>JAGSMP010000117.1:1200000-1805293 GCA_029286625.1 Parnassius orleans | reverse complement strand
ATACTTCTTTTAAGAGCGCTGGTGTTTACATCCCGGGACGTTGATGCGTCAGCCCAGGCCTGGTAGCACTCCTGCTTATAGCGTGACGCAATTTTACAGGAGCGACCAAACCATGGCTGAGTTCTGCCTCCGATAGGCACCACAGATGATGGAATAAATAATTCCATTCCCTGAAGTACCACATCAGCGACAGAATCAGCAACAACGCTGGGATCATCCGGCGAGAAGCAAACCCGCCCCCAAGGGTAGGATGCAAAAGACCGCATCACCAGCATTGGGTTTAAAGCCTCACTACAGCCCGATTCCGCTTGCTTGGGTTATGCGGGAAGTTGCGGTCGATTTTCCAGAGGCATACTGTGCGTTTCCACAATCGCCTCTTCAATGTATTTGCTCTAGTTCTAGTTTCTGGGTGACCGTTTCGTCATCGTCTGAATCAACCAAAACTGGCGGATTCACGGCGGCATCCACGTGTGCGGTTGCCCTGCAACGTGGCGCCGCATTCTCAGCCGTAGTATTTTCATCCGATGAGGAAACAGCCTCACGTCGTAGCCGTTCGAGTTCGGTGCCATCAAATATGTTTGAACGCAAGATATACCAAACTCGGTCGGTTTTGCTCGGTGACGGTTATAGATGGCTCCAGCTCAGCAGAAAGTCGATGCATCCTAGCCGGTACGCAAAACCTACAACTTCTCCCCTTTCGCCCTAAAGTACGCCCGCAATGCGTTACTGTTTATTGCATCGTCCGTCGCATGCTGAATAGTCCACCAGTGGCGGGTGCCTATTACTGGGCCCGCAAAGACCCTGCCGACACCAAGCCAGCTGGTGGGGATGATGGATGCAAGGGGCTGCTGGGTGGTCGTGCAGCTCCTCGTGCTCGGCTGGCGGTAAGCATGCTGTCGCGTCCAGCAGTATGAGCCCTGGCAACCTCCAGGCAGCGGCCCTTTGCGCGCATTCCTCAATTCCATCATCCATCTTATGGGCGTCAGTTAACGGAGACGCCCAAACCCGGCACCGTTTCATGGTGAGGCCATGTGCACAAGCGGGCCTTTGCACCTTCAGTTTTGCCGAGGCATGGCGCTAACACCTCGCGGCAAGGCGCTGACTGACTGCGTTGACGTAGCAGTTTTGTCACATAACCGTTACGTCAGCGGGCGATGGGGTCGTCACTTACACGCCTTTTTATTATTATTATTATTCCCTATACTTCCCTACGCCTTTTATTATTATTATTACTATTATTATGGGGTAATGGATATTCTTACACTGTCGTTTCACGGATCCGACGGATCCGGACGATGCTTGAATCAAATACTTTTAAGAAGAATTTATTTCTTGCACGCCCTCGGCGGACCAAAAAACATATAAAATATATTTGGAGACATGATGGAATCTGTAAAACTCATTGATGCAACGCAGTGAACTCTTTCCTCTCTATTACCCTTTCAATGGGATAAGACCTGGGGTCAGCAAAGTGGCTTTTATAGTCTATATTTTATTTAACTTAACAAGGAAGAATGACGTCAGTATTTAAGCGTGTACTTGCAGTACTTATACAACAAAGTAAACGATTTTCGATATAATTATAAAGTTCGCTGTGGTTTACACTTGCCTGATTACCTCAGTGATAACCACGTGATAACATAAATGTATATTTCAACTTATTAAATTCATATTTGTACAAGCATCTAAAAATATGGAAAAGCTTGTACTGAATAAGGAAAACATTCTAAAGTGGAAGCATTTCATCGGTAAGCGAAGTATAGGGCGGCTTTCCACTAGATGTCGAGACGATCTGATGAAACATGCAGGTTGTTTTAAGCCACCAAACTATTAAAAAACCTATAAATAAAAAAATCTATGTATATTTGCCTATTCCTTAATATATACTTAGCTTATACAGCCTGGCCCAAACTTTATGCATTCGTTATATCTCATTTTAACTCTTAAAATGTCGTAGCAAAAATACAAGTTACGATCCAAATAAATGTTAATTAACAAGTTTTAAATATTTATGTTATTAATTTATTTAAAAATACAGCTTTATCAACTACATTGTTTCGCTAAACTATTTAAAATTTTATTGGAGAAAAATATGCATAAGTATCATGTTATTTGTTAGTATGTGTTAAAGTTGTAATGCAAAATGCGTTGTCACTCTTGAGGACTAATAATGCCTCGTTTCCAGTAAAAGGATCAGCGGTGTAGAAAAACTCATCATACAAAACACAGCAGCATTAAGCTGATATATCACGCTGGTATTCTGTGTAAGCGTGGTCCTTCCCCGTTGACTGACCCATTCGTGCTACTACCATAATATTGTTGCAGGATGGCTCTATAACATTTAGTAAAATTTTGAAAAATAATTTTAGATCAGATCTTAAGTTTTTAATATTAATAAATTGCTACATAAAAATCAATTCGGTTTTACAAGGGGTCGCCCGACAACTGACGCTGGAGTTGAGCTTATTAAACATATTTTTGTGCATGGGAGAATTCGGAGGATGCTTTGGGTATATTTTGTGACCTTTCCAAGGCCTTCGACTGTGTTCACCATGAGACATTAATCAGGAAGCTACAGTACTATGGTGTCAAGAACACAGCGCTTAAACTTATTATTTCATATTTAAGTAATAGAATGCAGAAAGTTATTATCAATGGTAAAAGTTCTTCCGGATCACCTGTACTAATGGGTGTCCCTCAGGGCTCGATTCTCGGCCCATTCCTATTTCTGGTATATATTAATGACTTACCTTCCTTGTAGGGATAATCATGATATAGTATTATTTGCTGATGATACTTCCTTGATTTTTAAACTTAAACGTCAATCATTTAAATGTGACGAAGTGAATAATGCTATATCAAAATTAGTGCATTGGTTTAACGTTAATAATCTACATTTAAACGGAAATAAAACTAAATGTATTAAATTTACAACAACGAATGTTAAAAGTCTGGGTACCAATGTGTTTTTAAATGGGAAGAACTGAGCCCTGTTGAATCCACTGTTTTTCTTGGCATCACTCTCGACGCAAAGCTTCAGTGGGGCCCCCATATATCCAAATTAGCAAGCAGACTAAGTTCTGCAGCCTATGCTGTAAAAAGATTAGAGGTCTCACTATATATATATATATATATATATATATATATATATATATATATATATATATATATATATTCCATAGCATAATGTCTTATAGGATTTTGCTATGGGAAATGCAACTGATTCAGAAACTATTTTTGTTTTACAGAAGAGGCCATTAGAGCTATTTACAACCTAAAACCGAGAGAGTCTCTTAGAGATAAATTTAAAGAAATAAATATATTAACTTTGGCCTCTCAGTATATTTACGAAAATTTAATGTATGTTCACAAAAACAAGGTAGTTTTAGTAAAAAAGTGATATACATTCTGTAAACACTAGGAACAAACACAAGCTAGTGATACCAGTTTCTCGACTCCATAGAGTCAGTAATTCATTCTTGGGGCAATGTATACGCTATTATAACAAGGTCCCGGAAGTGTACAGGCTCTCTCTATTACCAAGTTTAAATGTTTTGTTAAGCTGAAACTGTATAAAAGGGTTATTATAGTATAAATGAATATATGATTGATAATAACCCTGGGAATGAGTGGTCGCTACCAAGCAGTTTCTAAAATAAATTTTGTACTTAAATAGTTTGTACAACCATTAATGTAAAACTTACTTCAAAAAAGTCCCGCTGGGTTTCTTGCTGGTTCTTCCCAGGACAGAGGTTTTTTCGAACCAGTGGTAAAGTAAAAATGACTTTCAATAAGAATTACACATGTAATCTATATTGAATAAAAATTATTCTATTCTATTCTATTCTATTCTATTCACCTAAAATATTTTCGTACGTAGAATAATAAAACGTTTTTATTTTAATTCCATTAAATTTCCAATTTCAGAAATTATATTAACCTCGGTAAATCAACTTAAACATAAAAATTTCACAAAAACAAAATCAATTTACCACGTTCTTATTAACTCGCTTTCGTGTATGTCTATTTGTGTTGAATTTAGTTATTGATTGTAAACTGACTTCCCGATGAGCTTGAAACAAGAAATTTTGAACATAGCTCAAAATCGAACGGCAATTTAAAATATGTAAAAGTGGTATATTAAACAAAATATTATTATAATTGTATATAATTTTCTTAAATTGCTTTTTTATAAAAAATGATCACACACACGAGGGTTGTGTGAAGACAGAACCGCGAATCATAATAAATAGCTCTAAAAAATCATAAAGTTGACACTAAACTAATATTTATGCTGAGACAATAAATGGTTGCTATAAAAGCAAACTAACAACAATATATTTCTTTATTTTTTATATCTGTTCTTGTTTAGTCCATAAGATAAATTGTAAAAGTTTTTTCATTTTACTTTTATTTCTGGTGAAGGACTTGACGACTACAAAAGTTGGTCGCCCTCAAATAAGCATTCGTTATTATGAGTCTCCGATGTATTTTAGTATTTTTTTTTGCACCTTGAGTAATGTCTAAGAAAAATTTTAGCCTCAACAAAAGATGAAGTTCAATTCACTGTTTGTCTTACTACAGTTGCACAAAAACTTTTACGCACGCACGCAATAACACGCTCGTGTTTGCGCACCAACTCACACACCCAAGGACATAGACACAAACATACACATGGACACGAACACGTACATAAACACGCACATGCACATAAACACGCAGACGCACATGCACACGAACACGCACATGGACGCGAACACGCACACGAATACGAACACGCACACGTACATGAACACGCACACGTACATGAACACGCACACGTACATGAACACGCACACGTACACACATATGGACACGAACACGCACATGGACACGAACACGCACATGGACATGAACACGCACACGAACACAAACACGCACACGTACATGAACACGCACACATACACGCACATGGACGCGAACACGCACATGGACACGAACATGCACACGAACACGAACACGCACACGTACATGAACACGCACACGTACACGCACATGGACAACACGCACATGGACACGAACACGCACACGAACACGAACACGCACACGTACATGACCACACACACGTACATGAAATGCAGCACGAATTGGTCGGCTCGTCCAGAGTAGGACAACGCTCTCACAGAATACCAGCGTAAAACAGCAGCTTAATGCTGCTGTGTTTTGTATAGTGAGTGTAGAGATCCGGAGATTCTTTTTACTGGAATCGAGGCATTCCATCTCAGTTCTCAGGGGTGACAACGCACCTGCATTTTGAATCTTAATTGAGGATAAATGTAGATGTCTATGGACCACAGCATCCTGTGTGCTCGTTTGTCACTCTTATTCTATAAAAATGCGATTACAAAATCAAATAAAAAAATGAATAGTTTCACAAATGTATTCCTTTCTTTTCAAAAAATGTTAATTAACAGTTTTAAAGGATGTAAGTCGATATGCCAATTAACAAAAGGGTTATTTGTAAAGACAAATGAATCAATGTCAAACAAGGGACGTATTACAGTTACGACTACAAACTTCGATCCTTTGACACTAAGAGCAGACAAAAAACACTAATACTACTTATCTCTTAAAAGATATATAAAAGAGCAAAGACTCCTCTATGGCAAGGAAACTTTAAAATCTTCTTTACTGCTTTTGTAAATAATACGAAAAGATTAATTTCTTCAAGTTTTGTAACCTTTGTTATCCATAATTACCGTGCGTTTGCCTCAAAACATCTAACTTGTAATGTTTCAAAACTTGTCGTATAAAATTAGCTACACAACATGTTTTGTTGGTTTCGTTTGCACTCCACGAATCTGTAAATTTTGCGACAAAATTAGTTTTTTTTTGTTGCAATTTGCCTTCCATTGAATAAAAACTATTATACTTTTTATTTTATTTTTGATATTGTGTTTGTCAAGCTTTAAGCTCGCACTGTTGTTTAATTTGTCTCGCAATTTGATATTATGCTCGTTTTGATGTTATCCAAAAGATTGGTAAACATAGAGTCGATATAAATAGATACTTTCAAATATAATGGCATTTAGCACTATTTCTATATATTAAAATTAATGTTTCTATGTCCAGTATGTGTTCATATACCACTTATCCAATTACGATGTCATTTAGTGATTTGTTATGTGCGCGCTCGCGATTTCTTATAAAAATTATTATTTGTTTGTTTATTTTTTCACTTTTATGTGTCCATATACCATTCATTCTATCACGACGAAAGTTTGGTGCATTGTTGTATTGCAACACTTGTTGAATACTCAACTAAATCCAAGAAATACCTTTCGATGTAAATAACGATGATGACGATAACAGCTCAAGTAGTTGTAGTGAAAGTGATTAAATAAGTTTTTAATCTAGTGCAGTCTTTAATTTATATAACTTTATCTCTAGAAATTAGCAGTAAGCAATAAATATAAAAAAAAAACTGATAAATCTTGTGTTTTGTGTCATCTGTTTCCAATTTATTCTGATATCAATCTAGATAAAACTGTAAATTATTCAATTGATAACAACTCTATAGAGTTGGTATCAATTACTCTTAAGAATAGAATATTATAGGTACCGATTTTTCATTTGGAATGCCTAGTCCAATAAACGTGTCAGCTGTCAAAAGATACTTCTTAGATTTTTTGGAGTATAAAACATGTTTGTTCTATGAAATTTCAATGTCATGTTTCACTTAAACATATTGACAGTGCAATCGCGATACGATACATTGTCAAAAATCAGTATTATAAACATGTTTTATGTGAATATTTTACCAGTATAAACTCACGGTTATAATACATTATAAAATGTATAGCATAGTTACTTATCACCCTGGTGGTGAGAACATTAAATGAAAAGAAATGAAATTTATTAATTTCTTCGACGTAAGAACATTTCCTTAATTTGACAAATGTCATGTTTTTTCTTCAAATCTACTACAATTTTATAAATGAGATTCATCTGACAGAAGAAGAAACTGCGAAAGAAAAAAATATCCTTGTGTTTGCCATTTTTTGAAGTTAATATTACAATAACATAGTATAATATACAGAATAGAAAACAATATTAGACCCATCGGTAACTGAAACATGTTTTTCCTTGCACTTAAAAAAGGGCTTTAATAATTTGAAACTTAGTAGTAGTGTACTGAGAATCCGAGCAAAGCTGTCTCCATAAGTATCACCTGTTCACAAATATCACGCATGTATCAGCCATCGCCCTGTTCGACCATATTAAAGGGAAATAGATGATTCATCACATGCTTTTATAGATTTTACCATTGACGTTGTTTGTTGTGTTTGGACCTTTTTTTATCTTTGTTTTTTTTTTTTTAGCTGAATAGTGTCATAAATCATTTTTGAAGCAGTACAGGTACTTGTATTCTTGTCCAATTTTTAACCTTTACCCAATTATTTCACTATACATTTTTTGGTTCCTTGGCCACAACACACGCTTCGCTCTATTTTAAATAAACAACAATAAGTGTGTTCTTTTATATTTTTTTGTTTTTATGTATATATCCTTTGGTTATTACATCAAAACTAAATACAAAAATCTTTTGTGAATCTCATATTATTCTGAACTTACTTAAGGAAAGTTTCTCCCGAGCGCGTTCAATATGAACTAAGTTTGATCCTATTTTTAATATGAACCAAAATAGGAAATAACATCTGTGTTTGTTGTTTATCAGATTTCAGAAAATAATTAAAAAGTATACGAGTTGAAGGGTTTTTAAATAAATTCAACTTTTTGAAAAACCACAGTCAGAGAAAAAATAATGAACATGTACCACATAATTTGGATAGTCATCAAGTTACGCATAAAAAAATACATGCTAAGATGTCATTAAATTATTATTGTCTTGCTTGGCACCCACGCTCGCATTACTTCTGATGAAGTGAGCAACAACCCTAGCGAATACCTAACATAGCTCATCCTCAGGTACCCCTTCTCGAAACTTCGAAAGTGCGCCACATCTTTTACAACAATAGCTATCCTAGCCAGGTATGATACATATGGATATATGACCAAATCTACTAGTGAATTTTGAATTTAATCCTTAATCTGATACCATCATCAATAAAACCCTTCACTCTAAATCTACTGCTGAACATAGACCTCTCCCAAGAAATACCACAAAGCATGGTCCTACCTCCATCGACTTCCTGCATCTCTTACCGCCTGGTAACACTCCAACTAATGGGAGTCCGCCCTACACTTCGCTTACCACTACGACGCTGCTACTCGAGAACCTTTCTCTTCATCGGTCTCCAGGTCTTAGAGCTATATGGCCGGTCCATTGCCATTTCAACTTACTTATCTTTGTGGTTTTACTGCGGATATCCTTATTTCTAAGTCTATCACACAGAAAAACTTCGAGCATAGCCCTCTCCATAGCTCGCTGAGCGACCTTGAGCTTCCACATACTGCCAGCGGTGAAGTATCACGTCCCAAATCCATATGTCAACACTGGCAATCAATCTGATACTATGTCTATCACTAAAGTCGAACTTCGTCATAAAATATTATAATATTTCTGAATATCTAATGCTTCTGCCTTAACGAAATTCAATTGTAACCGTTAGTTAAAAGCAGCTATCAATTCGACACCATTATCTTCTTCAATAAATCTTGTTCAAAGAAATCGGATAACTCATAAATAACTGCTGACGGTTATTTAACTTAATAAATAAGTATTTATAATATGTAATAAGTATTATATAATACTCTTACAAACAACATGGCTGAGAAAATTTTACTTTTAGTAAATCTTATTAGCTTCGGAAGTCGGTGCTAAGACATAGTGTATCGTAGAATTAAAGCCCCCGACTTCAGAACCTATGATTTGGAAATTATTTCATTCCTCTTAGTTATTTGAAGTCGGTTTTACTTTTATTGTATAATAATCCTTTTGCGTGGACTAAGTTTCACAAGCTCAAGTTAAGTAAGCTTTTCTTCAAATTTATATGAGACTACTTAAGAGGTATAGCCTATTTAATAAAGAAAAGAATAATTTTGAATTGGTTTACAATTGGCGAAGATAACACGTATACCAACAGTAAATCGAAAACCTCCTCCTTTCTTGAAGTCATCTAAAAATAAGAAAAGAATTCAACGACATATGAAGTCTGTCTTCTTGTCAAAAACCTTCACTTTTACTACTTTTAAAACCTTTCATTAATGAAAGGAAGCATGTGCCCAGTAGTGAGATGCATTTATAGAATGTAACTATAATTTTATAACCATTACGACCTCAGTTGAACAGAACTTTTTATATAAGTAGGTAAGGTGTCAGGAGCACACAGTTTATTTGATGTTAAGTGGGTGATAAACTCTTCTCACACTGTGAATCGATTAAAATCGAAATGCAAATGTTTTGTCACCCTGAGGACTAAGATCAATTACCTTGTTACCAGTGAAAATGGTCTCCGGTTACTGACACTCACCATAGGAAAAATAAAGAGCATAATGATGCTATTTCACGGTGGAATCATTTGCGTGCTTGGTGCCACTCACCACACGAAACTTGATCTTAATGCTGCCATTATATACGAGTATGTATTATGTGCCAGCGAATTTCTTCCCCGGTTGAGTAGACTTAATCGTACAGCACCTCTAACATGCTACAACGTGACTCTACAACGTAAAACTCTCAGCTTAATATTCATGGATATGTCTAGAAAATCACCAAATATTTTCCAGAATTGCTTATAATATTTGGCTAGCACTTAATAATACCACTTTATCCATTTTTAGTCTACCGTTACTAGCGATCCCTGCTTCGAACGGTTGATTTCTGGATCTCGACAACAACGCCACATACACATTGAACCGTTCTGTCTATTGATGAAATCCGCATCAATATTTGTTGCGTAGTTTAAAAGATTTACGCGTACAGACGGATGGAAGCGACTTTGTTTTATGCTATGTAGCTATGGGCAATATTGTATTTTATCACCATACATCACTATACATCTAAACTCGCTATATTATCATCATCACAGCCCATCACAAGTTTTTTGCTAAACAAAGACCTCTTCCAAGAAGAAGAATATGCAGTATTAAATTACTCAGACATTGCCTTACATCTGGCTATCTATTGTGGAAGGAAGAGTTTTACAAGCAAGTAGATGGTGTAGCGATGAGCTCACCGGTATCTCCCATTGTTGCCGATATTTTCATGGAGGACTTTGAGGAGAAAGCCTTGCTTACTGCACCTGTAACTCCAAGGTTCTACAAGCGGTACGTAGACGATACTTTCACAATTTTACCATCAGACAAAGTAACTGCATTTTTAGAACATCTTAATTCCATAAACTCTAAAATTCAATTTACTATGGAGTTAGAGGCAAATAATTCTTTAGCATTCCTAGATGTGTTAGTCATTCGAAATCCTAATAACACCATAGGTCACATTATGTATAGAAAAAAGACCCATACAAACCGATATTTAAACGGTAAATCCCACCATCATCCTTCACAGTTAGCTACCATGGGCAAATCTTTGTTACAGAGAGCACGAGGGATCTGTGACAGCAAACACCTGGCCGCCGAGCTTCAGCACGTCAAGCAGGTTCTGCACGACAACAAGCTTCGGGTCCCGCGCCTACATCACAGTGACCGAGTGAAGCCGGCCACAGTCGAGCGTGTGCCTGCTGTACTACCATATGTCAGAGGTGTCACAGACAAGATTGGCTACATCTTGAAGCGAGCTTCTATTAGAACATTCTTCAAGCCGCCGAAGAAGATTAATCAGTTCTTACCATCCGTCAAGTGCAAAATTCCTCTACAAGATGCAGGAGTGTACAAGCTTGATTGTGAATGTGGTCTTTCATATATAGGATAAACAAAACGTTCTATCAAAACCCGCATAAAAGAACACATAGCTGACGTGAAACACCAATGTTCCGGGAAGTCTGCAGTTTGTGATCATATCCTAGACGTCCCCCGCCATTACATTAGATTTGATAAGCCACAAATTATCGCGAAAGAACATCGATTCCTGCCAAGGATGATACGTGAGGCTATTGAAATTAAAAAACATCCTAATTTCAATAGAGAGGGAGGCTGGGTACTACCACCTGCTTGGGATCCTGTAATTAATAAAATTAAAACTAAACCCAAGTATACCACTGCAAGACTTCAAGACACAGTAAGTTGACTCTGCGTAGATCGGACCAAAATTAATAATTAAAAAAGCTGAAGGTACTCCGGGTTAACACTGACATCGGGACGTCATTCACCTCAGTCCCGCGTGACCGTCGTGCTTTACAGCCAATTCCCGAATTTAATAAAATAAGTTAATTAAACGCGATTAAATCCGTAAAAGTAGTTTTATTTAATTTTATATATATTTACAGAGAATACCCGTTCGCCTCCGGTGGGACGTTAAGTTTGAATGCAGTTTAAGGAAAAAATAGCACTATTCAACAAGAAGACTTATCAGCACTTTTATTTGCAAAAAATCGTTAAAAATATTGTTTTTTATTTAAAAGAAGTGCGAGCTAAAGAACTATCTTAATATAAATACAAAAACCAACGTCTATCAAAATTACAAACATGGTTTTTTTATCTTAATATTTGTCTACCTCGTTCTAACCTTATCGCAAAAATAGAGGACTTTTTATATTGCATTTTCTTTTTCCAAGCACATTCAGGGAATAGATAAATCCCATTCCGCTCGTATGTAAAAACGATATACGTGATTTAATCTAAAAGTTTTTAAAGCTACAATTTCGATATTGGTCGTGTGAACACTCTCATATAGATTGTTTCTTTCCACGCAGGAAAGCCCAATCGCCACAAAAGGAGTCCGCACCGAGCGCCGCGCTCACGCCCACCGTACCGACTGTGCTGGAACCGACGCCCATGCCACAGCGGGCGAAGAAATCGGCGAGACGGCATACTCCACCGGAGACCGAAGCCTCCCTCTACGAAAAGAGGCAGTGCGTCGGCTCCCCAACACCATCAGCAGCGCCATCGACATCATCATCAACATCATCGTCATCCGAAGAAGATGAATAATACCAACCCGCTGATAGGAAGAGGGTACACAATACCCCGCCGAAATCGCCATTGCCACCTCAACCACCCATCTACATCTCACCGGATCGTCGCAGTCAAATGAACTCGGCCCACGAAGAACAAGGAGGGGAAGAATCATACAGCTGGGGGCCACCACCTATGCGACCCTAGCTGCATCAGTCGGACGGTCATCGCCTGTGCCTAATACCAACCCATCGGGTCTGCCGCAAGACGACGGACAAAGGCCCTCAACAAGTTACGCCCAGCTGGCAGCAGCACCTGCAATACCCAGGACCAAGGCGGCGGAAGCACCCCAACCAGAAGGAGAGGTAGAAAAGGCGCGATACCCGCCTATCGTAGTAGAATGCCTCCCGGAATGGACGAGGCATTTCGAAATACTAAATAGAAAATTAGGCCACGCCCCCAACGCCCTCCCATTCGGGAAAGGCGTTAGATTCGCCCTGCAGAGCCCAGATGAGTTCCGTACCATACAAAGGTACTTGGTGGATGTCACTGAAAAATCACCACAACTGTCATGGTATTGTTATACCCCAGAAGAGGAGAAGCCCACGAAGGTGGGCATCCGGGGGCTGCCAGTGGACACAGACACAAAATCCGTAGAGGAGGCTATCAAGGCAAAGGGCTTCCCAATACAATTTATAAAGGTGATACCTCCCCAAAGAGGAAGACCTGGATGCCTATATTTCGCACAGCTCGAGCATCTGAGCCTGGAGCGGTTAAACCAACTTTACGCAATCGACGAACTCCTCTACATGAGAGGAGTAGTCATAGAAGCCTGGCAAAGAAAAACGGGACCGGTACAATGCCACCGTTGCCAGGCTTTTGGACATGCCTCCGCCAACTGCTTCTGCTTTTGCAGGGGTAGAGAGGAAGAACCCAAGTGCACCAATTGCGCTCAAAATCATACGGCAAATGACCACCGCTGCCCAGTCATAAGTAGGGTCGCAAGGAAGCAGGGGTCACAATCCAGGAGGACGGGTGGGCCACCGTTAGAGGAAAGGGTAGGCAATCAGCCCCCCCCCCCCACTATAACTCCAATGGAAACGGTGGAACCTACTGAATCGAGGGCAACCACCGGGGCAACTCTTCAGCCCCCCGCTAACGACGCAACAGAGCGTCAACCCTCAAAGAAAAGGAAGCGGGTGAGGCGAAAGAAGAATAAGGAGCAGCCTACTTCTCCTCAGGCTGTCACCTCTACCGCGACACCATCAGTAAGGATAGCCACTAAGGCGCAGGTTACTGAAAGCAAAACCAATGTGGGTAGAGCGCCGGAAAGGGCTCTATCTGAAAATAGAACCCGCTCTACACATAGAGAGCACTCTACCCAAAGGAGGGAAACTAGAACCAACGCCCCGAGACCAGTACCAGCAGTTACAAGAAGACAACCACCATCAGCCGGCCACGAGACAGCTGACGCCATCCAAAAATTGTTAGGCATAGCTATCGAGGTCGGCAGTCAAGTCCTGGCCGATATTAGGGCCGGGACGGATCCTATAACCGCCGTAATGAAGGCGCTGGCGTCACTACTGGCTCGGCATTACGGAGGATAGTAACTTGCGCCTCCTCCATTGGAACCCGGATGGGATACAACAGAGGATCCATGAACTCCGTACAGTTGCTCTTGCTAGGAGAGACGAAATTAAGACCATCGACGCATCTGAAGCTGCCAAATTACTTCATCTACAGGCGGGACGAGGTCAATCCTCAAGGGATCGCCTATAGAGGGACGGCGGTCCTAGTGAGGAGAGACATCGTCCATCAAGAGCTGGACCTGCCAGATTACCAATCAATGCGCTCTATCGGCATAAAAATGGAGGCGGCTGGCGAGGAACTAAGGATATTTGCAGCGTACCGCCCGCCATCGACTCCATTCTACTCCTCAGACGTGCGGACGGTAATGGAAGGCACAACGCCTACCATCATCGCCGGGGACCTAAACGCCAAACACCCGGTGTGGGGATCTAGACTGATCTAGACAGAAGTTTGGACGTACTAGACATCGTGCTCTCTAGGAACGTTAACTGCCCGATAGTTGTAGAGGTGCTGTACGACCTGAATACACAGCACCTCCCGATACTGATTACCCTTGGCCTCAAGGTGTGACCTTGCCCTTTAAGACTAAAATCGATTGGAGGCTCTACCACCAACACCTGCAGGAGAAACGTCCAACATAGGTTGCAACCAATATAACAAAGAACATCCAGGAAGCAATAAAAGAACGCGGCATCTACGATCGTCCCGATAACAACGAAAAAGAACGCTCTACCGCGTGACATATGCGCTCAAATTAAGCGCAAGAGGGCGGTGAGGAAGCTCTGGGCGCGTACTCGCTGCCCAAAATTAAACCAGCTTACGGACAAACTGTCGGTTGCAATCCAGGCCCACAGAGGAGAGGCCTGGGAGCGGCGCATCTGGAAAGCGGAAGAGCAAGATGCATCGCTCTACAAATTGAACCGACGGTTAACAAAAACATAACCCGCCGTTTGCCCGTTGACCAACAACGCGGGCGAACGTTGTTATGATGCCAAGGGTAGAGCGGATATCCTAGTAGAGCACTTCGAGGAGCAATTTATGCCGAGTACCGAGCCGCGTACAGGAGTTCCTGTCGTCGCCCGCGCCACCGCTTGCAGGAGAGTGGTTCATCTCCACCGCCGAACTGCGGAGGACAGAAACCCGCTTGCAAACGAGGAAGGCGCCGGGGCACGACGGGATAACTAACGCTGCACTCCGACAGCTGCCCAACCGAGTACTTGTAGAGATTGGTCGACTCTACAACGGTATACTACGGTCATCCCACTTCCCGGAGGACTGGAAGATCGGCAAAATCATCGTACTGCCAAAACCCGGGAAGGACAGGCGTAGAGCTGCCAGCTATAGGCTGATTACGCTACTACCGCACATAGCTAAATTGCTAGAAAGATTGCTGCTAAGACGCCTCCGCCCGTGCATCCAACTTCGGGCGGAGCAGCACGGATTCAGGAGGGATCACTCAACAGCCACACAGCTGACTAGAGTGATGCACTACCTTGCGGCCGAGCACAATCGCGGCCGCACATCGTTGGGCGTCTTTCTCGATATAGAGAAGGCGTTCGACAGGGTGTGGCACTCTGGACTACTCTACAAGTTAGAAGATCAGACCAGTATCCCTCCAGCTATGTTGCGGCTAGTAGCGTCATTTCTCGCAGACAGGAAGTTCTACGTCTGTGTAGAGGACGCCGAGTCCGCAGCAAGACCCATCAGAGCTGGCGTGCCACAGGTCAGCTGTCTGTCTCCTGTCCTGTACGCGGCTTATACCAATGACATCCCAGCCCTGGCAGGACACCTGCGCGAGTGGGAGGACGACGTAGAGCTGGCGCTATACGCGGACGATAGCGCCTATTTCACCTCGTCCAGAAGAGCCCACATCGCCACTGACAGGATGCAAAGGCTGTTGGACCTGCTGCCACCATGGCTGGATGAGTGGAGGATGGCCGTCAATGTTGGTAAGATGACCGCTCTGCTCACTCGCCACTACCGAAACCTACCACCGCCACTGACGCTGAGAGGCCAGGACATCAAATACGAAAAAACGTATCTTCGATGCCGGATCGACAGGATGCTGCGCATGAGACCGCGCACGTCGATCTCGTCGTCCGTAACGCCAGAGGTGCGCGGGCAGCACTCCGTCCCGTCCTGTCATCCAAGTTACCTGTAAAAACAAAAATCAAACTATACAAGATGTACATAAGACCAGTGGACGCGCTCCTGAGCGATTAGCAGAAGCGGCGACTGCAGGTCCAACAGAACTTAACATTACGGACCATCGTGGGTGCAGGTCGCTACGTCCGGAACGACATCATAGCGCCCAACTTAAAGATAGAATCCATAGAAGAATTTGTGGTCCGGCTGGCGCGCGGTATGTTCAACCGCGCCGACAACGGGCCACACCCACACCTCAATAACTTCGCGCCGCTACACGCCCGCCCCCCGGACGGGCGATCTTTACCAAGAGAACTCCTCCCTATATAGATTAGGGAGTTGAGTAACAACCCACAATGTCACAGAATGACCATCTAAGACAATTAGACAATTATATTATTATATTTTATTTTGACACCATTCCGAGCGACCGGGGAATCGAACGCGAGATCGCCGCTTTTACGATACGCCAAGAAGGCGCCCAGCACCGGCCCATAGTAGTGGGCCGTGATGAAAACCCGGGTAATGGGGAGTGCCCCGAGACCCGATACCTGCAGTGCCAAGCACTTGCAGAGGAATACGAGGTCACAAAAGAAAACACATTACAGTCCACCGAAGATGTCTTATGAAGACAGCGAGACCGAGAACACTGTAGTAGGACCCGTAATCTTGGTCACCCAACCTTTCTTCTGAGAGAGGTCCAGCGGACGCTCTTGCTTGATACTCCTTCACGGGGTTCATATCCGCCTCGTTGTTCCCGAAACCAACGTGGTGTGATAAGAGTTTCTGGGATAAACCTATATAGTGACTAATCCCTGTCTGCTAGTCCCTTTCAGTTATATGTGTATTAATTACACAAGCTTTTGCCCGCGACTTCGTCCGCGTGGAGTTCGGTTATATCGCGCTCATGTGTAAAAAAAGAGTCTGCTGGTACAAGCCACAATTATAACTTTATCTCGCGGGCAGAAGCTAGTAAACTACAAAGCTTCTTTATACACCACATTTTTGCTAATCTATTACTGTGTGCCAAAATATCAGACTACTGGGCGAGCTTACGCGTGAGCAAGCCACAGAATTGCCCGTGTGAAAACAATTTTCTCTCAAGTCTATACCCGCAAATTTTAATGTCTGCCCTTGTGATTTATTTATGGTCATTGCAAAGCAGACTTTAAGGGGAAACTGTATTCGTTTGAATTCAAAGGGAAAATCATTCGGGATCAATGGAATTCTTGGTACAAATACAGTTTCCCTTTGCGCACATCCAGTTATAATTGTGCATTCCACTACATTGCGATGTAACGCTTTTACTTTTAGTCTGGTTCCGTTGCACAGTTGAGGAGGTTTTAAATTTCGCAACAGCATAACAGGAGTGCCCACGCGCAGAATAAGCTTATGATGTGGAAGAACCGATGGTTTCAGTGAATTAAGATATTCAACAGGGTAGTTAACTGCGTCATCTGTGTTGACCACAGAGTCTATTGACGTGTACACCATTTCTTCCCCCTCAAAAGACATTAACAGTATATCGTTAATTGCCGCTGCTTGGTCGTTTTTCGGGGTTAGTATGGCACGTTCACACAACCATTCCATTGGCTTATCGTAGATATGAGCAATATCTGGATAAATTTTGGATATTAACGTAAATACAACTGTGCACAAATTATCGGAGATGGTTATCATTCCGTCATTTATCGGGTAATCACCGTTGTAATATATCGACCGTTGTTTCGATATATTACAAATGGGAGTATCAGCTGTTGTTAAATTGAGTAGTAACTTGAAGGTAGCATGAGCAGTTCGTCCACCCGCAAGCAGTGCAGCTGCGATCCCAGAAGAAGCCACAGCCAAAGCAATTCCGCGAGTACTTCTAACTTTTGCTAATAGCAAATTTATGAGGAATGTTTTGCCTTTTCCACCGGGAGCATCTTAAAAGAATATTCCACCCTCATTTGATTCAATTTTTGTGTAAATTTGATTGTAATCTGCTTTTTGTTCGTCATTCAGTGATCCTTTATTATTTTTAACTGTGTTGTCTAATGATGCTAAATGTAACTTGTCTCTTTAAGAAACTCTTTATTTTCAAATATACATGACCATCTACAGTTTTTAACGCTTCAAACGAAATTGGGCCCTGGATCTCATGAAGAAGCATGCGAAGGTGATAGCATTCTCTATTGTTCGGATGCACAGTATAAACCCTGCCCAGAACGTGCTCTTTTTTGACCCCTGGCCAGGCTTCAACGTTTGCTCCTCTCTTTCTCCTTTGGAACTTTCTTTTATCCCAAACGTAGTATGCAGGTACTTCTAGGTAGAGCAATGCTTTTGCAAAGTTATCCACTTTACAAAAATCGAAAAAGGATAGGAGTGTGGTTGTTGGACGACTATTCACTCTTTCACTCAGATTTTGGTCATTAAAATAAACCCTTTGCCCATTTTCCAAATGAACAGCGAGGTGGACTACGGGAGGGAAACGCTCATGAATTGGAAATTCAAGGATTCGCCATACTGCCTCTGATGAACTTATATATCTTCCACTTATGTAGGTTTTAACTTCATCCTTCTCGTTCTCTAAAGCAAACGATGCCTGCTCTGAACCTTTATTTACGTATTTACAGACGTATTTTATTGATTTCACCGAATGACAATATTCCACATTTAAGTGAGCGTTAAATGTTTTTAATAATACTGGATTATAAGGGACTACCCAGCGATTATCTATGGTTGTGCCTTTGATATCAACAGAGAACCCACCGTCATCTAGTAAACGTCTCTTGTACTGCGGATAACCGTCTTCACCAATTTGAGTTTCCTTATGAGAGCCCTGGGGTATCGTTTACTGCACATGTTATCTTTCATACATAGTGACTTTCGATTTAAAGTTCCACATGGACAGATGTATCATAGTACATCTGACTATTTCGTGAAGCTCTGGGTCACGTTTGGGATCCGTATTTCAGCACAAATTATATTGTCGATTTGATCCAGAGTAATACATTTGTGAAGCCATAAAAGAATATGAATATGTGGAAGACCTCTCTTTTGCCATTCCGTTGAGTACATATAGCATCGCACTTCACCAAATATTTTGCCCTTTGTTAATAAGTTCACGATCTTTTTCACCTTTAGTCGAAACACCCTCGAATTTTTATCGTGTCTATCGTGAGATTGTTGTCCTTGAAGCAATTGCTCTTTTATCTCGTCCCAGCGAGGATTGCATGTGAAAGTGATAAAAAGATCAGGCCGGCCGAAATTCCTAACATAGGTCATAACGTCCTGTGTTCTTTCGTGCATATACCTAGGTCCCCCCGTAAAAAATGATGGAAGGACAACCATTTGTGCTAGTTGGTTGGCTTCTGCGTCTTGTCGTTCAATAGCATCTTTCAAATGGATGTAACTATCAGCACGTAATTTGGCTTGATTATTTTTGATATAATTTAATCTCTCTGTTTCTATTTTGTCGTATTCATCCACCAAATATTGACTAAAAAGGGCACGATAGTTGACTAAATAGTTATCTTCTCCTTCTTGGTATGTTGATTGAATATCCATCATCCCCCCAGCAAAACATCAATGGATACTGTAGCGCATCATATGCTCGATGTATCTTACTAATACGCTGAAGTGAATTACTTCGGCTATCGAGGATGATGTCCCTTCGATCAAATTGTTGATCCACTAACACTAAAGCCACTTCATTTGTAGTTGGTGCTTTGTACCTACCTCTATGTTCTTCTGGTGGTTTTTTATCAGCATGTATGACAACTTTGTATGACTCTGAAGGAGGGCTTTATCAATGGCACTTTTCAGATCTTTTATATACGGGTTCACTTGATGCTATTGTTTTATTAAATTTGGCTTTAAGTTAGGAAATTTAGAACATCGAATCTTTGCTTCTCGATCATCTTCACCTACAAAATATATTTGAAGGTACTGAGCGTCATATTCGGCTTCTGGTTATATACTTCCAATTAAATGGTAGACCTGGCCTTGTACTTTAAAAGACGGTGAAAAAATATCTGCTGTTACCTGTTTACCACCAAAGGAAGTCATCTGGAAATAGGCATTATATTTACGAATATTACCCATAAAATAGTCATGATCTGGGTTTAGATCATTATTCAAACTAAAGAGTGGTTCAGTCAGTTCTTTCAACCGATCAAGTTGCACTTTTCCAGCGCTGCAACACATACCAGGTGTCTCATCCTTCCATTTCAGCGCATTGCACCACTGACTATTGTTTTTCATAGAACCCAAGTTTACACTGCTGTCAGTTCTATAAGCAATATCAGGGTCATACTCCATAGCGGAATGGACCTTGTTTCTCCATAAACGCAGTGTACTGTTTTCCTCATACCGTGACTGAATTGCTCTATGCACTTGTGGATTCGCAGTTTGGTAATTTGCAACAGCTGGCCTGTGTACATCGGGATTTTTTTTCTGATAAGCGGACACAGCTTTACGATTTGAATCTGGCTTGTTCTGCCTATATCTTTCTTGTGCACTTTTTAATTGACTTTTTCTTGTGTAATTAGTAAATCTTGACCTTCGTTTATTTTTCTTTTTTTCATATTTTAATGTCGACGATACAGATCGATCTGTTCCGCTGGTTGGAGATGATATTTCAGTATTTACAAAAGATGTAACAGTTAAATGGTCAAGCGCTTAAAAAGGATCACGCTCTTCGACAGGTTCTTCGCAACAATAGGCAGATAGGCGTCAAAATGTCCATTAGATAAATCATGGCTAAATTCACAAAGTCGGCTGAATATTCATTTGCTGTTGAATAATTATCGCCATTTCTGTCGTGGGTCATAACTGAAAACCTAGGTCAAAATTACCACAAATCTAACAATTTGTGAACGCACCATCATCGCATTTTCTTGGGTTCCGTACAATAAAAATGAAAGAGCACGAAACAAACAGGCGCCGCCACCTATAATGGGGACGACAGTATGTTTTTACATTTTTCCTTTAATATTAAGAGTTTCTGTAGTCATTTTTTCAGTGAGAAAAAATACTTCTATCAACAATACCTAATCACAAAGCAAATCGGATTCCAAGTTTGAACAGTGGTTGTAAGAAAGAAAAAATCATGCAACTAATCTGAAACACGAAGCAAATCTTAAATCGTAAGCAAGCAAACAAAGTCGAAGTCTAGTGAAATATCCGTTAACAGTGAACAGATACCGTATGTGGTACAGGTTGAACCGTTTATTCACCATTCACTTTATATTAGTTCGAAAAAACACAACGTTATCGCGTTCTAAAACGATACCAACGCCATCTATTGGTAGGGATTGGAACTTGAAGATCAATACAAAATAGGTAGATACCTATGTATTCCTTTTGCTTTTGCCATTTTATTAATTTGTAAAAAAATATATTTGGTTTAGTTGTTTATTTTCATTGTTTTTTAATTTTTAAATTAGTATTTTTTTGTTCAGGTGTAATTTTGTGCAAATTCTTTGTACAAATCTTCTTGTCTATTTTGTTTTATGTTTTTGTGCAATAAAAGAATATTCTATTCTATTCTAATAAATTAAGTTTAAAATATTTATCAATATTATCTACGTTATTTACGATCCGAAAATCTTAAAAATGACACCCAAGTCACCCACCCCATTTTTACATACAAACATTCATCCATCCATCCTTCCATCCAAGTTGGTTTCAAACCATAATCGATGCCATTTTCGTAATTAACGTCCCAAAAAAGCCATAAAACGACACCCATATTGACATTTCAACCACATCGCACCCCCACAGGGGATAATGATAGGTATTTCCCGTCTTGGTGTAGGTTGGATTTTGAAATAGTTGTTGTTTTCGTAATCAGCGACCCGATAAACCATAAAAACGATACCCATGTTGATTTTCAGAATTTGTCACCCCTTTTCCACCTTTTAGGGGTTGAATTCTGAAAGAGCCTGAAACACTTGTATACTCATTTATTGATAGGAGTACTCCTGTGAAGTTTCGAATAACTATTTTAACTAATCTTGTTTCCCATACAAACTTTCAACCCCCTTTTCACCCCCTTAGGGATTGAATTTTCAAAACCCTAGGACAGTTAATTATTTATTTCTAATCGATAACCTAAAACAAAGTTTCAGGCTTCTAGCTCTGAAAATGACGGACTTACATACAAACTTTTAACCCCTTTTTCACCCCCTTAGGAGGCGAATTTTCAAAAATCCTTTCTTAGCGGATGCCTACGTCATTACAACTGTCTGTATGCCAGCGAATTTCAGCGAAATTCAGTGAAATCCGTTCAGTAGTTTTGGCTGTGCGTTGATAGATGAGTCAGTCAGGTTTGCCTTTCATATATATAGATTATAAATGGATAAACCTAAATACGTATATTCCTAAAAGTAGAAAAATTAAAAATTTACTGAGGCATTGTTTTGTGTTTTTAAATAATACACTACATACCTAGTAAGATTAGTAGACTTCATTATTACATCCTTATCTACTAAATGAGCAGTATCAGAACTATGACGCAATTTATTGTCGCTGTTTTGTGTATTATACATCCAACATCCCCGATATATTTACGCCAATTTTCCGAGGTCATAAGACTTTCTCAGCATCAGGACATTGACAATGCTATAAAAATTACTAATATTCCCTTTAACCACTCCTGGTAAGCTGCTTGTGTTAGGAGTGGTTCATGACGGTAGTCGAATGGCGGATTCGAACCCACGATCTTTTGAGTTCGCGGTCCGTAAACTGCCATTAGGCTACTGTCGCTAAATCCATCATGCATCCATTATCTCACGTAACCTATATTTTGACGCCATCTTTCCGATATTACAAATTAATTTCCTGTAATCGTAACACGGAATAAAATAGGACAAAAGGGAAACATTTCATCAAAGAAAGTTTACAAAACTAGATATACGAACACGCATAACTTATATGAGCACACGTTCCCATAGAAGTTAAATATAACTCAATCAACAAACTTTTAAGTTGCTTCGAACATGCCTCCGTACTTTGTCAAGCTTATTTTCTAAAGACTGATCTTTTCTCTTTTACCGACTTTACAAAAATAATACATATAACATTATTGACATTATTAATATCACGTTTAACCAGTTCAAGTAATATTAAAATGTTTATGTAAGGAATGCGTTTAATTTTTTTATAGAATAAGGGTGACAAACGAGCGCACGGTCCACTTGATGTTAAGTGGATACTGGGGCCCATAGACATCTATCCTCGGTTAGTAATCAAAATGCACATGCGTTATCACCCATGAAGACTAAGATGGAATGCCACGTTTCCAGTTAAAAGCGTCTCCGGTTCTCCCCCACACGAGACACTCACGTACACAACAGAGAGCGTGGTCCTTCTTCGAGCGAGTCGACCCTTTAGTGCAACCATAATATAGCTACAGTATGACTACTATACAGACACTTTTCTTTCTATTGCTTACAACTTTCTGTCAAGTGTCCAGCTACTAAACGTTTTAATAGTAATAATGTTTTCAAAAAAGACGTGAAAGCGCTCTAATCGTTTGCCTGTATTCGTGTAGGTATTTACCTCCAATACTGTGTAAGCCATTCACATCCATAAAGTGTAGAATATCCACTACAATTACAGGCAAATACGCACTTCGCACATTCCTTTTCGCCTCTATTCGCCAAATATACGCAAACATTTGGAGGCCCCTTTTGATTGAAAAACTTTACAGCCTGTCTAATTAAAAATATGTTACTGAGCCATGATAGCTCAGAGGGTAATAGCACGTCGTAAAACGACAGCAACCCGAGATCAGTTCTCGTCGGCACCAATTAAATTGTTAATTGCAATTTTAAGCGCTGATTTATAATGGGCTATCTTTTACAATATGGATAAATGTGGTTGTAGCATGAATGATTCGGCTCGACCGGGGAAGGACCACGCTCTTACAGAATACCAGTGTAAAATGGCAGCTAAATTCTGCTGTGTTTCATATGGTGAGTGTAAAACCTTTTTACTGAAAATGAGGCATTCCACCTTAGTCCTCAGGGGCGAAAGCATTGTAGCAAGTTAATGTCAAAGAAATTAAAAAAGTCGAAGACATGTGAAGTTTGCCCTAACCTGTTTGGGGCAGCACGGCGGGTATTTCCTTGCATTTAATGCCTCTCACAAATGAGAGGAGAACTGTGCCCAGCAGTGGGATGGAAAAAAGCTGTAACTTTTACCTTTTTAAAATACATGTTCAGCATTTTCCCTTTGCCTTTTAATAAAATTGAACCACACATTGAAGAAGAATCAGATACTTTACTTACCGTACAAGCCGTAGCAATATTCTAATAATCCAATAATAATTCTATTTTACGCTTATGGCAGAATGGAGTGTTGTATTTCCCCGTTTGACCTTGTTTATATTGCCACTATTGCCCAGCTGCCGCTGCTATAACCTCGTAAAACGCCTACATTTACGAGGTTATAGCAGCATTGGCAACTTTATTGCAATATTTATATTGTATCAGTATTTTAATCAAGTTTAAAAAACGAGAAGTTTTTATATTCGATGCGTATGTTTTTTATGTATGCTCACCGATTTTTCGGGAACGGTTGAATCGATTTAAATTATTCTTTTTTAATTAAATATACTACTATAATTTTCCTTCCTCCGTATAGTATTATATTGAAGTTGAGTGATAGGTACATTACCTTCAAATAAATTTGTCGGTATGATACGTGTGCACTTACTGTAAGTTAATTGTACTATGTCTATAAACTTCGTGGAAATGCAAGCAATAAGTTGACAAAGATTTACCGAAATCTGATGAACGGTATGGCAGCGTATAAAATACGAACAAACAATTTTTTTTTATATATTAGATTTAATTATTTAAAGAATACTAGCAACGTCTTTAACAATATTTTATACGTGGTAGAGCCACGCTGCAGCTGTACTAGTTGTAGCAATAATGGGTCGGCTCGACCGGGGTAGGACCACGCTAAAATAGCAGCTTAAGGTTGCTTTGTTTCGTATGGTGAGTGTAGGGAACCGGAGACCCTTTTACTGGAAACGAGGCATTCAATCTTAGTCCTCAGATCTGCGTCTGTATTTTGATTATTAATCGAGGACTAATGTATATGTCTATGGGCCACAGCATCCACTTACCATCAGTGTCTGTATCATCATGAGTGTTCGTTTGTCATCCTCATTCTTAAAAAGAAGTATTAGGTACTAATATTGGAATTAATCACTCCAAATAAGCTTAATATCCTTGTGTTAGGAATGTTTCACGACAGTATTATTTACATGCATAATATACACCACTTAAAGATTGATACTAAGGATAGGCTGATACTTTGATAGTTTTTTTTTTTATAGAATATGGGTGACAAACGAGCACACAGTCCACCTGATGGTAAGTGGTTGCTGTGGCTCATAGACATCTACATCTATCTTCGTTTACGAATTTAAATGCAGATGCGTTGTCAGCCGTGAGGACTGAGAATGAATGCCTCTTTTCAGTAAAAGGGTCTCCGGTTCTCTACACTCACCATACGAAACACAGCAGCATTAAGCTGCTATTTTACGCTGGTATTCTGTGAGAGTGTGGTCCCATGTCCCAGAAGAGCGAGCCGACCCATTCGTGCTACAACTATACTATTAATAAAGCTGCAGCATGGCTCTACCACGTATAAAATATTGTTAAAGACGTTGCTAGTATTCTTTAAATAATTAAATCAAATATATAAAAAATAAATTTGTTTGTTCGTAGTAGGAATATGTTTATTTTAAAGAAGATTATATATACGATTTGTGTGAGCAGTAGGAATTACTGCTTTACTTTTATTACTATCTTTACCTGTCTTAGCAGGTGCTATTACTATACTCCTAACAGATCGAAATCTTAATACTTCATTTTTTACCCAGCAGGAGGTGGAGATCCTATCTAATATCAACTTTTATTTTGATTTTTTGGTCATACACAAGTTTATATTTTAATTTTACCTGGATTTGGAATAATCTCTCACATTACCTATTTCACAAGAAAGTGGAAAAAATAAACTTTGGAATAGATATTGACACTCGAGCTTATTTTACTTCTGCAACTATAATCATTGCTGTACCAACAGGAATTAAAATTTTTAGTTGACTAGCAACATTAGATGGATCTCAAATTAATTACATTCCATCTATTTTATGAAGATTAGGATTTGTTTTTTTTATTTACAGTAGGAGGATTAACAGGAGTAATTTTAGCTAATTCTTCTATTGATATAACATTACATGATACTTATTATGTTGTAGCTCATTTCCATTATGTTTTATCTACAGGAGCAGTATTTGCAATTATAGGAGGATTTATTCATTGACATCCTTTATTTACAGGATTATCATTAAATCATTACTTATTAAAAATTCAATTTTTATCAATATTTATTGGAGTAAATTTAACTTTTTTTCTACAACATTTATATAAAAGAAGGGGAAAACAAATTGGTGGCTCCTGTTGTTAAACCGCCGGCTATTATATTACCGCCGCCCGTCCAAGAAGGTTATAAGAGCAATTTATGACCTAAGTCTGAAGGAGTCTCTTAGAATTTTTTTTTAAGATCTTAACTGAACTTCGGCCTATCAGTATTTACGTAAAATGTACATAAAAACAAATATATTTTAGTAAAAATTCTGATGTACACTCTATAAATACTGGGACTGCCTCGTTGGTCTAGTGGTCGTAAACGCGATTTCTGATCATTAGGTCCCGGGTTTGAATCCCGGGTCAGTTCATTTATTTGGTTTTTCTGTCAAGAAATTTTCAGTAGCACTCCGGAGTCAGGAAGTAGGCAGTGTTTAACCCCCGTGCCTCGGAAAGCACGTACAGCCGTTGGTCTTGCGCCTGATCTCTCTCCGGTCGTGTTGGAATACCGTCCCTCAGGACTATGAGATTTTTAGATTTAACAAAAAAATGTATATTTTACGGATAAAATATAGCCTAGGTATAGCCTAACATTGCTCTTTACCTGTTGGTAAAGTTTTATCAGAATTGGTTCAGTATTTCGAAGATTAGCCTGACAAACAGCAGACAGACAAACAGCGGACTGATAGACACACACAGACTATTTTTTTATCAGCTGTGACTTCTACTATTGTTATTTTGCTATATGAAAATGTGAGAGAGCCGCGTTAGGTCAGTAATTTAAAAATAGCGCTCGCTGTAAATTTCACAGCACGCGAGAAACTCGGGTTCGTTCCCCGCAGGCACCAACGATATTGTTAACTGCAATATTTACTACGTGATCGGTGGTTAAGGTACACTGCAACTTCGTCGACATGTAAAGTCCACCAACACGCATTGGCATAGCGCGGTGGACTTTTTCTTGCCCTGAAACCCTCTCAAAATGGGAAGAGGCCTGTGCCCAGCAGTAGGAGGTATATATGCTGTATATTTACTATTTTATTTTTATATGAAAATAAGACCCTATAGATTCGGAATGTAATTATTCTTTTACCCAAGTTTGGGTTTAATCCTTTTTGCGTAATAACACAATTAGTAATTATTATGATTTTACTTAAACTAAAAAAGACAAAAAGCAGGGCTGAGCTATGTTCAGCAGTAGATTTGTATGAGCTGTAGTGATACAGCAAAAGAATGGAATAACGTTATATGTCTAACTCTACTTAGCCTAATGGTTGACTTGAAGAGAATTATTAATTAAAATAGGACATAATAAATTGCAAACACTCGAAGAGTTAAGGTCGACAGATTGTAAAAAAATTATAATGATTATAATTTTAGAAATGTTAACAACACATCGAGAATATTGTTCAAATAATAATTATTCCAAGATCCCTCGACTTCACATGTTCAATACACTTCAGAAACCTATTCAGTAATGGGACCATACGTCGCTTACTATACTTACTTCCAACTTACCATCAGATGAACTGTAAATTAACTTCAGTTTTAAAACACGGGGCAAAAAATAATCTACAAAAAAATAAACAAAAATTTAATCTTTCACCGCCACCACACTGCGAGCTATAATAAAATATATTCTATTGAATTACAATATATTTTATTATAGCTGTAAACATTGTTTATAATTTTAACTGTCGAAACGTTCAAACTTTTATATTGAAGTTTTACAGTAACATTGAAGATTGACATAAACTTATTCAATAAAATGTCAAAACGACTCGATACTTTGTAAACAAAATTTCGAAATGTTTGATTTGTCGAGCCTTTATAAAACTGGTATCACTAGTGGCAAAATTCGACAATAAATTTTACGACAAAATTACACAGCATACAGCTATGATACCATCTATGTAGTTGGTACAATACTTTTCGAATAATATAAGTTTCATTCCCTTCTTTACACTAAATACTATAAAAATTTACGACAATTTTCGATGTTTACGTCTCATTGTTTTAATCATAACGGCTCAGTATCGCTCTAGATTATCGTTTGGTTCCAACGATGAGGCGGATTTGATACCCGCACGGAAAAATGTCTTTATGACCCAAAAGTACGACACGTGTCCGTACGAGTGTAATTTATGTACGTAATGAAGAATTCAAGCGTTTTGCAATAAGTGCCACGCTTGGCAGGCGCGTTGTCAGCCGGAGATTTTTATTTTGAATTGTTATATACTGTATGCCGTTGCCTGTTGCTGATACTTTTAAGGTTCAGATAATGATGTAGCAAACACAAATAATTTCGTCGCTTCACGTCAGGAGGTGCTTAACAATGCAACTAGCTAAAATAAACAATGAAAGCTATATATAAAATACTTGAAAACTCATAACAGAATTCTGTTGTACTTAATAAGGCGAAGATGGGCAGCAGCATCTTTCTGATAAAAGCCAAAAACAATAAAAACTGCGGTTGCCAACCCGCTCGCCAAGCGTGGCAAGTATGGCAATATACCCCCCATGAGCGACGACACAAATAAACGGCCCCCAGTCCCCGGCGGCCCCGCTATTCCTGGCTACGGTGGCGACCATGGTAACGGCGGGGCAGGGGGTGCTAAGAATCTCCGGTGGAGGTTCGGTTGCCACCTACGACGACTCGACCTGGCAACATATAACGCACGCACCCTGAGGACTGACGAGAAGATCCTGGAGCTGGAAGAAGAGATAGATAAGTTACGCTGGAATATAATAGGACTATCCGAAGTCCGAAGAGAGGGGGAGGACACGGTAATCCTCGATTCCGGCAACTTATTCTATCACCGGGAGGCGACCATCTGTCCTAAGGAGGTGTCGGATTTATCGTCCATTAGTCTCTCGTTAACAACGTTAAAGATCGGGGTGTGTCGACGAGTGTTGCGTACCTTATACTCAGAATCACCAAACAGTATTCGCTGAAGGTCATACAGGTTTACGTACCAACCTCGGCACATCCCGATGAGGAGGTGGAGGAAATGTATGAGGATATCTCTAGGGCCATGGATTCCTCCAAAACCCACTATAAGGTATTAATGGGAAACTTCAACGCAAAACTAGACACAAGAAAGAACGGTGAGCTGAAATTAGGAAATTCGGAATAGGGCAACGGAACCATAAGTTAGCAGCTGGCCGACTTTATGGAGAAAGAGGGACTTTATGATGAACTCTTTATTCCAGAAGCGGCCCCACAGAAAGTGGACCTGGTCGAGCCCCGACGGTTCGACAAAAAATGAGATTGACTTCATTATGATGACCAGACGACAACTGTTCAGTGATGTCTCAGTGATCGCGAGGGTGAAAACTGGCAGCGACCACCGAATGGTGAGAGGCACACTGAACCTAAACGTTAAGTTGAGAGGTCACGTCTAATGAAGTCAACGCTCCGTCCCCTCGTGCTCTAATCCAAAGTACCGAAAACTTTCAGCTCGAATTACAAAATCGTTTTCAGTGCCTAGAAGTTTGCAATGAAGTGGACGATATGAATGACAAGCTTGTGGAAACTGTCCATGCGGTCGGAGCTAAGTTCTGTAAGACCCGTCGCAGAAGAACACAAAAACTCCGATCACACTCTTAATCTCATGGTTGTTAGACGAGATGAAGCTGCAGTCTTCAGCAGATTTGACAGTATACAGGCAACTGAACAGACAGATCTCCAAATGCATGCGGCGGGACTTGCGCAACTTCAATACAGCTCGTATTGAAGAAGCGATCGAGCGGAACCAGGGCTCCAAAGTCTTTGCCAGAGATCTGTCTGCCAGAAAGAGCCAACTGTCGAAGCTGAAGACCGATTGTGGCAGCATCGTTTCCGGGACACCTGAGATTTTGAGTGAGATTGAGAGGTTCTATGGGCAGCTGTACACGTCATCGTTGGAGCCACACGCAAGTGTGAGTAACGATCCAAGAGCAAGTCTTATCCGACACTATTCCGATGATATCCCGGACGTCAGTCTGAGCGAGATTAGAATGGCTCTCCAGCACCTTAAAAACGGCAAGGCCCCAGGCGAGGATGGAATTACAGCGGAGCTTCTGAAAGCGGGTGGAAAACCGGTACTTGAAGTCCTTCAGAAGCTCTTTAATTCCGTCCTCCATGGTGGCATTACACCGGAGGCGTGGAGCAGAAGTGTGGTGGTCTTGTTCTTCAAGAAAGGCGACAACGCTCTCTTGAAGAACTACAGACCAATTTCCCTTCTGAGCCGCGTCTACGTGCTGTTTTCGAGAGTCATTACGAATCGGCTCGCATGCAGACTCGACGACTTCCAGCCTCCCGAACAAGCCGGTTTCGAAAATACTTTAGCACCATAGACCACATACATACTCTTCGGCAAATTGTACAGAAGACCGACGAGTACAATCTGCCACTTTGCCTTGCGTATGTGGACTATGAGAAAGCCTTTGATTCCGTCGAAATTGGCGGTGCTGCAGTCCCTTCAGCGGTGCCAAGTGGACTGTCGGTATATCGAGGTGCTGAAGTGTTTGTACAGTAGGGCTACGATGGCTATCCGAGTACAGAACCAGAGTACGAAACCTATCCAACTGCAGAGAGGTGTAAGATAGGGTGACGTAATATCCCCGAAACTCTTCACCGCTGCATTGGAAGACGTTTTCAAGCTACTGGACTGGAAAGGATACGGTATTAACATCAATGGCGAGTACATCACTCACCTTCGATTTGCCGACGATATAGTCCTTATGGCAGAATCGCTGGAGGACCTAAGCACTATGCTCAATGACCTCAATAGTGTCTCCCAACGGATAGGTCTCAAGATGAACATGGACAAAACAAAAATCATGTTTAATGTCCATGTCACACCTATGCCGGTAGTTGTTGGGAGCACTAAGCTCGAAGTTGTTGACGAATATGTTTACCTGGGACAAATAGTCCGACTAGGTAAGTCCAACTTCGACCGAGAGGTCAATCGACGGATTCAACTCGGCTGGGCAGCGTTCGGGAGATTACGACCCATCTTCTCGTCAGGCATACCTCAAAACCTCAAAACTAAGTTGTACAACCAGTGCGTGTTGCCAGTGATGACATACGGAACTGAGACGTGGTCCTTCACTGCTGGCCGTATGAGGAAGCTCAAGGTCGCTTAGCGAGCTATGGAGAGGGCTATGCTCGGGGTTTCTCTGCGTGATAAACTTAGAAATGAGGATATCCGCAGTAGAACCAGAGTAACCGACATAGCCCAAAGGATTAGTAAGCTGAAGTGGCAATGGGCCGGCCATATAGCTCGAAGAACCGACAACCGATGGGGAAGAAAGGTTCTCGAGTGGCAGCCTCGTACCGGCAGGCGAAGTGTAGGGCGTCCCCCCACTAGATGGAGTGACGACCTGGTAAGACATGCAGGAAGTCAATGGATGCAGGTGGCTCGGGACCGCGCTTTGTGGCATTCCGTGGGGGAGGCCTATGTTCAGCAGTGGACTTGTGAAGGGCTGTAATGATGATGATGATAATAGGGCGATCTCGATTTAAAGGAGCGCCATGCTGCAGAAAATTTTGCCACAGCACGAATGGTTTAGCTCAACTGGGGCAGGACCACGCCCGCACATAATGCAGGCGTTGAATATCACAATAATACTGGTGTCCTTATGGTGAGTGACTAGAACCGGATAACCTTATTTAGTTGATAATGGGGTATTCAGGGTAATAGTTTCAAAAATGGATGCTAACACGTAGTATATCAAAAAATAAAGCGCCGACTTCAGAAGCTCATAAGTGGAAATTATTTTACTGCTTTTAGTGCTTGCAGTCGGGTTTTACTTTTTATTAAAAGTTTATGAGGTTTGGTATCGTTGTATTGAGTGAAAGTATTAGTAATAGATTATAAGTTGAAGTCGTTTTAACACACATTTATAAGCTCATTTTAAGGACTAACCACTATTACAAGCTCAAGATAACATGTAGAATGTCGTCTAAACCTAGGTGGAATGATTTCTTTAAATTTATATGTGACCACATGAAATACCTACTACCCTATAAAATCCGTTTACGAGTCGAAATATAAAACCTCTCATTTTTGTGGAACAGTAAATATGTGCGCTTTAACGAAATAATCTTAGTATAAGTAGAATAACTTTTATTCTAAATAGATTTCAAGTAATACTTACTGAATGTCATTTATTGCTTTTACCATTGGTTCGGAAAACCCTGTTGTGGGAAGAACCAGCAAGAAACTCAGCTGAAGAATACCTGAAATACCTTTAAATATAGGTTAACAATTACTTTGTTGCCAGCGGAGCTTAAAGTTGTTCGCATACTGTTAAATATACGGTGAGTCCCTGAGCTACCACGGCTTGTTTTTTGTAAATAGAATAAGGGTGACAAAAGAGCACAATGTCCACCTGATGGTAAGTGAATTGTGGCCCAAAGATATCCTCATCTATCTTGGATTTAGATTCAAAATGCAAATACGTTGTCACCCCTGAAGACTAAGACGGAATGCCTTGTTTCGGTAAAAGAGTCTTCGGTTCCCTACATTCACAATACAAAATACAGCAGCGTTAAGCTGTTATTTTACGCTGGTTTTACTGTGAGCGTGGTACTTTCGGTCAAACCGACCCATTCTGTGTCGTGCAAGTATGTATATAGCAGCAGCAGTATTGTCACATAAAATTATAAATAGATATATCTATAGAATGACTCTTAACTCTGGAATATGCTAGCAATGTGCCGCTATTTGATATAGATTAAAGTCAGTATAAATGCTATTCACAGAATAATCTTGCATCTGCGGTCACATGTCTAACTGTGTGACACGGGTATCGTGTTCTATAAAAACTATTCCGAATCGGAGCAGTCTTTTCGTTTTATCTGTTTATGTTTTTTATTATTACAATACGCTAAGTAAGTTGGACGCATATAAATTAAAATTAACTTTTTGTGCTTTTTGTGTAAATAATTAAAGGTACAACAATAATAGGAGGTATTAAAAGAGGAATTACTTAAAAAAAAAGAAATGTTCGCCAGCTTATTTTTCAAAAATGAAGGTCCTCGAAAACAAATCGTAAGTCTCAGCAGAAACCAGCCATCTACGCAGGGCAGGATTATAGTGCACGATGGGACGGCAATCCGATACGGAGAGAGATCAGACATAGAATTATTAACGGCTTTACATACTTTCTGAAGCACAGGTTTAAAACACCGCCAACTTCCTGACTCAGGGGTACTACTGCGAATTTCTTAACAGAAAAACCCAATAACTGATGTTTGTCATGATCCGCAACCTTCCTCCGCGACCTCCAAATTCATCTGCGTAACGGACCTCCCCGAGTTCATTAAGCGTAGTTCATGGAAACACGAGCACTCGGAAGCTGCGTACAATGAGTGAAGAATTGAGAGCGGCGCCTCACAATACCGTTACTTCCTCGCGGCGCCATCATAACCGCATCAACGGTGGCCAGAGTCACGGTGAGTCATAGGGTCAATAGCGCCTCGTCATAATCTACTCTTTCTCCGCGACTCCACCTTGGGGAAAGGTCACCTCTCGCCGCAGTCCACTAACACACATTCAAAGTGAGCCAAGTTCACTTGGAGTGGCCTCCTCGGGCCAGCTTTTCACCTCGACTCAGCCAAGTGGGTTCCTCTTATTCACAGTGCGTGACGAAGCCACAGCTATTAAGCCTGGCAAGCCATAATATCATGTTAAGTTACAAAAGTAAGGCTGTAAGGCTTCTTTAAAGACAAAAATCTGACGCTACAACATGTTAATAATAAATGAAATTTACATAGATAAGATCAATATAATTCAAAAGTACTAGAGATTTATTTCACTTGGCTTAATTTACATAGCACCAAAATTTTACTTGGTGCTAGGACTCTTTTTCTATCTATGAGTTTGTCTTATTAGGTACTGTTGTATTCCGCTCTAAAAGGTAAAGGGAACCAGTGTAATTACAAGCTGTGGTGAGGCATTCCATCTTAATCCTCAGAGGTCACAACACATCTGTAGCCTCTTTAATTGAAGTTAGCTGCAGTAGACACTTACTATCAGGTGGATTATAATTTCATTTTTTATATGAAAAGAACGTATAAAGGTAGTTTAGTACAAAGTTATTCATTTAACAAAAGGTCACATGTCACGTTCTATAAATTAATTAATTATGCATATCCCTGATTATATTTAGAAAACTAAGAACGTAGCTTGCGTGATGAAAATTTTTTATCATCGCACACATAATAATGAACGTTAGTTTTACTGAGAAATATTATATGAAATAAAACTTTGAAATAGTAATAATGTGTTTGCACGAAAAACCTTGAAAACTTTGAGTATAACAAATGTACTAGCATTTATTATACTCAATATTTTAACTTAAAATAAATGAAGAGCAAAACAAGAATGTATATATTTTAATATTTAGTATATAGTTACTGTAAAATATAAAACGCATAAAATAGGCATCATTTCTCTACGTGGTGTTCGTACCTACATCGGTCGGCATCATCGTGTTACTCCCGAAATTGATTTTGAATTTGTTTCTGTTTTTGATTCAAACTAACGTTGTTTGAGTCTGATTATAAAAGCTTACTCCTGAACTAACTTGAATCGAGAAATACAATCGAGTTACGATTAATCGCTATCAGTGCCGTTAGACACAACCCGATATAACTTTTTTAAAAAACTACTTAAATATTTTAATTAAATAAATCAGACCAACTTATCAAGAAGAAACATTCTCGTCGCTTACGATTACAAGCGTCATCTAGCTACGACTTTAGAAGTATGAAATTACCTTAAGTTCGAATAGAGTTCGATTGATGCAGAACTTGATTCTATCGGTAGTAAACCGGCTGTTCATCCTTTGGCTGCACGTGGAAATACTATCTATGGGTGCATTTATTCGTCAAGCAGTGGTAATGCCTACACAGACCGACTCATCGACCACGTCCAAATGGTTACAAAATCCGTGCTAGACAACTGATCCTATTCTCAGAGAACGTAATTATTGGCAACTATAACGCCTACCTCGCCTAATAGTTCCGGTCTCGTACGATCTATAATGCGGGGTGATCTGTTTATGACTTTGCTTTGGCGTACGATCTAACGCTACTCGTTACTTAATCTACGTAGGTTCTTTACGTAGTGGACCATTCACCTACCCTCCTGGACCTTCTGTTGACCTCTTATCTAGACCTGCGCTTTGATTCCTCTGGTGTTGTAGAATAGGCAGCGGTAGTCATTTACCATTACGTAAGCCGAACACTCGTTTTCTCTGTTTTCTATAAAAAAAACCAAGTTCAGCTCATTTTTAATGAAGAAAGTCAAATCGGAATCATAAAATGTATTTATTTCTTTATTAAGAAGTTACACCACGATATAATACAATATAAAATACATGTGGTACGTTTTTACAGATGATGTACTTGAGATCACAATTAAGAGCACGGTAAACAAGAATTTAATAAGAAAATAAGGCCCTCTTGTAGTAAGGTGTGTAGGTATGAAGACGTTACGTCAGACCCTGCAATTGTCGGGTGAAAAGTACTAAAGAGGGAAGAATTTTATAACAAACAACGTACTTCACCTCAAATATGTCTTGACAGGAACGGAACGTGGTGGACGGACCCGAGCACTTGGACAGTTCAGATTGCTTTATTTCTTGTGAGATTAATATAAAACCAAAGTTATAAAAAGTGCTCTCAACACAATCTAAAAATAGCAAGCACTTTCATGTCTTACCACTTTTACACGGTTTCATTATGGAATCTGCGCAAGGTACAAGTTTAAATAGCGATTTAGTGTCATTTTTATGACTTATTTTAACGAGCCAATTACTATGGTTCGCGTTTATGTCTTTAGACTTCACTTTTTGTATGTTCAATTTAATATATATATATTACGCAAAAACATATATATATATATATATATATATATTATATACATATATATATATATATATATTGTTTTGCGCAATTACATTTCAGTAGATTTACAAAGCTTCATAAAAAGATAAAAATTACTGCAACGTCGCCTTAAGTTGCTTTTAAGAAGGACAACAATTGTTATTATTTTATTGTTAATTATTATTATAGTTATTAAAAAATATCACGAAGTCTTGCCGCCAAGATAAAAAGATTCAAGTAATGGCGAAATTTAATCTAAAAGATCAAGAAATGTTAAACCATGTTTCTATATAAATATTGAAGCGACAAGGTTACCCATGAAATATGTGCTTACTGTCGTAATTTTATTCGTAGTACAGTAAGGTTTGATATATTGTTTGTCGAGATTATTGCACGTAAAACAAATATTATATTCTTTTTTATTTCAAACAAAAAATACTGTACACAAAAATACTGTACAGTTATCAAGACGTTATGACGGCTTAGTATTGAATGTAGCGCTACGGGTTTGATTACCTCACGCAACGAATGTTGTTTAGGGTTTGGATATTGGCCCATGTGTAAATTATGTTTGTTACCCAAAGGACACGAAAGAAATGCCTTATTTTATGATGGCATTTACTTTATGTAAAAAAAAATTACGGAGAAATGCTTTAGTATTTACAAAACAAAGTTTAAGCAGGTTTTATACGTGTTTAGGTCACGCTGCAGCTGTATTATGTTTGTAGTACGAAAACGTAGGCTCGACCGGAAGGTCCAGTTTAATGCTGCTGTATTTTTATAGTGAGAGTAGAGAACCGGAGACCCATTTTACTGGAAACGACATTTTCACTTAGTCCTCAGGGGTGACAACGCATTTGCATTTAGAATCTTAATCGAGGATAGACAAACAAAGAGGCTAAAATAAGTTGTCACCCCTGAGGACTAAAATGGAATGCTTCACAACCTGTAATTATACTGGCTCTATATTTTACCTTCAGACCGGAACACAACAATGCAGGCACTGCTGTTTGGCGGCTGTACATATAACGAGGCATTTTATTAACATCTGGATTTTGATTCTTAACGCATTTGCACCTTCGTTGATTTTCTCTCTCAAAAAATATTAAAAATCTATCCGTTTTTTTTCAAAGTATTAAAAATCGAGGGGCCACATCATCAACTTACCTTCAGCTGAACTGAGCGTTCGTTTAACACATGATAGTTAGACTTTTGATGAGAAGTAAAAGCCGACTTCAAGGAACTAAAAGAATTCCTCATAATAGCTTGAGAAGTGCACAGTTTAAAAGTATTAATATCTGACTTCAGGAGCTGAGAAAATGTTAAAATTATATTATTTTAGTTCTTAAAGTCGGGTTTTACTTAATGTCTGTTTTGCCCTTTTGATTGTAAAACAATATACAACAAATTTCGACAAAACAGATACATTAAACCTCTATTCTTCTATTTTTCGATGTCGGCTAAAAAGGTATTTGTACATTTTGATCTTACAGACCACGCATCTTCTTTCTTCTTCAAGAGAATGCGTGTGGTTGTTTTTGTGCGACTTCATACTGTCGTCGCCTATTCGTGTTGGAAATATTGGGCAAAGTTATGCAATGATTGTGACGATGATGGACGATATTGGCCAAACGTGTATTCGCCAAACATAGACGAATGTGGAAAATACGAATGTGTTTGAAGACCTTGTTTAAGCCTACAGCACACGGTCAACATACATGGACCAAATAATGTTGCATAAGCAGCATAAAAAAACTACGATTGCCAATCCACGCGCCAAGCTCGACAACTTTAGCAAATATTACCAAGCTTGGCGGACAAATCCGTTGTGGGCTTTTCATGAGCTTTAATGAATGAATAAAAGTTACGTCAGACTGTTAAGACAGACCTCCTCTCATTACTGAGGGTTGAGGAAAGGCAATTGTCCGCCGTGCAGTTCCAATGCGTGTTTGCGAACTTCACATGTCTCCAAAATATTTTTATTTATTTCTCAGGCATGCAGGTTTCCTCATGTTTCCTTCACTGCCGAGCACGTGGTAAATCGGCACTTAAAATTGCAATTGACAATTTCATTGATGCCGGCGGGTATCGAACCGTTTAAATAAAATATTTTATAAGATACAACGACAAGCATGTGCTCGTAGAAAAGATGATTCAGATATAGTTGATATGAACAGAAACATATTAAAATAAAAGAGATTTCGTCTCGTGTCTGCAGTTTTGTGATTACATGTGATTTATTTTGTAATATTTCAAAGTCTACGACAATATCCTTAGTGTTGATATAAAATTGCATTTGCTATTTGTCTTAAAATTTATCATTTTTATTTTGTTGACATTTAAAGGAAAAGTTTTATGTTCGTGTTAAGATGATATATCTTCTTTTATTTAACGACCCGTGAAATTCAGTTTAAATGAAATAACACAAGCAAAGGACCTTGAAATATATTTAGATTAAAATTGTTTGAAAACTGTTCAAAAGCGAACTGTCAGAACTCATATTAAGGAGAGACCGTAGTAATGGCAGGGTGGACCGCGAACGCAAAAAGTTGTGGGTCTGAACCGCCATTCGACTACTTTTTCTGGGTGAACCGATTTTGATGATTCTTTATTTGAAAGCAGATGCTTCTCATGTGGTCCCATATAAATTTGATCAAGGTCTGACCTTTTGAGTTATTCTTAATAATTAATATTGAAGTCGGTTGTACAAAATTTTGCCGAGCCGCATGCTCGTTTGCAATCTCATTTACAAAAAAGCACCAGAAGGGTCGGGGATCAACAATAAGTAAAAGGAGTAGAATTAATTTTGATAAAATCTAAAAAAAATAGTTTTATTCCGTATGTACCGAATTATTATACGAGGCGCATGTAACGATTATTATAATATAACGGTAACTTGTCGGCTATATTTTATCTTGAATGGAACAAAATGATTAATTATATATGATTCAATAATTTCATGATTCTGACTTTGCTACACAGTTTTCCTTACATTTGTTTGATGAGGCAAAATTTTGCCAGTTAACCAAATAAGTCTTATAAATATTAAAGACTTTCATTATATGATTGTAAAATGCCTCTACGATACAGGAGTAAATCCGTAACGTTTTTTAAATATCATATATGTTCGCGACGGATAAAAGTGTTTTTAAAACATAGTGAAAGTATTAGTGACAAAATAATGAAAAATGGTATAATTTACAACATGTTTACAACCTTAGTATTATAGTATAGAGCATCGTTTGGTAATAGCTAAGAAAATAACTCTTATTTGTACAAACAAAAGTCGACCAATCAGAGCGCGACACGTTATACAACATTCTAGAAATTATTAATTAACTACGTAATATTTAGTCCCGAAAATGATGGAAATAATTTTATGCTCTAGAAAATTGTAAACATGGTGTTTAATTAGATTAAGGTTTATAGATTATGGAAATAAGAATATTTAGCGTGATGAAACTTATTTCCTACTTATAGTAAAATTAAAGATTAATGTACCAAATATTGTGAAAATTTGGGATATTTTGTTAATAACTTTTACATTGTTAATATATTAAGAAACTTTACGGTGTGCTAATAGACAACTGAATTACTGATTTAAGTATTGTAGTAGCTGAAGTGACTAGTAGCAGAACCAAGAAGTAGCTGGATATCGAACAGTGAACAGTAGCTAGCAACATATTAGCTGATAATAGCAACACAAGTGATAGTAATAGTAGGTACAACATAGTAGCTGATAATAGCAGCTAGACAGCTGAGCAGCTAGTAAACAGTGATAACAAAAGCAGATAGCACTAGTAGTAATAAGTTACTACCGAACAATTTAAAGAAATAGTCAACTGAAGAAATCATCTGAAGAATATAGTGACCAACTGATAGTGAACAACTGATATTGAACAACCGTAGTTGAACAACCATATTCAAAACCGTAGTCAATAACCAATAGACAGAAGATTTCCGCCGAACAGTTGAGCAGTCGAACCACACTGCCTTGCCATTTGTGTTCTACAGTTCGTGCATTTTGATTGGACGTCCCACAATACCTCAGCAGCACTCACAAAGACGGCAGAAGTATCCACCGGAACCTATAGGTGGACGGGAGCGACTCGCGGATTATCTTCGCCAACATTTACTACTCAGTTTCACCCGTCCGGCACATTCGATGGTCCTACGGAACCAGATAAATCCGTTGGTCCTTCGGGCCGGATAAATCTGTTGGTCCTTCGGAACCGGATACATAGTCCGCCGCGAAGCCGCTGGATTTCGCCAAGTCAAGATGCTGATCACTCGCTCGCAAGGAAGGGAAGCCAAGACGTGGATCGTCGATCTGGAAGGAGGGTCATCGGACAATGCCGCCGCCATCCACCACCAGATGCCGCCACGCTCGCCGTCTACAATAGAGGGCGTTGAGACGCCATGTTACCCTCCTGAGGGGGGTAACCCTGCCCGCGCCGGCCAATACAACCCGACCTATGAAGCAGAGGAACAGTTAGGAGCCAACAAGGACATTCGCCGTGCATCGTCGCCGACACCCGCGCCGATGAGCCACCGAGGCCACACCGACAGCAGTACGAAGTCAAATAAGACTATTCGGCCCAATAGAAGAATTTTGAAGGCTCGTGAAGAACTAATGAAGATCAAACTGGAACTCGCACAGATCTCCTTACAGATGGCTGAAGAAGAAGAATCGAATGACTAAGTATTCACCGAACCTATAGTGTAGAATGAGCGACTCTGCAGGCCTTCGCCAACATTTACTCCGAGTTTCGCCCGTCCGGCACAATATACAAATATCAGATACAAAATCAGATACATGTTCTCTCGATCACGGGCTTATGCTGACATACTGTCTGCATATCTGCTGGTCTTCAGGAAGCCCGTAAAGGGATATCCCCGAGGCCCGATACTTATCGGAGCGCTTCCCAATGAATCGACAATTAGGATAGGATAGGATATGATTAACAGCAGAATTAGATAATGGGAGGTACCTATCCAGATGGACTCTAAGAGAAAACGCATTACACAAGGGTCCCCATGTACTGTATTTGAATTTGCGACCGCAATACCATAGCTAAATATCCGTGTTACTGAGCCGTCCGATATTGTTTATATTATCTCATATTTCTTTTATTTCTTAACCTTATTCTCGTGTGAAGTAATTAATAATTTAGGAAAATCACAACAGCTAAATCCTAGTTCCCCTGTATTGCAACGGGACCAGGAACGCTGATTCAATTTATAGTTCTGTGTCAGTTTAACTAGATTCATTCGATATAGCGATAACTTAGAAAAGCTTTCTATTCTCGAGAGATATTAAAGTTTTTATATATTATTTTGGCAGAGGCGCTGCAATAATCGCTACAGGACGGACAGTCTCCAGGGACACTATTCATCTGCGCAGGATGGAGTTATTATTATTAAGTGTACACTCTACATATATATTCGCTCACAATCCGATGGGACAATCCTACTCGACCGAGGAGAGATCATCCATCCAGCCATGTGCCGGTGAAACACTGCCAAATTCCTGACTCTGGCAGGCCCTCACTCCTGCCTGCGTGAAATAATTACCTACAATCGCGAGGCGCCCCGAGCTATAAACAGTCGGGGCTAGCGCGTTCAACCTGCGCCTTTTCGCCGCCTTTCCGGGGGTCGCTTGAGTGCCCTGCCTTGGAGCACCGCCGTACTCGTAGCGGCGATAGGGCGGAGCGACCTCGCGTCCGGCCCTGGTCGAAGCCATGGTCCGGAGCGAGACGGAATGGGATGCCGTCACCACTTTCTGCGAAGCAGATGCGATGAAGGAGGTGGCGGAGTTTAAGGAAAGAGCAACAGCTTCTCTTCCGGCCGTATCGCCCGTCCGACGACGACAGGCCGCGTCGACGGCGTTTGCCCGCGCGCCCCAAAGAGCGGCGTTCTGCGGCTGCGTTATTTCAGGCGCGGTTCAGGCAACGTAAGGGCGGAACACGGATGGTTTTTAGTCAGTAAAAAGTTCGACACCCTTCACAGCGGTCATTAGATGATTTTCCATCCGAAAGGGTCCTTCCTGATTCGGCAGAAAACAGCGGCTGGCAGCCAGTTCCGGTACAGGTAGTGGGTAGGCGCCTTTAGTGAGTCCACATAACACACGCCGGCCGCGCTACGAGCATTCACCACCTCCGTCCACCGTTTCCGGAGGGTGTCCTTGCATTGGCCGAAAAAAAAACTACCGCAGATATTCCTCCCCTTTCCCGGAGGTGCCTGCTTTCTAAGCGCCCGGTGATTGAATGTTAAAGTTTTTACGCTGTTTACAAAAATAGTTCAAGTTAAAACACAGAGACATTTTTTTATCAGCTGTGACTACTACTATTGTTATTTTGCCATATGAAAATGTGAGAGAGCCGCGTTAGCTCAGTAATTTAAAATAGCGCTGTAAATTTCATAGCACGCAATCCGGGTTCGTTCCCCGCCGGCACTAATGATATTGTTAACTGCAATATTATGTGCTGATTCACTACGTGATCGGTGGTGAAGGTACACTGCAACTTCATCGGCATGTGAAGACCGACAACACGCATTGGCGTAGCGCGGGACATTTTCGCCCTAAAACTGCCAAATGAGAGGAGGCCTGTGCCCAGCAGTGCGACATATATATGCTGTAAATTTTACTATATTATTTTTATATGAAAATAAGACCCTATATTCGCAATTTAATTATTCTTTGACCCAAGTTTGGGTTTAACTTTTTACGTTATAACGTAATTAGTAATTATCATGATTTTACTTAAATATGAGCTGTAGTGATGCAAAAGAATGGAATAACGTTATATGTCTATATCTACTAGCCTAATGGTTGACTTGAAGAGAATCGTTAATTAAATAGGACATAATAAAATGCAAACGCTCGAAAAGTTAAAGTCGACAGATTGTAAAAAATTAAAATGATTATAATTTCAGAAAGAACAGCACATCGAGAATATTGTTCAAATAATAATTATTCCAAGATTCCCTCGACTTCACATGTTCACACTTCAGAACCTACTCAGTAATGGGACCATTACTGAGTAGGTTTCACTTTAGTAAATACGCTCAGTCACTTACTATACTTACTTCCAACTTACCATCAGGTGAACTGTAAATTAACATCAGTTTTAAAAACACGGGCAAAAAATAATCTAAAAAAATAAACAAAATTTAATCTTTCGCCACCACACTGCGAGTTATAATAAAATATATTGTATTAAATTACAATATATTTTACTATAACTGTAAACATTATTTATAATTTTAACTGTCTCAAAAATAAATTAACGTCGAAACGTTCAAACTTTTATATTGAAGTTTTACAGTAACATTGAAGATTCACATCAACTTATTCAATAAAATGAAAACGACTCGATACATTTGTAAACAAAATTTCGAGATGTTTGATTTGTCGAGACTTTATAAAACTTGTATCACTAGTGGCAAAATTCGACAATAATTTTACGACAAAATTACACAGCATACAGCTATGATACCATCTATGTATGTGGTACAGCACTTTTCGTATAATATAAGTTTCATTCCCTCCTTTACACTAAATACTATAAAATTTACGAAAATTTTCGATGTTTACGTCTCATTGCTTTAATCATAACAGCTCAGTAGCGCTCTAGATTATCGTTTGTTCCAACGATGAGGGCGGATTTGATACCCGCACGGAAAAAGTGTCTTTATGACCCATAAAGTCCGACACGTGTCCGTACGAGTGTAGGGGTTTTTGCAATAAGTGCTTACGTCAGATTTTTATTTTGAGTTGTGATCTACTGTATGCTGTTGCCTGTTGCTGATACTTTTAAGGTTCAGATAATGATGTAGCAAACACAAATAATTTGTCGCTTCACATCAGGAGGTGCTTAACAATGCAACTAGTTAAAAGAAGCTAGAAAAAAACAATGAAAGCTACATATAAAATACTTGAAAACTCATAACAGAATTGTTGCTTAATAAGGCGATCTCGATTTAAAGGAGAGCCATGCTGCAGCAAATTTTACCACAGCACGAATGGGTTAGCTCAACTGGGGCAGGACCACGCTCGCACATAATGCCAGCGTTGAATATCACAATAATACTAGTGTCCTTATGGTGTGTGACTTGAACCGGAGAACCTTTTTGAATTGATAATGGGGTATTCAGGGTAATATTTTCCAAAAATGATGCTAACTCGTAGTAGTATCAAAAAAAAGCGCCGACTCAGAAGCTCATAAGGGAAATTATTTTATTGCTTTTAGTGGTTGCAGTCGGGTTTTACTTTTATTAAAAGTTTATGAGGTTTGGTATCGTTATATTGAGTGAAAGTATTAGTAATAGATTATAAGTTGAAGTCGTTTTAACACACATTTATAAGCTCATTTTAAGGACTAACCACTATTAAGCTCAAGATAACGTATAATATCGTCTAAACCTAGGTGGAATGATTTCTTTAAATTTATATGTGACCACATGAAATACCTACCCTAAAAAAGCCGTTTACGAGTCGAAATATAAAACCTCTCGCTTTTGAGGAACAGTAAATGTGTGCTCCTTTAACAAAATAAATCTTAGTATAAGTAGAATAACTTTTATTCTAAATTATTAATTTTTAATTATTCGGATAAACGTGGGAAGAACCAGCAAGTAACTCAGCTGAAGAATACCTGAAATACCTTTAAATATAGGTTAACAATTACTTTGGTGCCGGCGGAGCTAGTTTTCGCATACTGTTAAATATACGGTGAGTCCCTGAGCTACCACGGCTTGTATATTTTTAAGAGAATAAGGGTGACAAAAGAGAACATTGTCCACCTGAAGCTAAGGAATGCTGTGGCCCAAAGATATCCTCATCTATCTTCGATTTAGATTCAAAATGCAAATACTTTGTCACCCCTGAAGACTAAGATGGAATGCCTTTCCGTTAAAAGAGTGTTCGGTTCTCTACATTCACAATACGAAATACAGCAGCGTTAAGCTGTTATTTTACGCTGGTTTTACTGTGAGTGCGGTACTTCCACGGTCAAACCGACCCATTCGTGTCGTGCTACAACCGTAAGTATAGCAGCAGCAGTATTGTCACATAAAATTATAAATAGATATATCTATAGAATGACTATTAACTCTGGAATATGCTAGCAATGTGCCGCTATTTGATATAGATTAAAGTCAGTACAAATGCTATTCACGGAATAATCTTGCATCTGCGGTCACATGTCTAACTGTGTGACACGGGTATCGTGTTCTATAAAAACTATTCCGAATTGGAGCAGTTTCTCTTTCGTTTTATCTGTTTTTTATTATTACAAATCGCTAAGTAAGTTGGACGCGCATAAATTGATATTAACTTTTGTGATTTTGTGTAAATAATTAAAGGTACAACAATAATAGGAGGTATTAAAAGAGGATTAAGTACTTAAAAAAAAAACAAGAAATTTTCGCCAGCTAATTTCAGTTTCTTGAGAACAAATTTTCAGTCTCAGTAGAAACCAGCCATCTACGCAGGGCAGGATTATAGTGCACGATGGGACGGCAATCCGACACGGAGAGATCAGACAGAATTATTAACGGCTTTACATACTTCCGAAGCACGGGTTTAAAACACCGCCAACTTCCTGACTCAGGAGTACTACTGGAATTTCTTAACAGAAAAACCCAATAACTGATGTTTGTCATGATCCGCAACCTTCCTTCGCGACCTCCAACTTCATCTGCGTAACGGACCTCCCCGAGTTCATTAAGCGTAGTTCATGGAAACACGAGCACTCGGAAGCTGAGTACAGTGAGTGAGGAATTGACAGCTGCCTCACAATACCGTTACCTCTCCTCGCGGACCCATCATAACCGCATCAACGGTGGCCCCGCCAGAGTCACGGGGATAGGTTAATAGCGCCTCGTCATACTCTACCCTTTCTCCGCGACTCCACCTTGGGGAAGGCCACCTCTCGCCGCAGTCCACTAACACACATTCAAAGTGAGCCAAGTTCACTTGAGTGGCCTCCTCGGTCAGCTTTTCACCTCGACTCAGCCAAGTGGGTTCCTCTTATTCACCGTGCGTGACCAAACCACAACTATTAAGCCTGGCAAGCCATATTATGTTAACTTACAAGTTGTAAGGCCTTTAAAGACAAAAATCTGACGCTACAACATGTTAATAATAAATAAAATTTACATAGATAAGATCAATATAATTCAAAAGTACTAGAGATTTATTTCACTTCTTGACTTATATAGCACCAAAATTTTACTTGGTGCTAGGACTCTTTTCTATCTATGAGTTTGTCTTATTAGGTACTGTTGTATTCCGCTCTAAAAGGTAAAGGGAGCCAGGGTATTATAAGCTGTGGTGAGGCATTCCATCTTAATCCTCAGAGGTCACAACGTATCTGTAGCCTCTTTAATTGAAGTTAGCTGCAGTAGACACTTACTATCAGGTGGATTATAATTTCATTTTTCATTTGAAAAAACCTATAAAGGTAATTTAGCACAAAGTTATTCATTTAACAAAAGGTCACATGTCACGTTCTATAAACTAATTAATTATGCATATCCCTGATTATATTTAGAAAACTAAGAACGTAGCTTGCGTGATGAAAAAATTTTTATCGTCGCATATATTAACATATTAATGAACGTTAGTTTTACTGAGAAATATTATATGAAATAAAACTTTGAAATAGTAATAATGTGTTTGCACGAAAAACCTTGAAAACTTTGAGTATAACAAATGTACTAGCATTTATTATACTCAATATTTTAACTTAAAATAAATGAAGAGCAAAACAATGTATATATTTTAATATTTAGTATGTAGTTACTGTAAAATATGAAACGCATAAAATAGGCATCATTTCTCTACGTGGTGTTCGTACCTACATCGGTCGGCATCATCGTGTTACTCCCGAAATTGATTTTGAATTTGATTCTGTTTTTGATTCAAACTAACGTTGTTTCGAGTCTGATTATAAAAGCTTACTCCTGAACTAACTTGAATCGAGAAATACGATCGAGTTACGATTAACCGCTATCAGCGCCGTTAGACACCGGATACAACTTTTATAAATAAAAAATTCACCCTTAAATATTTTAATTAAATAAATCAGACCAACTTATCAAGAAGAAGCATTCGTCGCTTACGATTACAAGCGTCATCTAGCTACGACTTTAGAATTATGAAATTACCTTAAGTTCGAATAGAGTTCGATTGATGCAGAACTTGATTCTATCGGTAGTAAACCGGCTGTTCATCCTTTAGCTGCACGTAGAAATACTATCTATGGGTGCATTTAATCGTCAAGCAGTGGTAATGCCGACACAGACCGACTCATCGACCACGTTCAAATGGTTACAAATTCCGTGCTGACAACTGATCCTATTCTCAGAGAACGTAATTATTGGCAACTATAACACCTACCTCGCCTAATAGTTCCGGTCTCGTACGACCGATAATGCGGGTGATCTGTTTATGACTTTGCTTTGGCGTACGATCCAACACTACTCGTTACTTAATCTACGTAGGTTTTACGTAGTGGACCACCACTACCCTGCTGGACCTTCTGTTGACCTCTTATCCAGACCTGCGCTTTGATTCCTCTGGTGTTGTAGAATAGGCAGCGGTAGTCATTTACCATTACGTAAGCCGAACACTGTTTTCTGTCTTCTATAAAAAAATAATAAGTTCAGCTCATTTTAATGAAAAAAGTCATATCGGAATCATAAAATTTATTTATTTCTTTATTAAGAAATTACACCACGATATAATACAATATAAAATACATGTGGTACGTTTTACAGATGATGTAATTGATATCACAATTAAGAGCACGGTAAACAAGAATTTAATAAGAAAATAAGGCCCTTTGTAGTAAGTGTGTAGGTATGAAGACGTTACGTCAGACCCTGCAATTGTCGGGTGAAAAGCACTAAAGAGGAAAGAATTCTATAACAAACAACGTACTTCACCTCAAATATGTCTTGACAGGAACGGAACGTGGTGGACGGACCCGAGCGCTTGGACAGTTCAGATTGCTTTTTTCTTGTGAGATTAATATAAAACCAAAGTTATAAAAGTGTTCTCAACACAATCTAAAAATAGCAAGCACTATCATGTCTTACCATTTTACACGGTTTCATTATGGAATCTGCGCAAGGTACAAGTTTAAATTGCGATTTAGTGTCATTTTATGACTTATTTTAACGAGCCAATGATTATGGTTCGCATTTATGTCTTCAGACATCACTTTTTTGTATGTTTAATTTAAATATATATATATATATATTGTTTTGCGCAATAATTACATTTCAGTAGATTTACAAAGCTTCATAAAAGATAAAATTACTGCAACGTCGCCTTAAGTTGCTTTTAAGAAGGACAATAATTGTTATTATTTTATTGTTAATTATTATTATAGTTATTAAAAATATCGAAGTTCCACCAAAATAAAAAAGATTCAAGTAATGGCGAAATTTAATCTAAAAGATCAAGAAATGTTAAACCATGTTTCTATATAAATATTGAAGGACAAGGTAACCCATGAAACATGTACTTATTGTCGTAATTTTATTCGTAGTACAGTAAGGTTTGATATATTGTTTGTCGAGATTATTGCACGTAAAACAAATTTTTTAAATTTCCAACGCAGTTTTACACAAAAATACTGTAACAGTTATCAAGACGGTTATGACGGCTTAGTATTGAATGTAGCGCTACGGGTTTGATTACCTCACGCAACGAATGTTGTTTAGGGTTGGCCCATGTGTAAATTATGTTCGTTACCCTTAAGGACACAGAAGAAATGCCTTATTTTATGATGGCATTTACTTTATGCAAACAAAAAATAAAAAATTTAAGAAGAAATGCTTTAGTATTTACAAAACAAAGTTTAAGCAGGTTTCATACGTGTTAGAGTCACGCTGCAGCTGTATTATGCTTGTAGTACGAAAAAGTGGGCTCAACCGAGGAAGGTCCAGGTTAATGCTGCTATGTTTCTTATAGTGAGAGTAGAGAACCGGAGACCCATTTTACTTGAAACGACGCATTTCCACTTAGTCCTCAGGGGTGACAACGGGGTGCGAAGTCAGAAGTCCTCCACGTGTGCCTGGTAGTTGCGGGTCCCTCTAGATACGTCTCGAGGGAGAGCAGCACCAGGCTGAAGAGCTGCGCGGCAGTAATCTTCCTCGAGAAATGAGAAGAAATTCTTACCCTGGGAAGTTACTGCCGCGGCTAATTATTCTGACATGGGTGGGGTCCGTCCCGGACCAACGGCGCGTTCCACTGCGTGACCTCTGATCAGCAGAGGGCATAGCAGAGGAGTGAGGGCGGGCTCGGTGTGCACTTACCCCGCCTCCGGGCAGACAGTGAAGGATTCATCCTTTGCTGTCACCGCCGGTCTCGTAATCCCAGTATCGAAGTGTCGTGGATCATGTCTCGCGGCTTTGATTGGGACCGAGGGTCTTGGCTTAACCGCCCGGACCGCGAGGAGAAACCCTATAAAGTTACCCGAATCTCAAGCGGCGACGCACCGCGAGGGATGGATGGCTGACGGGGTTCTACGAACAAATCAGTCGATAGTGCGCTCCTCAGGTACCTGCAGACCCCTGGCGAGTAATAAATCCTCTAAATCTGCTTACCTTGTAAGGTCACCAAGGTGGACCTTTAATTACTCCCATACTCGTGGGTACAAATATGGAAAAAACACAAAACCAAAACCGCCGACAACGGCAACATAGAGAGAGGAGGAATGATACGGGGACAGAGTCCGACGCCGCATCGAGCAGCGTGGGAGGCTCAGAGAGCTCCCGACGCGTGGAGCCTGGGACCGCGGAGTCCAGTTCTTCCGCAAGCGGTCCAGGCGGGATGGCGACCAGGGTCGTCAGCCGGTGAAGAGGAGGCTTCGGCCTGGAAAATCCCCACCAACAGGCGGGGCGGGCTGAGAGGCAGAGGGGCCCTGACAATCAGAGGCCGAACAAGCGCAAAGCATGCCGAGGAGGGGCGCCACCGGGCGATACGACTCGGTATCAGGCGAAGAGACGGATGCGACTGGCGGCTCCGAGGTGGAGCAAGGCCAGATTCGTAAAGGAGGTGGAGGCCGCGATCAAGGTCGGCCCACAAGCAAAGGCCTCCTCAAAGTTAAAGGCCATTCCGCGGCCTCTGCCTATCATGGTGGCGGAGGCCAACTTTATGGGGCCGAGCCTAAGGCAAACGAGGTAGCGGAGCTGCGGGCGGACGTGCCCGCCTGACGTCCGCCATGGAGACTCTCCAGAAGGAGAATGAGAAGCTCCGCGCAGACCTGGCCAGTCTACGTGAGCCTGCCTCCGCGCGGCGCCCCAGACGCAGCGCCAAGCCAGCCTGTGCCGATGGAGAACCAGGTTCTGAACCTGGTCCGGCAGGAGCTGGCTGCTTCCAGCACCGGTTTTCCGTGCTGAGGGCATCGTCCTGCGGCCCCTGGGCAAATAAGACGGCGGCGAGGCCGGCAACGGTCTCGTACGCGGCGGCCACAGCTGCCGCATCCGCCGGGGCCGTCCAGCCAGCCTTCGGGCGGCTGTGCCCCTCCTCCCCTGAAAGCCGGCCCGGCAAAACCGGTACCGGCTGAACTGGCCGGCTAAGCCGGCAACGGGAAGGAGAGGCAAGGCGAAGCAAAAAGGGCAAAGCGGCAGCACAGGTGGTGGCTGCGCCAGCCCCAGTGCCTGCGGCGAATGCCAGCGCCAGCGGTGCCAGCCGCCGCCGCCGCCACCGCTCAGCCCCTACACCTCCCGCGGCTGAAGCCGGTTGGCAGGTGGTCGGGGACAAAAATAAGGGAAGAAGGCAGCCAAAAGGCCAAAGAGCAGGAGCGGCAGCGCCAGTTCAGGGCGCGCAAGATCGCGGCTAGGCTCCGCCCCCGACCGCAGCTGTAGTGATTACACTACAGCCGGACGCGAAAAGAAGGCGTTACCTACCGCGATCTGCTCGCGAAGGCGAAAGAGGCGGTGGATCTCGGGAGCCTGGATCACCGGGGCCTGGCTCAAAGTCACCCAGACGGGGCCCGTATGCTGGAGATCCCTGGGAATCCAGTGGCGTGACTGCGGACGCTCTGGCTGCGAAGCTCAGGCGTCCCTGAACGCGAGGCTCGAGTGTCCAGGCTCGTCAGATGCGCAGACCTGCGCATCGCGGTCTGGACGACTCGGTATCGGAGGAGGAGTTGGCCGCCGTCGCCAGGTCCGGGGTGCACCACTGACCAGATCAGGTCAGGCGCCATACGCCCGGACCAACAGGGTATGCATGCCGCCACGGTGTGCTGCCCTGTTACGGCAGCCAAAACCATAGTGGAGGGCCGAAGGCTTGGTGGCTGGGTCTCAGCGCAGGTTGCTGCTGGAGCCCAGACCTCTGAGGTGCTACCGCTGTCTCGTGGGGCACCACGTATCTGTGAAATGCGCCTCGGAGGTTGACCGCAGTGGCCTTTGCTTCCGCTGCTGTCAGCCCGGACACATATCGGCGACCTGCTGCGTCACGCCGCACTGTGATGCATGTGCGGCGACCGGCAGGCCAGCCGATCACCGGGCCGAAGCAGGCCTGCGTGCCACCCGCAAGGCCAAGGCCGCGGGTAGGGAGGGCCTCCGCCGCCACCGCCTCTGTGGCCACCGCCGCGGTCGCGACTGCCGCCGCCGCCGCTGTCGCTGTCGTGCCGCCGCCGCCGCCGCGACACCGACGCCCGCAGAAGGCGCCCGTGGAGGAAGCTGAAATGGAATGCCTATAACGGCCCCATTGCTTCCTCCAGGCGAATATCAACCACTGCGCCTGCGCTCAGGATCTGTTGCCCAGAGCATGGCGCAGTGGTCGATTAACATCGCTGTGGTCGCTGAGCCGTATTTTGTCTGGCCTAGGGAGGACTGGGTGGCGGACCTTAACGGCTCAGTGGCCATCATTTCTTCAGCCGCCGCCGGTACCCCGACCCTTGAAGGTGTCAGGAGGGTCAGGGTGCGTAGCGGCACGGTTCGGGGAGTTCGTCATTGTGGGGTGTACTTCTCCCGAACCGATCTCTCGCCGAGTTTCAACCTCTTGCAGAGCTGAGAGCAGTCGTCGTCAGAAGCTATCCTCCCGTACTTGTCCTCGGGGACTTCAATGCCAAGAACTTGGCTTGGGGTTCTCGTCGCAACAGATGTGCGGGTAGGATGGAAGACTGGCCTGGAGACAGGCCTGGTCGTCCTAAATGGGGTTCTGTCCCCACGTGTGTGCGGATGCGGGCGAGTCGGTGTGGACATTTCGTTCGCAGCCCCGCTCTGTCGCCGCGTGCCATTGACTGGCGGGATGGAGGGGTGAGACCTACCCGACCACCGGTACATCCGGTTTGTCTCCACCCAGCCCCTCGAGCGCGCCAGTCCTACAGGCCCTGAGTGGTCCGCGTTGGGCGCTGAAGCAGCTGGACCGGGAGCCTCCCGGAAGCCTCGATCGTGCAGGCCTGGGTGTCATCACCGGACAGGCCTGCCGACGTCAATGATGAGGCAGGGTGGTTCCAGGAGGCCATGTCCGAGATATGTGACGTGGCATGCCCCGCGTCCGGCCAGGAAGTGCCCGGCGTCAGGTGTATTGGTGGTCGCGTGAGCTGACGTCTCTGCGCGAGGCGTGTCGCCGCGCGGCACCTGTACGCCAGGCATCGCAGGCCCGCATTCGTTCACCGAATGCGGCAGCCATTGAGGCGGAGCTGTACGAGGGATACAGAGCGGCGAAGACCGCCTCCGGGAGGTGTCCTGCGGGCCCGGGCCCGTGAGGAGATGCTGGAGACTCAATAGAGATCCGTGGGGCGCCCTTACAAGATGGTGGATAAACCCGCACCTGGGCCCTGCGACGCAGAGTCTCCGGCCTCAGCTCGAGGGATGTGGTGAGCGCTCTGTTCCTGCGCGCGGGGAACATCCGCCCCGTTTATGGCTCCGCCACCTGCGGTGCCGGAAGCGGACCACCAGGACGACGACGACGACATCCCGGAAGGGACGGGGTAGACCTGAGAGTGGCGGCGTACGTAGGCTCAGGCCAGGAATACCGCCCCAGGACCCGATGGCTTGCCTGGCAAAGCCTGGGTTCTGGCCTCGGAGGCTCTCGGGCCCCGACTGAGGGGCCCCAAGCGCATGCTTGAGAGAGGCCACCCGCCTGTTGGAAGACGAAGCTGGTCCTCATTCGGAAGTTGGCGCCCCTGCGGACTCTCCTCCGTCCGCATACCGCCCGTGGTGCTGCTCGACGAGTGGGCAAGCTCTTTGAAAGAGTAATTGCAAACCGCCTCGCCGAGCACCTTGCGGGATGGGCCGGATCTTGCGGAACACCAGTTTGGTTTCCGCAAGAGGCGCTCTACGGTGGACGCCATCATGCGCGTGAGAGCCCTCACGACGGGGATGCAGGCCAGGGGTTGTATTGGCGGTGTCTCGACATCGCCAACGCCTTCAACTCCATGCCCTGAGCTGCATTAGGGAGGCACTCCGGTATCACCGTGCCGACCATCTCCGTCGTATAGTCGGGGACTATCTGACGGACAGGGCCGTCATCTACCCCGGTCGAAACGGTGAGGAACCGGCGAGATGTCGTGCGGTGTCCCACAGGGTTCGGTTCTGGGGCCGCCCCTGTGGAACATCGGTTACGACTGGTGCTGCGCGCCGACCTCCTCTACCGGCGTCAGCGTAGTTTGCTACGCTGACGACACGCTGGTACTGGCACAGGGGGTCGTACGAGGCGGCGGCGGAAACTATGACACGCGGGGCTGCGATAGTCGTTGAGAGGATCCGGCAACTGGGTCTCGAGGTGGTTTCAGACAAGTCCGAGGCATGCACTTCCATGGTCTCGAACAGGCCACCACTGGGATCCTCAGTGATGGTGGGAGGGTATCCATCGGCGTCGAGTCGACGATGAAGCACCTAGGACTCGTCTCGCCGATGGAACTTCGTTGAGCACTTCCGACGTTTGGCTCCCAAACCGAACGGACCGGGCTGCCTTCAGGCGGCTCGCCGAACCTGGGGCTAAACGCTTCTGCCGGAGGCTCTACGCGGGATCGTGAGGTCCATGGCCTTTACGGGCCCCGGTGGGCGCGTGGTTTGGCGCGGCTTGCCGTCCACCACTAAACGCGCCCCAAAGGGTGGTTGCCGTAAAGATGGTTCGCGGCTACCGCACGATCTCCGAGGCGGCGAGCCTCCTTGCTGGATTGCCGCCATGGGATCTGGAGGCGATAGTCCCGCGCGCCTGCACGAATGGCGCGCGGAGGCACTGCCGGGGAAACCCGCTGCCGCGGCGCAAGTCGTCGCAGCGACAGACCCCGGCGATCTCATGGCGACATGGAGAGCGACTGTCGCAACCTGCGGCTGGGCACGCCACTATAGCGGCGATAAGACCTCTTGAGGAGTGGCTTGAGAGACGCCACGGTGTCCTCACCTTCCGCCTGACGCAGGTCCTCACCGGACACGGTGTGTTCGGGAGGTTCCTGCACCGAATCGGCGGGAGGAAACGCCCGGTGCTCCCACCGCGAGGATCGACCGGAGGACACGGTGGAGCACACCTGGAGGTGTGCCCTGCTTGGGCGGAGCACCGCCGTGTACTCGTAGCGGCGATAGGCGGTGGCGACTTCGCGTCCGGCCCTGGTCGAAGCCATGGTCCGGAGCGAGACGGAATGGGATGCCGTCACCACCTTCTGCGAAGCAGTGATGCGAAGGAGGTGGCGGAGGGAGAAGGAAAGAGCAACAGCTTTCCTTCCCGGCCGCCGCGGAGACGCCCGGGCGTCGGGGCAGTCGTGGCCCCTGACCACCGTGTGGCGGACCGTGGACGGCGAGCAATGGGTAGCTCGCCGTCCGTCCGTCTAACGACGACAGGCCGTGTCGACGGCGCGTTTTGTTCCACGCGCGCCTCAAAGAGCTGTCAGCAGCGTGAAGGGGCCCGCAAGGGCCGACGCTCGCCGGGGCTGCGGGCTGTTCGGAGAGATACCGCGGCTCCGGAACGTAAGGGCACTGAAGGAACACGGATGGTTTTAGTCAGTAAAGTTCGACACTCCTTCCGCTCCACCCACAGCGAAAGGCGTCATTAGATGATTTTCCATCCGCAAAAAAAAAAAAAAAAAGGGTGACAACGCATTTGCATTTAGAATCTTAATCGAGGATAGACAAACAAAGAGGGCTAAAATAAGTCGTCACCCCTGAGGACTAAAATGGAATGCTTCACAACCTGTAATTATACTGGCTCTATATATTACCTTCAGACCGGAACACAACAATGCAGGCACTGCTGTTTGGCGGCTGTACATATAACGAGGCATTTTATTAACATCTTGATTTTGATTCTTAACCCATTTGCACCCTTCGTTGAGTTTTCTCTCAAAAATATTAAAAATCTATCCGTTTTTTTCAAACTATTAAAATCGAGGCCACATCATCAACTTACCATCAGCTGAACTGAGCGTTCGTTTAACACATGATAGTTAGACTTTTGATGAGAAGTAAAAGCCGACTTCAAGGAACTAAAAGAAATTCCACATAATAGCTTGAGAAGTCGGTGCACAGTTTAAAAAAGTATTAATACTCCGACTTCAGGAGCTGAGAAAATGTTAAAATTATATTATTTTAGTTCCTTAAAGTCGGGTTTTACTTAATGTCTGTTTTGCCCTTTTAATTGTTAAGAATATTACAAGCACAAATTTCGACCAAACAAATACATTAAAACCTCTATTCTTCTATTTTTTCGATGTATGTGCTTGATATTTTCCTTAAAATATATATAGGATCACCTGAAGTATATCCTATTTAATAAAAGAGAATCTACACATTTTTCGAAGTCGGCAAAAAATTGTTTGTAAATTTTGATCTTACAGACCACGCATCTTTTTTCTTCTTCAAGAGAATGCGGTTGTTTTGTGCGACTTCATACTGTCGTCGCCTATTCGTGTTGAAAACATTGGGCAAAGTTATGCAATGATTGTGACGATGATGGACAACATAAACGTGTATTCGCCAAACATAGACGAATGTGGAAAATACGAATGTGTTTGAAGACCTTTTAAGCCTACAGCACACGGTCAACATACATGGACCAAATAATGTTGCATACAGCAGTACCTTCTTGATAACAGCTCAATAAACATGAAAAAACTACGATTGCCAATCCACGTGCCAAACTCGACAACTATAGCAAATATTGCAAGCTTGGCGGACAAATCCGTTGTGGGCTTTTCATGAGTTTTAAAGAATGAATAAAAGTTACGTCAGACTGCTGGCACAGACCTCCTCTCATTACAGAGAGTTTTGGGAAAGGAAATTGTCCGCCGCGCAGTCCCAATGCGTGTTCATGAACTTCACATGTCTCCGAAATATTTTTATTTATTTCTCAGACATGCAGGTTTCCTCACGATGTTTTCCTTCACTGCCGAGCACGTGGTAAATCGGCACTTAAAATTGCAATTAACAATTTCATTGATGCCGGCGGGAATCGAACCGTTTAAATAAAATATTTTATAAGATACAACGACAAGCATGTGCTCGTAGAAAAGATGATTCAGATATAGTTGATATGAACAGAAACATATTAAAATAAAAGAAATTTCGTCTCGTGTCTGCAGTTTTGTGATTACATGTGATTTATTTTGTGTAATATTTCAAAGTCTACGACAATAACCTTAGTGTTGATATAAAATTGCAATTTGCTATTTGCCTTAAAATTTATCATTTTTATTTTTATGTTGACATTTAAAGGAAAAGTTTTTATGTTCGTGTTGAGATGATATATCTTTCTTTTATTTAACGACCCGTGAAAGTCAGTTTAAATGAAGTAACAGAAGTAAAGGACCTTGGAATATATTTAGATCAAAATTGTTTGAAAACTGTTCAAAAGCGAACTGTCAGAACTCATATTAAGGAGAGACCGTAGCGTAATGGCAGGGTGCGGACCGCGAACGCAAAAAGTTGTGGGTTCGAATCCGCCATTCGACTACTGTCGTGAACCGCTCCTAACACAAGCAGTTTAAGCTTGTTACCAGGAGTGGCTAAGCTGTTAAAACTTAAATTCCCTCTGTTCTAAAATTAATATTCTAAAGGTAGTTCTGAGTAGAGACAACATAAGATGTCAAAGATCTAAATCCCTCTCTATGACTATAAATGCTGTAAAGCGTCCACACCATCTGGATTATTGGCAACCCAACCTTACGCGATTTACCAGAAAATTCCTTCCTTGCACAACTTCTTTGTGGAATCGGCTACTTTACTGTTACGACTTAAGAACCTACAAGAAAAGAGCCTACTTTTTATACCGACTTCAAAAGGAGGAGGTACTAATCGACTATATATTTTTGTGTGTTACCCTAATTTTTTTTCTGGTTGAACCGATTTTGATGATTTTTACTTGAAAGCAAGTGCTTCACGTGGTCCCATATAAATTTGATCAAGGTCTGACCAACAGTTTTGAGTTATTCTTAATAATTAATATTGAAGTCGGTAAAAATTTTGCTGAGCCGCATGCTCGTTTGCAATCTTACAAAAAAGCACCAGAAGGGTCGGGGATCAACAATAATAAAAGGAGTAGAATTAATTTCGATAAAATCTAAAAGAAATAGTTTTATTCCGTATTTACCGAATTATTATGCGAGGCGCATGTAACGAATTATAATATAACGGTAACTTGTCGGCTATATTTTATCTTGAATGGAACAAAATGATTAATTGCTATCTCAAGTATAATTAAATAATGACTTCACTGATCACGTTCCTTTCATGATTCTGACTTTGCTACAGTTTTCTTACATTTGTTTGATGAGGCAATTTTGCCATAAGTTAACTAAATAAGTCTTATAAATATTAAAGACTTTCATTTGGATTAAAATCTGTTTTTATTTTTTTATCTGGCTTTTGAGCTGACAGCTACATTAACAATATAAAAACCTATATGCTAACTAGCTGCCCCTGTAGATGTAATTCTACCCAAGGGAAAAAAATCTTGAGGTCCGGCAGCTTCGCACGGGTAATCGAAGTGAGGCGGTCCCCATTAGATGGAGTGAAGACCGCAGGAAGTCAATGGATGCAGGATGCAGGTGGCTCAGGACCGTGTTTCGTGGTACCTTGTGAAGCCTATGGTTAGCAGTGGACTTGTAAAGGGCTGAAATAATAAAGACGTCTAATAACTATTAGTTCTAAAGGTTTTTACTTAAATACACATTCGATGTCTCCGTGGCGCAGTGGGAAACGCGAGTTCGAATGCCGCACGATACAAGTATTTGTATGGCAAACAAATATTTTATAATTGTATACTGCCTCTACGATACGTGGGTAACGTTTTTTTTAAATATCATTTATGTTCGACGGACAAAAAGTGTTTTTAAACATAGTGATGAAAGTATTAGTGACAAACCTAAGTGAAATGTGCAACAGTATAATTTTACAACATGTTTACAACCTTAGTATTATAGTATAGAACATCGTTTGGTAATAGCTAAGAAAATAACTCTTATTTGTACAAACAAAATGTCGACCAATCAGAGCGCGACACGTTATAGAACATTCTAGAAATTATTAATTAACTGCGTAATATTTAGTCCCGAAAATGATGGAAATAATTTTATGCTCTAGAAGAATTGTAAACATGGTATTTAATTAGATTATTTATAGATTAGGAAATAAAATAAAGCGTGATGAAACTTATTTCCTACTTATAGTAAAGAAGAATTAATGTACCCAAATATTGTGAAAATTTGGGATATTTTGGTTAATAACTTTTTACATTGTTAATATATTAAGAAACTTTACGGTGTAAAATAGACAACTGAATTACTGATTTAAGTATTGTAGTAGCTGAAGTGACTAGTAGCAGAACCAAGAAGTAGCTGGATATCGAACATAGTGAATAGTAGCTAGCAACATAGTAGCTGGTAATAGCAGCTACACAAGTGATAGTAATAGCCAGTTGTACAACATAGTAGCTGATTATAGTAGCTAGAAAACAGTGATAATAAAAGCAGATAGCACTAGTAGTAGTAAGTTACTACTGAACAATTTAAAGAAATAGTCAACTGAAGAAATCATCTGAAGAATATAGTGATAAACCGATAGTGAACAACTGATATAGAACAACCGTAGTTGAACAACCATATTCAACAACCGTGGTCAATAACCAATAGACAGAAGATTTCGCCGAACAGTTGATCAGTCGAACCGCCAGCCACCTTGCCATTTGTGTTCTACAGTACGTGCATTTTGATTGGACGTCAGTCCACAGTATCCCAGCAGCACAAAACGGCAGTAAAAGTATCCACCGCAACCTATAGGTGTAGGACGTGAGCGACCTGGAGTATCTTCGCTACATTTACTCCCCAGTTTCGCCCGTCCGGCACATTCGATGATCCTTCGAGAACGATACATCTGCTGGTCATTCGGGCCGGATAAATCTGTTGGTCCTTCGGAACCAGATAAATCCGTTGGTCCTTCGGAACCGGATATAGTCGCCGCCGTATAGAAGCCATTTCGCCAAGTCAAGATGCTGATCACCGCTCGTAAGGAAGGGAAGCCAAGACGTGGATTGTCGAACTGAAAAGAGGGTCATCGGACAATGCCGCCGCCATCCACCACCAGCCACGCTCGCCGTCTACTATAGAGGCGCTGAGACGCCATGTTACCCCGAGGGGGCTGCACCGCCCGCGCCGGCCAATACAACCCGGCCTATGAAGCAGAGGAACAGTTAGGAGGCAACGAGGATTCGCCGTGCATCGTCGCCGACCGCCCGAAGACACCTCGCCGATGAGCCACCCAGGGCCACACCGATAGCAGTGCGAAGTCAAATAAGACTATTCGGCCCAATAGAAGAATTTTGAAGGCTCGTGAAGCAGAAGATCAAACTGAAACTCGCACAGATCTCCCAGATGGCTGAAGAAGAAGAATCGAATGACTAGAAGTATCCACGGAACCTATAGGTGTAGAACGTGAGCGACTCGCGGAGTATCTTCAACATTTACTCCCGAGTTTCGCCCGTCCGGCACAATATACAAATATCAGATACAAAATACAGATACATGGTATCTCGATTCACGGTTTGCATTTATGCTGACATACTGTCTGCATATCTGCTGGCTTCCTACACCAATTAAACTAATAATTACCTATGCAGCACCGGCGTGATATGCAATAATCAGCACTTCTCATAAAAAGTTAGCAGGTCCAACAAAACTTTACACTAAGAAGTTAACTAGGGGAGGGCCATTACGTCCGGAAAGACGTGATAGCGTGCGACTTAAAATTGATACCATCGAAGTGTTTGTGGTTAGTATAGCACGCGGCCTACTTTACCACGATAACAACGAACCGCACTCACATCTCAATAATTTCAAGCCGCTGCACGCCCAGCCTCTGGACGGACGGCCCCTAACAAGAGACCTTAGACCGCCGCTCGTCTCTTAAGTCGAGGACGAGCGACCTGACGGGGAAAAGCGATACCAACAACACCAAATCCCAAGTTTCCATATTATAAGGCGTCACCCAAGCAAGCACACGGTCCTATTAATGGTAAGTGGATGCTGTGGCCCATAAAATCTGCATACTGTATATTCTCTATTAAGAATCAAAATTCAGTTGCGTTGTTACCACTGAGGACTAAGATAATATGCCTAGTTTCCGATAAAGGGTCTCCGGTTATTTTACATTTCAAAGCATAGAACTCTTATTTTACGCTAGTTTTCTGTGAGAGTATGGTCCTTCTCCGGTCGAGCCGATCCATTCGTTCTTCAACCATAATATAACTGCAGCATGACACTAACACATAAAAATAGCCCACTTGGCTAGAATAACCTATCTTTCATATAGTTTCCACAACTGCGGCTCCAGGACAGGGATTTTTTTCCTTTAAAAAACGTTACCTCCACACTAGGATTTTCTCCTCAATCGTGGAGACAGTTTACATACATAAATTTCACAAGGACAAACATCCAGACAGAGAACAATTATTTGTAGGCCATACAAATACTTGTTCCGTGCGGGATTCGAACCCGCGTTCCTTAGGGCAGCATCTCATTGCTAAGCCACTGCGACACGGAGCCGTCTTATGTTGATGCTTCTTGATACGAAATCCGGGTAAAGGGGATATCCCCGAGGCCCGATACATATCGGAGCGCTTCCCAATGAATCGACAATTAGGATAGGATAGGATTAACGGCAGAATTAGATAAGTGGGAGGTACCTATCCATATGGACTTCTAAGAGAAAACGCATTACACAAGGGTCCCCAGATGTATTGTATTTGAATTTGCGACCCCGCAATACCATAGTTAAAGCTTATCCGCGTTACTGAGCCGTCCGATATTGTTTATATTATCTCATATTTCCTTTATTTCTTAACCTTATTCTAGTGTGAAATAATTAATAATTTAGGAAAAATCACAACTAAGCAATAAATCCTAGTTCCCGTCGTTGTATTGCAACGGGACTGCAGGAACGCCGATTCAATTTATAGTTCTGTGTCAGTTTAACTAGATTCATTCGATATAGCGTCATAAATAACTTAGTAAAGCTGTTTTCTATTCTCGAGAGATATTAAAGTTTTTATATATTATTTACGTGGCAGAGGCACGCTGCAATAATCGCTACAGGACGGACAGTCTCCAGGGACACTAGTCATCTGCGCAGGATGGAGTTATATTACACAAGTGTGTGTGCAAACATAATTATGTGCACTCTACATATATACCTTCGCTCATAATCCGATGGGACAATCCGACTCGACCGGAGAGATCAGCGCAGGATCCATGGCTTTATGTGCCTTTCGCCGGTGAAACACTGCCAAATTCCTGACCTGGCAGGCCTCTGTCACTTGCTACCTGCGTGAAATAATTACTACAATCGCGAGGCGCCTGAGCTATATAAGCAGTTGGGCTAGCGCGTTTTAACCTGCGCCCCATACCCCACGCCCTTTCCCAAGAGAGGGTCGCCTCGATTCGGCAGAAAGGCCACAGGCCAAAGCCAGTCCCACAGGTGGTGTTTAGTGGGGCACTTCAGTGAGTCCCATATAACCACGCAGCCGGCTGCGTGGTATGCTACGAGCACCTCCTCCCCGCTTCCCGGAGGTAGCCTGCATTGGGCGCAAAAAGCGCGTTCTAAGTGATTGAATGTTAAAGTTATTTTACTTTGTTTACGAAAATAGTTTTTGTTTTGTGTTTAGTATATTTAATTGTAGGATAAAATAGTTGTAAAAGTTTTTATGTAATTTAATAATAGTATAGAAAAATTATAATGGCAAAACTTCGTTCCTACTATAATTGTTGCGTGTATGGATGCTTAATGAACAAACAACAGGATTCAGATATATCATTTTTTAAGTTACCGAAGGATAATGAAAGGTGAATTTATATCAATATTTTTGTTAGATACTTATAGCAAAACAGAATTAAGTAGGTAATAATTTAACTACAGAAGTAATACCTAAGTACTTTATTACAAAACTTAGTTGAAATTTACTTCAATATCCTCCAATACCTACTTATATACCTATACTTGTCTTTTGTAACTAAAATATTTTAAGATATAATTATACAAAATACTGAAATTAAAACTTTGTTTACTTACAAGATTTTTAACTAAGTAGAATACGACCACATTCCTGCTAGGCTAGCATGGGCAGGAGACAATTTTATCCCCGGGGAAAGGAGAAATGTTTATCCCTCGCTTAGTTTTATCTACCTTCGAGCATGGTAACACCGGTGGATATAATATCCACAGTAGATAAAATGGGAGATAGACTTAGATAGATTTTGTAAGAATTATTTTTGTGAGAACTTAAACCCACGTCCAATGAACTAGGATAAAATTGTCCTTTCAAATGTCAAAAGCATAATTTTTATCTTTCATTTTGCTCCATGCTATGGACGGGGAATATATGTCTACTATATCAAACGGGATATACTCTCCCCGTTGCCGTAAGCGGCATAAGGACAAGATAATTTTATCTCTTGTCAGTGGATATAGTCAGGGGATAATTTTTTTCTCCCCAGCCCATGCTAGCCGTGCTGTTAGGAATCGTATTTTGGGTTTATTTGTTGTTTACAATTTATACCTATTTCTTCCCAGCCAAGCATCGCGATTCCCGACGAATGGCCTTGCAAGTTGCATGCGTTGGGCATCAGTGATGCCTAACGCATGCAACTTACCACTCTGACTCACATAGCAGCGAAAATATGGTCAGTCGATCATATTCAGAATAGGTACTTTACCTAAGTAACTTACTTACCATTTTGCAATGTATTTTTTTACTCTTTATTGACAGCCTTTAGTAACCACGGAATGTCTGCCGTGACGTAGAAAGGGCAAAAGATGCAAAGTAATATGGACACTCGCGCGCAGCGATAAAGTTTTATTTAGCTTGCATGCGCGATTTTTCTAATTAATAATAATCATGTAGGCTATTAAAACGTCGGCAAGCAGTCAACATCAAAAGAGTGCAACTTGTGTACGTAGTACTATTGTTTATTCTTTGCTCTTGGCTGCGACTGAGAATCTTTAATTAATTTTGGCCCAAACAGGGATTTGATCTCAAGCCCTTGTGATCAACAGTCGCGCTGAAAGCCACTAAACTAACTAGGCAGTCCAACTGTACCGTAGGCACGCTGCAACCGTAACACTGAAGTAAGAATAGGTCAGTTCGAACGGGGAAGGCCCTTACTCGCACAGAATGTCAACGCAAAATAGAAACATAATGCTTCTGTGTTTCGTATGTAAGGTGTATAGAACTAAATACCTTTTTACTGGTAACGAGTCATTACATCTACGTACTCAGGAATGACAAAGAGTCTGCATTTTGATTCTAAATCGATTATAGATGTACATATTTGGTATAGACCAAAGCATCTATTTACTATACCTCTGAACCCCACTTGGAATAAATGTAATATTTATGAAGGACAATATTTAATGAATTTTATGACCTGTGACTCATCACAGCTAAGCTTGTTACTAGTTTTGTAAATTTTTGTAATCTCAAATCTTTATTGCAACATTTTGATGTCTATAATATAAAACTAACTTATTATTAATTCTATGTTTATAACAAAATCCAAAGTAAAAAATCACAAAAGCCCAGTAAGGAATTACATTAAACTTACTGCAAAATTGTTACTATAGAGAAATAATAATTTTATAATTTATAGTATTTGACAAAGGGGAGTTCACTATGTATGAGTATGAATTTTGGAGTGCCATACTTTTACAAAATGCTTCACTAATAGTACCTATGATATGTGTGAGATGCCTATGAGGTGATAGTAACATGTGAAATAGTAGTGTATGATTCTCTGTAAAGTGGTGTTAATAATTTGTTATTTTATTCAAAATGAATAATTCGAATCTTTTATTTAACATGCCTTTGCACTTGATTCACATTCAAATTCAAATTCAAATTCAAATTCATTTATTTGCCAGAATGTAGGTGTACAAAAAGTATGATCTTAAATTATATCTAATGGCCCATTTACATTCTACCACTACATATGGTGTGCAAATATTTTATAGGTTCATGCATTTACCCCACCATGTGGACCACCAAAAAACCTATGGTTCTATAAACTTAATTTTTTGACAGCATATTAACCGCATAGCAACTAGTAGAAATGCATAGAAGAATCACCCCCAATCTAATATAACTGCCATGGTTTCTGGGTCATACCTGCAGAAAACGATTGTTGTGTATAATAGCATTAGTAAGTATTAGTCAAAATATCTATATTATTGTTTTGTTTGAGTGACACGGGTATCGTGTTCTATAAAAACTATTCCGAATCGGAGCAGTTTCTCTTTTTGTTTTATCTTCTTAAGTTTTTTTTTTATTATTACAATACGCTAAGTAAGTTGGACGCGCATATAAATTGATATTAACTTTTTGTGTTTTTTGTGTAAATAATTAAACGTACAACAATAATAGGAGGTAATAAAAAGAGGATTAAGTACTTAAAAAAAACAAGAAATTTTCGCCAGCTTATTTTTCAAAAATGAAGGTCCTCGAGAACAAATCGTCAGTCTCAGCAGAAACCAGCCATCTACGCAGGGCAGGATTATAGTGCACGATGGGACGGCAATCCGACACGGAGAGAGATCAAACATAGAATTATTAACGGCTTTACATACTTTCCGAAGCACGGGTTTAAAACACCGCCAACTTCCTGACTCAGGGGTACTACGGGGAATTTCTTAACAGAAAAACCCAATAACTGATGTTTGTCATGATCCGCAACCTTCCTCCGCGACCTCCAACTTCATCTGCGTAACGAACCTCCCCGAGTTCATTAAGCGTAGTTCATGGAAACATTAGCACTCGGAAACTGAGTACAGTGAGTGAGGGATTGAGAGCGGCGCCTCACAATACAGTTACTCTCTCCTCGCGACCCCATCATAACCGCATCACGGTGCGGCCCTGCCAGAGTCAGGGGGGAGGGTTATAGCGCCTCGTCAAAATCTACTCTTTCTCCGCGACTCCACCTTGGGGGGAAAGGACACCCCTCTCACCGCAATCCACTAACACACATTCAAGGTGAGCCAAGTTCACTTGGAGTGGCCTCCTCGGGCCAGCTTTTCACCTCGACTCAGCCAAGTGGGTTCCTCTTATTCACCGTGCGTGACCAAGCCACAGCTATTAAGCCTGGCAAGCCATAATATTATGTTAAGTTACAAGTTTTAAGGCTTCTTTAAAGACAAAAATCTGACGCTACAACATGTTAATAATAAATAAAATTTACATAGATAAGATCAATATAATTCAAAAGTACTAGACATTTATTTCACTTGGTTTAATTTACATAGCACCAAAATTTTACTTGGTGCTAGGACTTTTTTTCTATCTATGAGTTTGTCTTATTAGGTACTGTTGTATTTTGTTCTAAAAGGTAAAGGGAGCCAGTGTAATTACAAGCTGTGGTGAGGCATTCCATCTTAATCCTCAGAGGTCACAACGCATCTGTAGCCTCTTTAATTGAAGTTAGCTGCAGTAGACACTTACTATCAGGTGGATTATAATTTCATTTTTCATATAAAAAAAACCTATAAAGGTAGTTTAGCACAAAGTTATTCATTTAACAAAAGGTCACATGTCACGTTCTATAAACTAATTAATTATGCATATCCCTGATTATATTTAGAAAACTAAGAACGTAGCTTGCGTGATGAAAAAATTTTTATCGTCGCATATATTAACATATTAATGAACGTTAGTTTTACTGAGAAATATTATATGAAATAAAACTTTGAAATAGTAATAATGTGTTTGCACGAAAAACCTTGAAAACTTTGAGTATAACAAATGTACTAGCATTTATTATATTTTATATTTTAAATAAATGAAGACAAAACAAGAATGTATATATTTTAATATTTAGTATATAGTTACTGTAAAATATAAACGCATAAAATAGGCATCATTTCTCTACGTGGTATTCGTACCTACATCGGTCGGGTCGTACGTCATCGTGTTACTCCCGAAATTGATTTTGAATTTGATTTGTTTTTGATTCAAACTAACGTTATTTCGAGTCTGATTATAAAAGCTTACTCCTAAACTAACTTGAATCGAGAAATACGATCGAGTTACGATTAATCGCTCAGCGCCGTTAGACACAACCCGATACAACTTTTATAAATAAAAATTCACTTAAATATTTTTATTAAATAAATCAGACCAACTTATCAAGAAGAAGCATTCTCGTCGCTTACGATTACAAGCGTCTAGCTACGACTTTAGAAGTATGAAATTGCCTAAGTTCGAATAGAGTTCGATTGATGCAGAACTTGATTCTATCGGTAGTAAACCGGCTGTTCATCCTTTGGCTGCACGTAATACTATCCATGGGTGCATTTATCCGTCAAGCAGTGGTAATGCCGACACAGACCGACTCATCGACCATGTCCAAATGGTTACAAATTCCGTGCTAGACAACTGATCCTATTCTCAGAGAACGTAATTATTGGCAACTATAACGCCTACCTCGCCTAATATTTCCGGTCTCGTACGGCCGATAATGCAGGGTAATCTGTTTATGACTTTGCTTTGGCGTACGATCCAACACTACTCGTTACTTAATCTACGTAGGTTCTTTACGTAATGCACCATTCACCTACCCTGCTGGACCTTCTGTTGACCTCTTATCCAGACCTGCGCTTTGATTCCTCTGGTGTTTTAGAATAGGCAGCGGTAGTCATTTACCATTACGTAAGCCAAACACTCTGTTTACTCTGTCTTCTATATAAAAAAAACTAAGTTCAGCTCATTTTAATGAAGAAAGTCAAATCGGAATCATAAAATTTATTTATTTTATTAAGAAGTTACACCACGATATAATACAATATAAAATACATGTGGTACGTTTTACAGATGATGTAATTGAGATCACAATTAAGAGCACGGTAAACAAGAACTTAATAAGAAAATAAGGCCCTTTGTAAGGTGTGTAGGTAGGTATGAAGACGTTACGTCAGACCCTGCAATTGTCGGGTGAAAAGCACTAAAGAGGAGAATTTACAAACAACGTACTTCACCTCAAATATGTCTTGACAGGAACGGAACGTGGTGGACGGACCCAGCGCTTGGACGGTTCAGATTGCTTTATTTCTTGTGAGATTAATATGAAACCAAAGTTATAAAAGGGTTCTCAACACAATCTAAAAATAAGCATTTTCATGTCTTACCACTTTTACACGGTTTCATTATGGAATCTGGCAAGGTACAAGTTTAAATAGCGATTTAGTGTCATTTTATGACTTATTTTAACGAGCCAATTATAATGGTTCGCGTTTATGTCTTCAGACATCACATTTTATATGTTCAATTTAATATATATATATATTGTTTTGCGCAACAATTACATTTCAGTAGATTTACAAAGCTTCATAAAAGATAAAATTACTGCAACGTCACCTAAGTTGCTTTTAAGAAGGACAATAATTGTTATTATTTTATTGTTAATTATTATAGTTATTAAAAATATCACGAAGTCTTGCCACCAAGATAAAAAGATTCAAGTAATGGCGAAATTTAATCTAAAATATCAAGAAATGTTAAACCATGTTTCTATATAAATATTGAAGCGACAAGGTAACCCATGAATATGTGTGTACTGTCGTAATTTTATTCGTAGTACAGTAAGGTTTGATATATTGTTTGTCGAGATTATTGCACGTAAAACAATTTTTATTTCCAACGCAGTCTTACACAAAATACTGTACAGTTATCAAGACGGTTATGACGGCTTAGTATTGAATGTAGCACGGGTTTGATTACCTCACGCAACGAATGTTTTTAGGGTTTGGATGTTGGTCCATGTGTAAATTATGTTACCCCAAAGGACACAGAAGAAGTGCCTTATTTTATGATGGCATTTATTATGTAAAAAAATAAAAATTTAAGAATAAATGCTTTAGTATTTACAAAACAAAGTTTAAGCAGGTTTTATATGTGTTTAGAGTCACGCTGCAGCTGTATTATGGTTGTAGTACGAAAACGTAGGCTCGACTGGGGAAGGTCCAGTTTAATGCTGCTGTTTTTATAGTGAAAGTAGAGAACCGGAGACCCATTTTACTGGAAACGACGCATTTTCACTTAGTCCTCAGGGTGACAACGCATTTGCATTTAGAATCTTAATCGAGGATAGACAAACAAAGAGGGTATAAGTTGTCACCCTGAGGACTAAAATGGAATGCTTCACAACCTGTAATTATACTGGCTCTATATTTTACCTTCAGACCGGAACACAACAATGCAGGCACTGCTGTTTGGCGGCTGTACATATAACGAGGCATTTATTAACATCTGGATTTTGATTCTAACCCATTTGCACCCTTCGTTGATTTGTTCTCTCAAAAATATTAAAAATCTATCCGTTTTTTTCAAAGTATTAAAACCGAGGGCCACATCATCAACTTACCATCAGCTAAACTGAGCTTGTTTAACACATGATAGATAGACTTTTGATGAGAAGTAAAAGCCGACTTCAAGGAACTAAAAGAAATTCCACATAATAGCTTGAGAAGTCGGTGCACAGCTTAAAAAATATACTGACTTCAGGAGCTGAGAAAATGTTAAAATTATATTATTTTAGTTCCTTAAAGTCGGGTTTTACTTAATGTCTGTTTTGCCCTTTTGATTGTAAAGAATATTACAAGCACAAATTTCGACCAAACAGATGCATTAAAACCTCTATTCTTCTATTTTTTCGATGTATGTGCTTGATATTTTCCTTAAAATGTATATAGGATCACTCCTGAAGTATATCCTATTTAATAAAAGAGAATCTACTCATTTTTTCGAAGTCGGCTAAAAAGGTGTTTGTAAATTTTTGATCTTACAGACCACGCATCTTCTTTCTTCTTCAAAAGAATGCGTGTGGTTGTTTTTGTGCGACTTCATACTGTCGTCGCCTATTCGTGTTGGAAACATTGAGCAAAGTTATGCAATGATTGTGACGATGATGGACGATGTTGTTAAAATGTGTATTCGCCAAACATAGACGAATGTAGAAAATACGAATGTGTTTGAAGACCTTGTTTTACCACACGGTCAACATACGACCAAATAATGTTGCATAAGCAGCACAAAAAAACTACGATTGCCAATCCACGCGCCAAGCTCGACAACTTTAGCAAATATTACCAAGCTTGGCGGACAAATCCGTTGTGGGCTTTTCATGAGCTTTAATGAATGAATAAAAGTTACGTTAGACTGCTGGACACAGACCTCCTCTCATTACTGAGAGGGTTTTGGGGAAAGGAAATTGTGCGCCGCGCAGTTCCAATGCATATTCGCGAACTTCACATGTCTCCGAAATATTTTTTATTTATTTCTCAGGCATGCAGGTTTCCTCACGATGTTTTCCTTCACTGCCCAGCACGTGGTAAATCGGCACTTAAAATTACAATTAACTATTTCATTGATGCCGGCGGGTATCGAACCGTTTAAATAAAATATTTTATAAGATACAACGACGAGCATGTGCTCGTATAAAAGATGATTCAGATATAGTTGATATAAACAACATATTAAAATAAAAGAGATTTCGTCTCGCGTCTGCAGTTGTGTGATTACATGTGATTTATTTTGTGTAATATTTCAAAGTCTACGACAATAACCTTAGTGTTGATATAAAATTGCAATTTGCTATTTTCTTAAAATTTATCATTTTATTTTTATGTTGACATTAAAAGGAAAAGTTTTTATGTTCGTGTTAAGATGATATATCTTTCTTTTATTTAACGACCCGTGAAAGTCAGTTTAAGTAAGTAACAGAAGTAAAGGACCTTGAAATATATTTAGATCAAAATTGTTTGAAAAGCGAACTGTCAGAACTCGTATTAAGGAGAGACCAGCGTAATGGCAGGGTGGACCGCGAACGCAAAGGTTGTGGGTTCAATCCGCCATTCGACTACTGTCGTGAAACGCTTCTAACGCAAGCAGTTTAAGCTTGTTACCAGGAGTGGCTAAACTGTTAAAACTTAAATTCCCTCTGTTCTAAAATTAATATTCAAAAGGTAGTTCTGAGTAGAGTACAACATAAGACGTCAAAGATCTAAATCCCTCTGTGACTATAAATGCTGTAAAGCGTCCACACCATCTGGATTATTGGCAACCCAACCTTACGCGATTTACCAGAAGATTCCTTCCTTGCACAACTTCTTTGTGGAATCAGCTACTTTCCGGACTGTTACGACTTAAAACCTTCAAGAAAAGAGCCTACTTTTTTCTACTGACTTCAAAAAGCAGGAGGTACCTCAATTGACTGTATGTTTGTGTGTTACCTCATTACTTTTTCTGGGTGAACCGATTTTGATGATTATTTTTATTTGAAAGCAGATGCTTCACGTGGTCCCATAAATTTGATCAAGGTCTGACCAATAGTTTTGAGTTATTCTTAATAATTTATATTGCAGTCGGTTGTACAAAATTTTGCCGAGCCGCATGCTCGTTTGCAATCTCATTTACAAAAAGCACCAGAAGGGTCGGGGATCAATAATAAGAGGAGTAGAATTAATTTCGATAAAATCTAAAAAATAGTTTTATTCCGTATGTACCGAATTATCATGCGAGGCGCATGTAACGAATTATTGTGATATAACGGTAACTTGTCGGCTATATTTTATCTTGAATGGAACAAAATGATTAATTGCTATCTCAAGTATAATTAAATAATGACTTCCTGATGACGTTCTTTCAAGATTCTGACTTTGCTACACAGTTTTCCTTACATTTGTTTGATGAGGCAATTTTGCCAGAAAGTTAACCAAATACGCCTTATAAATATTAAAGCCTTTCATTTGGATTAAAATCTGTTTTTAGTTATTTTTATCTGACTTTTGAGCTGACAGCCACATTAACAATATAAAACCTATATGCTAACTAGCCCCTGTAGATGTAATTCTACCTAAGGGAAAACGTTCTTGAGGTTCGGCAGCTTCTGCACCGGTAATCGAAGTGAGGCGGTCCCCATTAGATGGAGTGAAGACCTGGTAAGTCATGCAGGAAGTCAATGGATGCAGGATGCAGGTAGCTCAGGACCGTGTTTCGTGGTACCTTGTGTGAGGCCTATGGTTAGCAGTGGATTTGTAAAGGGCTGAAATAATAAAGACGTCTAATAACTAATAGTTCTTAAAGGTTTTTACTAAACACATTCGATGTCTCCGGCGCAGTGGGAGCCGCGGGTCTGAATGCCGCACGGAACAAGTATTTGTATGGCCAACAAATATTTTATGATTGTAAACTGCCTTTACGATACAGGAGTAAATCTCGTGTGGGTAACGTTTTTAAATATCATATATGTTCGCGACGGAAAAAGAGTTTTAAAACATAGTGATGAAAGTATTAGTGACAAACCTAAGTGAAATGTGCAACAGTACAATTTTACAACATGTTTACAACCTTAGTATTATAGTATAGAACATGGTTTGGTAATAGCTAAGAAAATAACTCTTATTTGTACAAACAAAAGTCGACCAATCAGAGCGCGACACGTTATAGAACATTCTAGAAATTATTAATTAACTGCGTAATATTTAGTCCGAAAATTATGGAAATAATTTTATGCTCTAGAAGAATTGTAAACATAGTATTTAATTAGATAAATAAGGTTTATAGATTAAGGAAATAAAAGAATATTTAGCGTGATGAAACTTATTTCCTACTTATAGTAAAATTAAAGAATTAATGTACCCAAATATTGTGAAAATTTGGGATATTTGAAAGAAACCTTTACGGTGTGCTAATAGACAACTGAATTACTGATTTAAGTATTGTAGTAGCGAAGTGACTAGTAGCAGAACCAAGAAGTAGCTGGATATCGAACATAGGATAGTAGCTAGCAACATAGTAGCTGGTAATAGCAGCTATAATAAAAGCAGATAGCACTAGTAGTAGAAGTAAAGAAGTAGAAGTTACTACCGAACAATTTAAAGAAATAGTCAACTGAAGAAATCATCTGAAGAATATAGTGACCAACCGATAGTGAACAACTGATATAGAACAACCGTGTAGTTGAACAACCATATTCAACAACCGTGGGCAACAACCAGACAGAAGATTTCCGCCGAACAGTTGAGCAGTCGAACCGCTGGCCACTGCCTTGCCATTTGTGTTCTACAATTCGTGCATTTTATTGGACGTCAGTCCACACCCAGCAGCACCCACAAAGACGGCAGTAGAAGTATCCACCGGAACCTATAGGTGTAGGACGTGAGCGACCGGATATCTTCGCTAACATTTACTCCCCAGTTTCGCCCGTCCGGCACATTTGATGGTCCTTCGAGCCCGATACATTCGCTGGTCCTTCGAGCCGGATAAATCTGTTGGTCCTACGGAACCAGACAAATCCGTTGGTCCTTCGAACCGGATACATAGTCGCTGCCTTATAGAAGCCGCTGGATTTCGCCGAGTCAAGATGCCGATCACTCGATCGCAAGGAAGGTAAGCCAAGACGTGGATCGTCGATCTGGAAGGAGGGCATTGGACAGTGCAGCCGCCATCCACCACCAGATGCCGCCACGCTCGCCGTCTACAATAGAAGGCGCTAAGACGCCTCTTGGGACCCTGCCCGCGCCGGCCACTACAACCCGGCCTATGAAGCAGAGGAATAGTTAGGAGGCAACGAGGACATTCGCCGTGCATCGTCGCCGACCGCCTGGGAAAACACCCGCGCCGAAGAGCCACCAAGGGCCATACCGATAGCAGTACGAAGTCAAATAAGACTATTCGGCCCAATAGAAGAATTTTGAAGGCTCGTGAAGAACTATTGAAGATCAAACTGAAACTCCACAGATCTCCTTACAGATGGCTGAAGAAGAATTGAATGACTAGAAGTATCCACCGGAACCTATAGGTGTAGAACGAGCGACTGCGGAGTATCTTCGCTAACATTTACTCCCGAGTTTCGCCCGTCCGGCACAATATACAAATATCAGATACAAAATCAGATACATGGTCTCTCGATTTACGGTATGCATTTATGCTGATATACTGTTTGCATATATCTGCTGGCTTTCTATACCGATTAAACCTAATAATTACCTATGCAGCACCGACGTGATATGCATTAATCAGCACTTCTCATAAAAAGTTAGCAGGTCCAACAACTTTACACTAAGAAATTAACTAGGGGCCATATTACGTCCGGAAAGACGTGATAGCGTGCGACTTGAAAATTGATACCATCGAAGTGTCTGTGGTCCGTCTAGCACGCGGCCTACTTGACCACGCTAACAACGAACCGCTCTCATATCTCAATAATTTCACGCCGCTGCACGCCCAGCCTCTGGACGGACGGCCCTAACAAGAGACCTAGACCGCCGCTCGTCTCTTAAGTCGAGGACGAGCGACCCGACGGGGAAAAGATACCAACAACAACAACCCAAGTTTTCACATTATAAGGCGTCACCCAAGCAAGCACACGGTCCTATTAATGGTAAGTGGGTGCTGTGGCCCATAGAAATCTGCATACTCGTAATATATTCTCTATTAAGAATCAAAATTCAGTTGCGTTGTTGCGATTATTTTACATTTCAAAGCATAGAACTCTTATTTTACGCTAGTTTTCTGTGAGAGTATGGTCCTTCTCCGGTCGAGCCGATCCATTCGTTCTTCAGCCATAATATAACTGCAGCATGGCACTAACACATAAGAATAGCCCACTTGGCTAGAATAACCTATCTTTCATATAGTTTCCACAACTGCGGCTCCAGGACAGGGATTTTTTCCTTTAAAAAACGTTACCTCCACCCGCGGCCCTTAGCGCAGCAACTCATTGCTAAGCCACTGCGCCACGGAGCCGTCCTATGTTGATGCTTCTTGATAGGAAGCCCGGGTAAAGGGGATATCCCCGAGGCCCGATACTTATCGGAGCGCTTCCCAATGAATCGATTATTAGGATAGGATAGGATATGATTAGCGGCAGAATTAGATAAGTGGGAGGTACCTATCCAAATGGACTCCTAAGAGAAAACGCATTACACAAGGGTCCCCAGATGTATTGTATTTGAATTTGCGACCCCGCAAATTAAATACAATACATCTGGGGACTATATTATTTAGCTCTAGTATAGCTAAATATCCGCGTTACTGAGCCGTCCGATATTGTTTATATTATCTCATATTTCCTTTATTTCTTAACCTTATTCTAGAATGAAGTAATTAATAATTTAGGAAAAATTACAACTAAGCAATAAATCCTAGTTCCCATCGTTGTATTGCAACGGGACTGCGGGAACGCCGATTCAATTTATAGTTCTGTGTCAGTTTAACTAGATTCATTCGATATAGCGTCATAAATAACTTAGCAAAGCTGTTTTCTATTCTCGAGAGATATTAAAGTTTTTATATATTATTTACGTGGCAGAGGCACGCTGCAATAATCGCTCACGACGGACAGTCTCCAGGGACACTAGTCATCTGCGCAGGATGGAGTTATATTACACAAGTGTATGTGCAAACATAATTATGTGCACTCTACATATATACCTTCGCTCTCATAATCCGATGGGACAATCCTACTCGACTGGAGAGAGATCAGGCGCAGGATCCAAGGCTTTATGTGCCTTTCGCCGGTGAAACACTGCCAAATTCCTGACTCCTGGCAGGCCTCTTTCACTCTTGCTACCTGCGTGTAATAATTACCTACAATAGCGAGGTGCCCCGAGCTATATAAGCAGTCAGGGCTAGCGCGTTCTAACCTGCGCCCCCTGTCCCTGCACCCCCTTTACCTGCGCCCCCTTTCCCTAATCGCTTCCCTGCTCGCTTCCGATTCGGCAGAAAGGCCATACAGGCCAAAGCCAGTCCCACAGGTGGTGTTTAGCGGGTAGGCAATTCATAGTGTCCCACTTAACCACGTAGCCGGCTGCGTGGTATGCTACGAGCATTCACCATCTCCCTCCCCCGCTTCCCGGAGGGTAGCCCCATTTCTAAGTGATTAAATGTTAAAGTTTTTTTACGTTGTTTACGAAAATAGTTTTTTGTAAATACTTGCTGAAATAGTTTTTGTTTTGTGTTTAGTATAATATAATTGTAGGATAAAATAGTTGAAAAAGTTTTTATGTAATTTAATAACAGTATATGTATATTACCTACCTATTTGAAAAATTATAATTGCAAAACTTCGTTCCTACTATAATTGTTGCGCGTATGGATGCTTAATGAGCAAACAACAGGATTCAGATATATCATTTTTTAAGTTACCGAAGGATAATGAAAGGTGAATTTATATCAATATTTTTGTTAGATACTTATAGCAAAACAGAATTAAGTAGGTAATAATTTAACAACAGAAGTAATATCTAAGTACTTTATTACAAAACTTAGTTGAAATTTACTTCAATATCCTCCAATGCCTACTTACATACCTATACTTGTCTTTTGTAATTAAAATATTTTAATTTATAATAACACAAAATACTGAAATTAAAACTTTGTTTACTTACAAGATTTTTAACTAAGTAGAATACGATCACATTCCTGTTAGGAATCGTATTTTGGCTTTATTTGTTGTTTACACTTTTTACCTATTTCTTCCCAGCCAAGCATCGCGATTCCCGACGAATGGCCTGACTCACATAGCAGCGAAAATATGGTCAGTCGATCATATTCGGAATAGGTACTTTACCTAAATAACTTACTTACCATTTTTATTTTTTTACTCTTTATTGACAGCCCTTAGTAACCACGGAATGGCCGCCGTGACGTAGAAAGGGCAAAAGATGCAAAGTAATATGCACACTCGGGCGCAGCGATAAAGTTTTATTTAGCTTGCATGCGCGATTTTTCTAATTAATAATAATCATGTTGGCTATTAAGACGTCGGCAAGCAGTCAACATCAAAAGAGTGCAACTTGTGTACGTAGTACTATTGTTTATTCTTTGCTCTTGGCTGCGACTGAGAATATTTAATTAATTTTGGCCCAAACAGGGATTTGATCTCAAGCCCTTGTGATCAACAGTCGCGCTGAAGGCCACTAAACTAACGAGACAGTCCAACTGTACCGTAGGCATGCTTCAACCGTATCGCTGAAGTACGAATAGGTCAGTTCGAACGGGGAAGGCCCTTGTTTAAAAACATTTAATTTCAGTTCTAATAGTTCTACTCTAACCTTAGTATTTAGTACTGAAAAATGTCAAGAGATGTCGCTAGCGTCGAATTATAACTCGTTATCTTTTCGTTCACGGCAAACCGTATAGGGTCTGAGAATTATTATGCAAAAAAATTGTTTTTACTACTGGTGACATCTGGAGTTTAATTTCAACATCCGCAAGTTTAGACAAAAAGTGGTGCCGAAACCCGAGAGAAGAAGGACATAAGTGTAACAGTGAGTAAAGTGACGAAAAAATTACAAGTGTTAAAGACTTAGAATAATTGTGAGTGAACTGTAAAATTGGCAAAGTGTTTAGAACTTAGAATATTTCGTGTGCAGTGAAAAATTGTCTGAGTCTTTAACTCGTGTTGGAACTTAGAAAATTTACTGATTATGGGACTTTAACTTTTTACTGATTATAGGACTTAGAAAATTTTCGATCAGTGGAACTTTCTTTAGTATTTTACAAGTGTTTGGACATAGTCTCTAGAATATTTGCGAATTTTTTTAAATGTTTTGGACATTTGTTTTGCGTCAACATGGAGGAGATAAACTCAATGATTCTAAAACAAACTGAGATTAGTCAGCGTATTTCAAAGGCATTTAAGAACTTTAAAAAATCCCCGAAGGATAGAATTACGGTGCCCTACATCCGAATTAGAGAAGAGACCTTAAAGGCAAATTGGGACCTATTCAACACCAACCATTATGAGATTGTTGCTACCACCTCACCAGACGATCAGAAGCTGTTGGCGTACTTCCTCGAGGATGCGTATGACTGTTGTGAAGATACATATTTGACATTCAAGACTATGCTGCTAGAGCAGTTAGAGAAGCTTGTTCCAACCAGCCCAGCTATTAAATCGAGCCACTCTGTAATAATTGAGACAAGTTCAGGAAACACTGAAAGCCGCAACCTGACGTTAAGTTACCGAGAATAGAGTTGCCAAAGTTTACCGGGAACTACGACGAATGGCAGAGCTTCTACGATATGTTCACTTGATCGTCCACAACAATTCCAGTTTAAAGATGTTCAAAAGCTCCACTACCTGAAAAGTAGCCTGTCTGGAGAACCTGAGCTGCTTTTGAGAAACCTAGCAGTGACTGATGCAAATTATCAAGATGCTTGGACAAAACTGACCCAACGTTACACAAACAAGAGATACAATTGCAACGAGGTAATGAAGCGTCTGTTTTCCCAAAGGCTATTGCTGCTGAGTCAGCGACCTCTGCAAGCAACTTCTAGATAATACATCTGCGCGTCTCAAGTCACTACAGAATCTTGATATCAACACTGACACTTGGGATCCTATCATGAACTATCTGGTAGTATCTAAGCTTGATACCGAATCACGCAAGCAATGGGAAATGTATGTGAGTCAGAATGTTCAGCCTAACACCTTACCATCTTGGAATCAACTTGCGAGTTTTTTGGAGACTAGATTTCGAACATTAGAGATGCTGGAATGCCAAAAAAATACACCAAAGGCTACACAGAACAATACTTCGAAACAAATAATTAAACACAAGTCATTTCACTCCACTGTTAACAACAACGAGAAGAAAGTGTCAATCAATAATTGCGTGATGTGTTCAGGAGGACACTCACTATACCAATGTAAGCAATATGAGAAGCTATCCCCAGAGAAGAGGACTGAGTATGTGCAAGCAAACCGCTTGTGCTTCAACTGCTTATCATCGAGTCATTCTGTGAGAGGATGTCATCAGTCTATGAGTTGTCGTCGGTGTGGACGACGTCATCACACTACACTACATTACGAGAGAGATCAACAAGTGGCTGCTGCGGTTCCGATCCTACCGCTAGCTACTTCGCCTACGGTTCTGTCAGAGAATCAGCAACCGTCTGAGAAGAAGAATCCACAAACTTTGAGTCAACAACCCAATAATCATACCGAGTCGAGTAGTAGCTCATTTTGCTAAAGAGAGCTATCAGGGCAATCAGAGTAAATTGTTAGCAACCGCCCTGGTAAAATTGTTTCGTCAAATGGCTACTCCCAATTAGCCGAGCGTTAATTGATCAGGGTTCTGAGGTGTCTTTGATCACTGAGGCAACCGTTCAGTCATTAGGTCTTGATCGAACTCCTGTTAATGGTATAGTTTCCGGTGTAGGTGAAGGTGAAACAAGAACCAGGAGCATGGTATCTTTTAATATTGAGTCTTTGCTTAATCCTGAGTTTTCATTTCCAGTTAGAGACGCCTATGTGTTGAAGAGTTTGACTTCATTACTGCCTTCGCGTAAACCTGCAAATCTATATTGGCCTGAGCTTGATAATCTTTCACTAGCTGATCCACAATATAGATCTCCTGGTAAAATAGATGTCATTTTAGGAGTCGATGTTCACAGTGGGATAATTAAAGAGGTCTTATTAAACATCCTTCTGCAGAGCCAGGTGGTCCACTTGCTCAAAATACTGAACTTGGTTGGATTTTGTCCGGTAAAGTCAACAACGAGTTCCTTGGAGCATGTTCTTTTCCATCAGTCTTCATATCCGAGTTAATGAAGATGAGCTTCTGAAAAGTTCTGGGAGATAGAGAGAGCCAGACAAAATCAAGAAAAGATGACAGAAGAAGAAATGAGGTGCGAAGAAATTTATAAAAGAACCACAATGAGAGATATGAACGGACGTTACATGGTGAGACTACCTTCAAAAGTGCAAACCCAGAGTGTTTACATGGCAATACGAGAGAGATAGCGCTGAAGAGGTTTACATACTTAGAGAAGAAGCTTTTAAGAAATCCATCTTTACGTGAAGAGTATACAAAAGCTATCGATGACTATTTGATTCAGGACCATATGGCTCCTATCGTTGAGGAAGAGCAAGTGAAAGATCCGACAGTAGTGTATGCTCCTCACCACGCAGTTGTGCGAGAAGATAAAGAGACGACCAAAACGAGATTGGTCTTTGATTTTTCATGCAAAGGGAAGAACAATGTTTCCTTAAATGAAGAACTGCTCGTCGGTCCCAAGATACAGCAGGAATTACGCCATATCTTAATGAGATGGAGACGACATCCGATCTGCATTGTGGCGGATATTAAGCAGATGTATCGCCAGGTAATAGTCCAGGAGCCAGATACTGACTTACAGCGCATTTTATGGAGATCAGCTCCCAAAGAGCCAATACAGCATTTTCGAATGAAGCGACTGGCGTTCGGTACGGCGTCAGCGCCGTATTTAGCGGTTAAGTCTTTGCAAACGCTGGCAATGGATGAGTTTGCAAAGTATCCTGTAGCATCTCAGATCACACTTGAGGACTATTACATGGACGATTTGCTATCGGGATGCGAGACTTATGAGGAATCTATAGAGATTTATGAGCAGATGACGAACCTGATGAGAGCCGGAGGTTTCGAACTGCAAAAGTGGTGTAGCAACAATGATCAGTTACTTGAGCACATTAAGACTGAGAATTTGCGTACAGATAGAACTATTGGTTTCAAATTTAATCACGTGGTCAAAGTATTGGGTATATCTTGAACAAAAGCACTGACAACTTCGAATACAATTTACAACTTCCTACGAAGAATGAGACAGTGACTAAGAGATCTGTGTTATCTGAAATAGCAAGACTTTACGATCCAATCGGGTGGATCGCGCCTGTGATATTTGTGGGTAAAGTCTTCATCCAAAAACTTTGGAAGTCTGGTCTTGATTGGGATGAAAACTTGCCGTCGGTACTCCTTCGCGAATGGTGTAAATTTAGAGACGGTCTGGTAAATGTTCTAGGCTTATCGTTCCAAGATGGCTGCAAACAAAAGAGGATCATGTTGAGCTACACACCTTGCAGATGCTTCCCAAGCTGGATATGCTGCAGTTGTTTACCTGAAAACTGAAGACAAGGACGGTAAAGTTGCTGTTAATCTGGTTACATCAAAACAAAGGTGGCGCCAGTTCAAAAGAGATATCCATACCTCGCTTAGAGTTGTGTGCTGCACTTTGCCGCAAAGTTGATACATGAAGTTTCCCAAGTTATGAAAATACCAAAGGAAAAATTATACGCCTGGTCGGATAGCACCGTGGTGCTGGCATGGATTGCAGGAGAACCTCATCGTTGGGTGACTTTTAGAGCAACAGAGTATCAGAGATACTTACGATACTGGATAGAAGTCAATGGAGACATGTAAACACAAAGCATAATCCGGCGGATTGTGCATGCCGAGCATAAGCAGTGAAAAGTTGGTTGATCACGAGTTGTGGTGGCACGGATCCACATGGCTAAGGGACAACAAAATGTATGAGAGTCAAGGCTGTCAAGAATCTGAGACTGCAGAAGAAGAAAAGCCTGTCAAGTCTTTGGTGACTACGATACAACCAAAAGATGTTTTCCTTTGGACGAGATTTTCTTCGTTACCAAGGTTGTTACGCGTGATGTCCTACTGCAAAAGATTTTTGAATTTAAAACTACCAAAGAAACAAAGACTCACCTTATCGAAGAAGGTAACAGCCGACGAAATGAGCACGGTGATGAGACATTGTATAAAGGAGACACAGAGTTTATATTTTGAGGAAGAGATCAAGCACTTAAAAGCCCACAACTGGGTCCCAAAGAGGAGCCGTTTACATACTCTGAACCCGATTCTCGATGAGAATGGTGTGTTACGAGTAGGTGGACGCATTAATGAAGCCAAGGTTGGCTATGACACTCGTCATCCAATAATTATGCCTAGTGAGAGTCATCTCACAAAGCTCATAGTTGCGGATGCTCACCTTACAACGCTTCATGGCGGGCCACAGTTGATGCTTAATTTCTTAAGATCAAAATACTGGATCATTCGAGCGCGTGATCTGGTGAAGAAGCAGTACCTGTGTGAAGTGCATAAGGTATTCGAAACAAAACAACAATCAGCTGATGGGCCAAATTCTCGAGGATCGTTTAAAACCAACGAGACCCTTCAAGATCTCAGGAGTTGATTTTACGGGTCATATTAATATTCGTTTTTCACCAGGACGAGGAGCAAAGTCTTACAAAGGCTATATCTGCGTTTTTATCTGCATGTTTTCAAAGGCGGTACATTTAGAAGCAGTGACCGATATGACTGCTAAAGGCTTTATCGCAGCCTTCCGCAGATTTGTTTCACGGAGAGGACATTGTAAGACTTTGTTCAGCGACAATGGTACTAATTTCGTCGGCGCCGATAAAGAGTTGAGAGAGAGTTTTAATCGCGCTGTATCGCAGCTGCCGGACGAAATTAGCCACTTATTTGCTAGCGAAGGTACGACATGGAATTTCATACCTCCACATGCCCCCAACTTCGGAGGCTTGTGGGAGGCCGGAGTTCGATCCACTAAAACGCATTTAAAGCGAGTGATAGGAGATTCTACGCTCACATATGAAGAGCTTTCGACTGTCTTAACTCAAATTGAGGCATGTCTCAATTCTCGTCCACTTTCTTATATCAGTGATAATCCTGATGATCCCTTACCATTAACGCCTGGTCATTTTTTAGTTGGGGAGCCACTTATTGTAATACCCGATGAATATTGTACTAGTAAAAATGTAACTGGTCTTCAGAGATGGAAATATACTCAAAAAATGGTTAACGATTTTTGGAAAAAGTGGTCTAAAGAATATTTAGTAACTTTAAATCAACGCTATAAATGGACAATGAAAAAAACTGAGCCAGAGATTAATGATGTTGTTATAATTAAAGATCATAACTTACCCCCTGCAAAATGGTTGTTAGGTAGAGTTGTTGAAAAACATGTCGGTAAAGATCAGATTACACATGTTGTAACGCTTAAAACTAAGAACGGATACTGTAAACGGCCGTGTAACAAATTATATTTTCTACCTAAGTCTGTAGACTAAGTTTAAAATTTTGTTTAAGTTGTAACTACAGGGTTAGTTTGATGTTAGTTTTGGGTTTTTCTCTTAAAGTTGTGTATTTTTTTTTAAGTATTTTAATTTATTCCTTTACTTTGAGTGTGATCTCATGGTGGGCGGTGTATGTAAGCCCAGAGCCTAATTATTTTCTATAGTTTCTATTAAGAGTTTCTATAATGTTGTGTTCCTTTATAGACCTTATTTTTGGTTTGTATAAATTTATTTTGTGAAAGGACGGAGTCCTTTGGTGGGCGGGATGTTTAAAAACATTTAATTTCAGTTCTAATAGTTCTACTCTAACCTTATTATTTAGTACTGAAAAATGTCAAGAGATGTCGCTAGCGTCGAATTATAACTCGTTATCTTTTCGTTTACGGCAAACCGTATAGGGTCTGAGAATTATTATGCAAAAAAATTGTTTTTACTACTGGTGACATCTGGAGTTTAATTTCAACATCCGCAAGTTTAGACAGCCCTTACTCGCACAGAATGTCAACGCAAAATAGAAACATAATGCTTCTGTGTTTCGTATGTAAGGTGTATAGAACTAAATACTTTTTTACTGGTAACGAGTCATTACATCTACGTAATCAGGGATGACAAAGAATCTGCATTTTGATTCTAAATCGATTATAGATGTACATATTTGCTATAGACCAAAGCATCTATTTACCATCAGGTGAACAATGTGCTCGTTTGTCGCCTTTACTTTTATTCTAATAGTTTATAGTATAGTTATAGTATAGATGTAATGTCGAGTATGTAACTTATCCAAATGCATCTTCCGCACGCAGTGAATCTCAGTGAACTGGGTTCGATTCGTCACCGATTCGTTATTGAGAAAGAAAAAATTGGTCATGAAATGAGACATTGAAATGTAGCACTGCACGTTAAAAGTTAATAAAAGTTATTTTCCTTGTAATATAAATAAATTATTTGAAATTAACCCTTTTAAATAACCAATAGCATCATCATCACAATCACATCATTAATAAGATATAATTAACAGTTTATAAACTAATCTTAATAGTTACTAAATATTTATAATAATTTATTAACTAATAAGATAACATATGGCATTAAAATTGGGTGTCGGGCGATTCGGCCAGCTCTCAACATCCCATTTGGTAAACTTAACTTGAATACAACACCATCATCATACTTATCATTACTGCCTATCAAAAATCCACCGCTGAACATAGGCCTCCCCCAAAGATTGATCACAGAGGGGTTTTTGCCATAGTCGCCACGCTTGACAGGTGGACTGGCAACCTAAGTTTCTTATTATTTTCAGTTGTTATCTGTGAAATGCTGCTGCCTATTTTCTGTTTCAGTTTCATTAAATCGCCTCTCACGATACCACGGGATAATATGGGTGTCAGAAATTCTTACATGACTGTTGGACGTAAAATATACTGCGCAACGGAGCTGTATATATGAAACGTTATATATCTATGAATACACTTAATAATTCCGCTTAATAATCTTGCCGAATCATTGTTCAGAAGTGTTCGTGAAGTGCGGTTAACTTCTTGCCTGCTTCCTATGCTGATCAGAAACGTATTACCGTTTTGTCTACTTATTATTTTTTGCATTTTCTAAATATTATGTCCTTCACTTTCACATCTATAACAGTTCGATTTTTAAAATGCACAACCTTAGCACAATCTTTAATGAAATCTTAATTAATTTTATAGTATGCAATTAAGCTTCAAATGATTGGTTTGAAGACAATATCATGTGCGAGACAAAAAAGGAAAGAAAAAAATATTGTCGGACCTCAAAACGTGGCGATAAATTTAACATTTGATGTAATGAGCCGAAGCCTTCTAAATTAATTTAAATTAAAGTATCTACTTAAGCATCCATTTTGCTGTAATGTATCCAAAATTTGTATCACTAAGTACCGCACATTAAAAACACACATTTACATTTACTGTCGTTTGATACCAGCAATTTCATCGCCCATATTTAACCGCTTTAATTAGCAAGCTTTCTAATTAGAGTGCTATCTAAAGCCAAGCGGAAATTCCTCTTAGCGTAATAATATTTTGAACACTACAATTTCTATTATGCACATTTGTTCTTGTTAATTAACTATATTAAATAAAAATTAAATTAGAGGTTACATTTATTGTATAACGTTTACCGTGTAGTGACGGTGTAAGAATCCACTACCCCATATCATCCCGTGGGTGTCGTAAGAGGTGACAGAGAGAAACAAATCAGGATAGCAACTAAAAATAAAAAACTGCTGTTGCCAACCTGCTTGCCAAGCAGGGCAACTATGGCAAAAATGCCCCTATGAGGTAATCTATGGGAGGCCTATGTTCAGCAGTAGACTTTAATAGGCTGTTACGGTAACGGCTATCCGATCCATAGGCTCCGATGGATCCTTAGGCTTCAACAAATAGATTCAGGCTAGTAATAAATCCATATATGTTTTCAGCAGACTGCCATTGATGTTTCTTTTTTATTTCGACAGTAAAATATTTATGACAACAATAAAGATTTATGTCGATTTCACTGCCTACATACTTCAAAAAGACACATTTCGTCAGATGAGTTTAATTCATATAAGAGGACATCCAGGCGGCGCTTAGTCCGTGCAAACGTATTCATCTGTTTTCTTTTTGGATATATTAGAGCAGTCTAACCTCTGCCATGTTCATATGTATTTTTTAAATTAATTATTTCCAAACTAGGAACCCTGTTTTACTTTGGTAATGGCTCGCACTTTGCCAGTGTCAAGTAATAAGAAATTATCCTTTATTATAATTTATAAATTTCAAAATTTCTTTATATTATGTTGATATGTCACATTACGAAGATTTTGGGATATTTTGATAGCAGCCTGAGTCAAAGTATATTATATATAGTCGAAGACGATAGTATCTCAAGGCGCCAAAATAAACACAATAATTTGAGTTTAACATCATCATCGGAGCACTTGTTTCATCGTTCCACTAATAGTTTACATACCTATGTTGACACCTAATACATAAAATCGCACACTTTTACGTACTAAAACCCACTTCAAACGATTATTCAAACGATAAAATAGAAACAGCAATTAACCGGCGGTCAATTTCTCACCAAAACTCCAACTAGGAAACCCTATTTACTAAAATTGTTTAGTAATACCGCCGCATCATACATCCAGCAAAAATATAACGAATATAAAAATTAAAGAACAACATACAGACATAGCCACAATCCTTTATATATTATAGTTTTAAAAAATATTAAAACTTTTGACCCTATTTTCGAGAAGAAAACAGGGAAATTGACCCTCAACTAATTTGTGACATTTTCAATAATTATTTTATTATTTTGACTAATAATAGATGCAATTCTAATATTAATTTGACAAATAAAATAAATACTAATAATAACACTATATCTCCTTTTCAGTCATATAATACAGGTGTCCCTCAAGGTGGCGTGCTCGTAACTTTACTGTTTCTGATTTATATTAATGATCTCCCCAGTGTTACTCCACAAAAAACTATATTATCTGCAGATGATACAACTGTACTAATTAAATATGAATATAAAAATTAATATCAAACTACAGTAAATGAAACTCTCTGAAGCTATTGACTGGTTAAACAAAAACAACTTACAAATAAACATACAAAAAACAAAGATTATACAATATATTTCTAACAATTCGCTCATCCAACAGAACAACGACTTAATTTTTCTCGCTATTTTTCAGGAGAAGGGTTTCAATGTTTGGAATTGAAAATATAAATGTGGTTTTAACAATTTTGATTATAACTTTAAATATTATCGTATATGAGTTTCTTAACAATAATTATTCATAATAACTTACTATGTAAACTTAAGAAAATTTATTTAAAATGCCAAATAAAAAAATCTGACATACACTTATTACATTTTTTTAAACAAAAAATTTAAAAAATACAACTATAACATATAGGCGTGGTTTGGAGATGAGAATAAAAACATGAATTTAAACAACGAGATATTCAATATTGTTTTTATTTGTCCATATAAAAGTAGCATCAAATAATAGAATTAAATATTTAAAAATAACAAACCCTACGTACGAAATAACACCGGTCACGGTCTTAATTAAAACGATTCAGTAAATCTTTAAAAGAAGCAAAATAGTTAATTACTCCGAATTAAATTGATGTAATCACTCATCTATTACTATAATAATAATTTGTGTGATTTACGTATTGTCTGAGGTCCGAAGAGAGGGGGAGGACACGGTAATCCTTGAATCCGGCAACTTGTTCTATTACCGGGAGGGCGACCATCTGTCCCAAGGAGCTGTCGGATTTATCGTCCACATGTCTCTCGTTAACAACGTTGTAAAGATTGGGAGTGTGTCGACGAGGGTTACATACTTTATACTCAGAATCACCAAACGATATTCGCTGAAGATCATACAGGTTTACGCACCAACCTCGGCACATCTCAACGGGGAGGTGGAGGAAATGTATGAGGATATTTCTAGAGACATGTATTCCTCCCAAACCCACTATACGGTGTTAATGGAAGACTCCAACGCAAAACTAGGCACAATAGAGAACGGTGAGCTGAAAGTAGGAAATTCAGGGTAGGGCAACGGAACCCAAGAGGCGAGCAGCTGGCCGAATTTATGGAGAAAGAGGGACTCTTTATGATGAACTCTTTATTCAAGAAGCGGCCCTACAGGAAGTCGACCTGGTCGAGCCCTGACGTTTCGACAAAAAATGAGATTGACTTCATTACGACGACCAGACGACAACTGTTCAGAGATGTCTCATGTGAAAACTGGCAGCGATCACCGAATGGTGAGAGGTACACTGAACCTAAACACTAAGTAAGAGGTGTCGTCTAATGAAGTCAACGCTCCGTCCCCCTCGTGCTCTAATCCAAAGTCCCGAAAACATTCAGCTCGAGTTGAAAAATCGTTTTCAGTGTCTAGAAGACTGCCATGAAGGAGACGATATGAATGACAAGCTTGTGGAAACTGTCCATGCGGTTAGAGCTAAGTTCTACAAGACCCGTCGCAGAAGTACACAAAAACGCTCCGATCACACTCTTAATCTCATGGCTGTTAGACAGGAAATGAAGCTGCAGTCTTCAGCCGATTTGACAGCATACAGGCAACTGAATAGACAGATCTCCAAATGCATACGGCGGGACTTACGTAACGTTAATACAGCTCTTATTGAAGAAGCGATCGAGCGGAACCAGGTCTTCAAAGTATTTGCCAGAGATCTGTCTGCCAGAAAGAGCCAACTGTCGAAGCTGAAGACCGAATGTCGCAGAGATTGAGAGGTTCTATGGACAGCTGTACACATTCTTGTTGGAGCCACACGGAAGTGTGAGTAACTATCTAAGAGCAAGTCTTATCCGACACTATTCCGATGATGTCCCGGACGTCAGTACGAGCGAGATTAGAATGGCTCTCCAGCACCTTAAAAACGGCAAGACCCCGGGCGAGGAAAGAATTTCAGCGGAGCTTCTGAAAGCGGGTGGAAAACCGGTACTTGAAGTCCTTCAGAAGATCTTTAATTCCGTCCTCCAGGGTGGGACTACTCCGGAGACGTGGAGCAGAAGTGGTCTTGTTCTTCAAGAAAGGCGACAATGCTCTCTTGAAGAACTACAGACCAATTTCCCTTCTGAGCCGCGTCTACGTGCTGTTTTTGAAAGACATTACGAATCGTCTCGCACGCAGACTCGACGACTTCCAACCTCCCAAACAAGCCGGTTTCCGATAAGGCTTCAGCACCACAGACCACATACATACCGTTCGGCAAATTGTACAGAAAACCAAAAAGTACAATCGACCACTTTGTCTTGCGTATGTGGATTATGAGAAAGCCTTTGATTCCGTCGAAATTTGGGCGGTGCTACAGTCACTTCAGCGGTGCCAAGTTGACTGTCGGTAAATCGAAGTGCTAAAGTGTTTGTACACTAGGGCTACGATGGCTATCAGATTACGAAACCTATCCAACTGCAGAGAGGTGTAAGACAGGGTGACGTAATATCCCCGAAACTCTACGCCGCTGTATTGGAAGACGTTTTCAAGCTACTGGACTGGAAAGGATACGGTATTAACGTCAATGGCGAGTACATCACTCAGCTTCGATTTGCCGACGATAGGAAGGACTACCTTATGGTAGAATCGCTGGAGGACCTAAGCAATATGATCAGTAAATTAGTGTCGCCTAGCGGATAGGTCTTAAGATGAACATGGACAAAACAAAAGTCATGTGTAACCTCCATGTCACACCTATACCGTAGTTGTTGGGAGCACTAAGCTCGAAGTTGTTAACGATTATGTTTACCTGGGACAAATAGTCTGACTAGATAAGTCCAACTTCGACCGAGAGGTCAGAGGACCGAGAGGGCCGAGAGGCAGTGTTCAGGAGATTACGACACATCATCTCGTCAGGCATACCTCAAAACAAGATTGTTCAACCAGTGCGTGTTGCCAGTGATGACCTATGGATCTAAGATGTGGTCCTTCACCGCTAGCCGTATGAGGAAGCTCAAGGTCGCTCAGCAAGCCATGTAAAAGGCTATGCTCGGGGTTTCTCTGCGTGATAGATTTAAAAACGAGGATATCCGCAGTAGAAACAGAGTAACCGACATAGCCCAACGGATTAGTAAGTTGAAGTAGCAATGGGCCGGCCATATAGCTCAAAGAACCCACAACCGTTGGGGAAGAAAGGTTAGCGTCCCCCCACTCGATGGAGTGATGACCTGGTAAGAGATGCAGGAAATCAATGGATGCAGGTGGCTCAGGACTGTGCTTTGTGGCATTCCTTGGGGGAGGGCTATGTTCAGCAGTGGACTTGTGAAGGGCTGTAATGATGATGATGATGATTAATAATTACGCTATGTATACAAATATTATTATGAACTTGTCATATATAACAAGATAATCCATCGCAGTTTTTGACACAACGACATAATTGTCAAATGCGTTATTGTGGCACCAATAATGTTGAAATTGATTGTCATAACTTATATTTACGTCGCTGTAGCTCTCAAAACGTTCGCACTTCACGGGGCTCCCCGCACAAATGTTAAATCCGCCGATATTTCTCCGTAGCTATGCAAAAACCGAGACAACTCCCAAACGACATTCACGCCCTCTAACGAAAACTACTGGCAGAACAATTCTGTCGTTTTTTCTATAAAGAGAACGTCAGTTGTGACATCAAAATGTAAATTTCACCTTTTTGGTAGTTACGTCATTGTTCTATTGGATGAGCGAATTCTAACGCCCCATCACTTACAGTAAAATATAACGACTCCAAAATTGGAATTAAATGACAAACATTTAAATTGGGAGGCACATATTGACGTCATTTGCAATAAATTGGAACGTTATGTATTCGCATTAAAACGCTTGAGGGAAACGGTGTCTACAGAGGCCGCGATAGTCACCTATCACGGCTACGTGTCCTCGGTGCTCAGCTATGGCATCATAATTTGGAGATCCTCAGTAGAATTTCAGAGAGCTTTCATTCTCCAAAAAAAAATGCATTAGATCCATCGCTAATGTATGGTCTTTAGATAGTTTTAAACCATAATTTAAAAAATATAAAATTCTTTCCTTACCGTGCATGTACGAGGGGTGGCTGATAATTCTGCGACCTAAGGTACTTAATAAAAGAAAATATACGTATTTTATTTTTATTTTTCAATATAATCTCCCTCAAGTGAAATTCATTTCTCACATCTTAAAAACAGGAAAAAATCGCTAGGTGCTAGGTCTGGGCTATACGGAGGGTGGTCAATCTCTGAGAACCCCGCCTCTTTTAGGGCTTGCCTCGCAACATGTGCGGTGTGAACAGGCGCATTGTCTTGCAGAAAGAGCACTTTGCGCGTCAGTTTCCCACGTCATTTCTATACAATAGCCTCGCGAACCTGAGTCAATAAATTAGAGTAATATTAGCCATTCATCGTAGTTTCCCTAGGTAGGTAGTCAATAAGCAAAATTACATGGCTATCCCAGAAAACAGTCGCCATTAGCTTGGACGCCGACTTTTCCAGCTTGAATTTCTTCAGCGGCCTTTTTTATCCATTGCATGGACTCTTGTTTGGACTCCGGATCATATTGGCGAATCCATGTTTCATCTACGGTGACTATCCATTGCCAAATGTCGGTGTATTTCCCTTCTTTACGAGGAATTTTATCACGGCGCGGTGTTCAAAATTCCGAGAATTTCCAGATTCGGCTGACATGGAGATGTTTGTTGTTCAATAAATAATTGAACTATAAGTGCAAACTTAATTAGTGATTGCTTTTATAATACTACTGAGTGTTGCAACTAGTGACATGAGTAACAAGCTAATTACTCATCGTTAAGTACCCTAGGCCGCGAACTTTTCAGCCGCCCTGGTATTTAAGACAAGTTTTCTATTTTCGAAAACGGCACCCAGAATATTTTCAAAAGTACACAGATATTAATACAAGACAGCTAAGAACTCAATATTTGAACTTATTACACCAACCTACTTAAAGTTACAGCCTATATACCGTCCCACTGCTGAGCACAGGCCTCCCCTCATTTCTGAGAGGGTTTTTAGGGCAAGGAATTGTCCGCCGCGCTGCCCCAATGCGTGTTGGCGAACTTCACATGTCTTCGAAATATTTTTTTTTTTAATTTCTCAGACATGCAGGTTTCCTCACGATGTTTTCCTTCACCGCCGAGCACGTGGTAAATCAGCACTTAAAATTGCAATTAACAATTTCATTGGTGCCGGCGGGGATAACCTACTTGTCATACTTATATTTATAGAAAAAATGTATGTTATATGTGTATAATAATATTTAATAAATTACCGAAATTTATAAAAAAATTAGAAGGAAACAAGTTCAAAATTTCATTAACCGAATGGCTACCAAACAAGTGTTTTTATAATTTAAAAGAATATTTAGAATTAATGTAGTTTTAGATTAGTTAAGTACATAATGTATAAAATTTGCATGTCTGCTTGCAGACTCTATACACAATTCTAGGCTAATATAATTGTAGCACCATTTCAAGCCAAAATGTATAGTTGCAAATAAATTTATTCTATTCTTCTATTCTATGTGGGTGTCATCAATGTAAGAGTGAATAGGCCTTTGTTAAGCTAAGTCAGTGCGCTGTACCATCTTCACCACTTACCATCAGGTGGGGTAGTAGTCAAGCACTGGCTTATAATATATTGCAAGTAGCTGTATGGTACAGAAATGGTTAACTTTTGCATCAAGGAAATTCCAGAGCGATTTCTCTATTCCTGTTTATTGGTTGTAATTTTCTGAAAAATTTTCTGAAAATTTTCATTCTTATTTTATTTTCAAATGGACATAACTTTTCTTGAGTATTTTTACACGCCTCATAACACATATCAAGTCACGACACGTCAAGGTCAAGCAATTTTGTGTTCTTAAAATGCCTCTATCATAATAGTCCAGTCAAATTAGCGATCAAACTCAGAATGATAGATAATAAGCTGAATTTTCTTGTTATCTTTACAACCGTAACTTTCTTAGAATCCTAAGCGAATACGCTTAAATCAAAATATATTTGATTTTAGTTAATTAACCAACTTGGCGTCAGGTCCTTTTCTTGTAATCTTGAATGAGATGATTCTGTCGTAAACAAACTATTTGAAATCTTAATATAAATTCAGGCTTGTAGTAAAATTCAACCGTACTCAAGCTTTGTGTACCAATCGAATCTTATTGATGTCACTTACACTTGGATCGCAAGTATAATTGACACCAATAAGAGCCTTTGGAGACGGGCAAACCTTACGTTCTTATTACAAAACATGGTTTATGGATAGTGTCGGATTTAAAGAAGAGATTTTCAATAACGAAGGCCCTCAGCTGCGAAGTCGTAGCCTTCGCTTAATATGACTTTTACTGTCAAATTCCATACCTTAAATTTCAGGTCGCATATTTTCCACGGGACTACTTCTATGAAACAGACTCTAGCTTAAACATAAGATGAATTGTAAATTACTTTTTGTAATAAGTTGGCTAGATGTTAGTATTAGTATGGATTTATAGACTAGTATTAGTCTAATTATGATTGTCATGGGCGGCTTTAAATTGACGTATTATATTTTGACTAGAAATAAAAAACCGCAGTTGCCAACCCGCTCACCAAAGATGCATTGCAACTATGGCAAATATCCCCCCAATGAGGCAATCTATGGGGAGGACTTCAATAGACTGTAGCGGATTGACAAATGATGCTTAATCTGCTATTTGCAAGGGCCTCTATACCAGGTTGGTAACCTGTATTTATTTTATTTATTTTATTCGGAACACCAAACGCATCGATACATTGTACTTATTACAAAATTTTATATCTAACATAAGTGTATTTTAAAACGTATTCACATAAGGACAATGAAATGTATTATAAGTGCTACTGGGTACGTGTAAGTGTAAGTGTTACTTTAACCAAGATTATACAATGTTAATCAATGAATTACAAAAAAGAAAAAGAAGAAATATTATAAAAGTTTTAATAAGGTTTTTTTGTCTAACCTTTAATAATGTTTTATTATTATGATTTCATTTCATTATTATTAATCTGTACTGATATTATAAAAATAGAGTGCGAATTTGAGAGTTATGAGGGTAATCTCCGGAACCACTGTACCTATATTTAAAAAAATTCTTTCACCATTTCTAAAGTTACATTATTCCAGATAGGCATAGCCTCTATATACATATATATATATATAAAAGTTATTTTGATATTTTTGTCCCAAGTTGGAAAAAGTCATGCCTCTTGAGAGCTTCCACAGCGTGCGCTGCACCAGTAGTTAAAGTTGAACGAAAATAATGTATGGCTCAATTGTTCCTTCTAATAAAAATTCCACGACAGCATATGTCTATCTTCTTCGGATAACAACGCACAGTAACTATTTTTAACCCCCGACGCAAAAAGAGGGGTGTTACGAGTATATGTTTAACGTGTGCATCTGTGTGTCTGTCTGTGACATCGTAGCTCCCAAACGGATGAACCGAATACCTCCTCCTTTTTGAACCCGGTAAAAAAAAAAGAAATGATATACTATTTTTTAAAACGTTAAAGTAACACATAGAGGCTAACAATCCACCTGTCTGTACATTCTTAGGTCGCGTAGTTCATATCCAGCTCAAAGGACCACTTTGTCGGCCACATAAAATCACTGGCCGACACAGGTGGTCGTGTTGCTCTAGGAAATACGAAATAGTGTAATTAATTAAAATTCAATACATGTAATGAATCTTTACGAAGAAAGTTACAGATATGTCACCCCAGAACATCTAGGTAAAACACTGGTGTTTGCCTAGTCTGTCTTTTAAAGACAAAATGAACACAACCAGAATATGGAGAATGTATGAATGGAAATATGGAGAAATAATTTTTAATTAAAGTGGTTGCGTCATTCGTTGGCACCTACCAGAACCCAACGTTAGGTGGTAAAGCTTTTGGCTCTAAAAGGGTCGTTTTATTAAACAATACCTTAGTCAAATTTTAGCTCCTTTGACAGCTGATAAATCGTACAAAAAACTGTTAAAGGAAACCTTTTATTGATTATGTTTTAGCGCGGCGTTTTTGTTTTTAATTTTTCTAAACTGGTGCTTTTTGGTGATGGTGTTAGAGAATTTGATCACCATTATTTATTCTGTGAGTGTCGTAAAAGGCAACGAGAATAGCTAACCATATAGAATTCATGGTCCTCAATAAATATAAAGCCGTCTCGTTATCGTCTTGGCCTAAAATATTCAGACCTGAAAAAGTTCCCAAAGTAACTTTTACTGAAGTGTTCAATCTGACAGCAATACTGTTCAACAAACGAGTCACAATTTAATTACAAACATCAAAAGGAAGTTCATAGTACCGATTTAAAACATTGAGCTAGCTTGCCGGCCAGTAAAATGTTTCGTTACGTCATCACAGGTTGGCCTGCAATAAGAGTTGCGTACAAACCCCTGTACAGCAAACCTTTTACGGCAGACCTTTCCTAAGGTAGTTAGGGTCATGTTCAACAATTGAATAGAATAGAATAGAACAAGAATAAAATAGGGTAAGGTAAGATAGGATATGACAGGATGGGATGGGATGAGATGAGATGGAATTGAATGGAATTGAATGGAATGGGAAGGAATGGAATATTTATAAAGGAATGTAATGGAATTGAACAGAGTAGAATAAAATAGAATAAGACGGAATAGGACGGATTTGAGATACGTTTATACAATGAAATAGAATAAAATAGAATAGAATGAAATAGAACTGAATGGAAATGGATTAGAATAGAATGAAATGGAATGGTGTGGCATGGAATGAAAAGGTATATGTATACTCGTATAATAGGTAAATAATACAACAAAATACAACATAAAAGAAGAAAAAGAACAGCATGAAACAGAACATAACCGAATAGAACAGAACAGAATAGATTAAATATTTTTTTATTCAATATAGATTACAAGTAATTTTTATTGAAAGTCATTTTTTATTTTTACCACTGCTTCGAAAAAAACCTCTTTCCTGGGAAAAATTAGCAAGAAACCCAGAGGACTTTCTTCCACAGTAACATTATACAAAATAAAATAGATAAAAATAGAAAAATATATATGTATATTAATACAAAACTCATTTAAGAAACAAGTTGGAAGCAATCACCTCATTCCCAGGACCTGTTATCAACCATTATATTAATTTATCTACACATATAAATAAAATTAAAGTGTCTGCCTGTAATATGTGCCCATCTATGTGCAGGGCCTTCCAATTCAGCTCCTTCCACTTGACTGCATCCATCGCAAAGCAGCTCGAATCGTCGACGACCGTGTTCTTTCCGATCGGCTTGACTCACTGGCATTGCTAAGAGATGTTGCATTTCTTTGCGTATTTTATCGCATCTACGACGGGGAGTGCTATGAGGAATTGTTCAGACTAATTCCAGCCGCTCAATTTCACCATCGCACATCGCGACAAAACTTGCGATACCATCCATACCATCTGGATGATTAGAGGTCCACCACTGAGCGATTTAGAAGTTTTCTTCCTCGCACAACTTCCTTGTGGAATCGACTACCACCAGAGATTATTCCGGACCGATACCACTTAGGGACTTTCAAGAAAAGAGCCTACTCTTTTTTAAAAGGCTGACAACGCATCTGCAATTCCCCTGGTGTTGCAGTTGTTATAGTTTCAGGTGGTAGTCACTTACCATCAGGTGAGCCGCATGCTCGTTTGCCCCTCTGCTATAAAAAAAGTTGTATTAACTGGCTTTTATTAAGCAGGGGGTTATATGCATGCTATTAAGAAATAAAAAACTATTTTCTAAACGCTATTATCATGAGTCTGCAGGTTTTATGCAGTTTTTGTTTAAAATAATAAATTTGAACTTGGTAATAGTACCTTGTATATTTTCGAAGACTTTGTTATAAAAGCGTATACGTTGCCTCATGAATGTATTACTGACTGTGGAGTCGAGTAACTGGTATCACTAGATTGTGCTTGTCCCTAATGTTTACACAACGTATGTCATTTTGAATTATTACGGGCTGATTTATTAAAAAAAATCAAAAAGTCTTCAAAATTACTTCTACTTATAACTCCATTTTATAATAAAACTACTTTTACGGATTATATCGCGTTTAATTAACTTATTTTTATTAATTCGGGAACTTATTTTTATTAAGTCGGGAATTAATAGAAACAAGTTAATTAAACGCGATATAATCCGTAAAAGTAGTTTTATTCAATGTGTAGTGTTCGCGTAAATATAAGAAATCATTATCCATTTTATAATTTGTATAAGCCTTATGGCTTTGTAGAAACAACGAAATATAAAAGAAAACGGATTCTGATTTATTACGGGCTGTTTTTACTCGAATTTTACACTTTTAACAACTGTTGCCTCATAAAGATTTTTTTAAATATTTTAGTTCTGACTACGGTTAATTTTAATAAAAGTAATAAGATTTATAACAAAGGAAATAGAAGTTCATGAAATGCGAGTAAGGTTGTTTGTCGTACATCATTACAGCCCTTCTAAAGTCCAGTGCTGAACACGCTCCTGATCCACCTGCATCAATCAAATACCTGCATATATTACCAGGTTGTCACTAGGGAATGCAATCTCGTTCTCGCGAAATTTTTGAGATTGCAAAGAAGCATAAAAACGTGTGTCGTGTAGCACAATAAACTCAAGCAATATGTTAGCAAAGCTTTGATCGATCTAAGCCTTCATGCTGATCCGACGTACTGTTTGAGTTCGAAATAAGATACGTTTATACTCAACTTAGATAAGGTCTCCCAGCCTGTGAAACTAGCTGTAGAGGTGTTATGTCGTCGCGAATCTGACTTGGCTATCGCAGAAACACACTTCGCTTTATGGTTCGTAAGCGAGAAGAACTCAAAACGCCACTGGCTGAAAACCTAGCTGGCGCCCTGAGGAAGCGCATTTCCGAGCGAAGAACCAATATGACAGCATGTTTGTTATGCTTTAAAGATCCTGCTAAATACCACGATGATTCTGAGGAGTTTGCCAATGATGAAACTTTCAGACTGCCCCCGAAGCGCGTTGTTCGAAGTGAAATTAAATCACTCATTGAGCGATTGCATTCGCAAAACAGTTGTCAGGCAACTACCAATTTAGATTCTTCAAGATCGGCTACAGCGGCTACTGATGAAGTTGCTTGAGACAATGATGATGACGACATTCCTCTTTCATCATTTATCGCCAATTCCATAGAAGCGGAGGCAGAAAGGAATATTTCATTACAGGATGAACTTCAAGAATCTTCGACTGCTTTTTATGAACCAAAGGATCGGAGAATTTCATCTGCTAGTTTGTTGGAGTCATTTATCAAAAAGGAAATGAATCTTTATGAAGCCGGTGGCTCCAAGGGAGAACAGTTGTCTGCAAACTGTAACAGTTTGCAGACAACTGTTTGCACTCTATAGTCCCTACCAGCGTAGAAGCTGAAAGCCGTCTGTCAGACGACACATTAAATACTTTATGTTTCTTGCACAGCTACTTTCAAAGTTTCGATTAAGTAATTCTTATTAAGATTTTATTTTGTTAAATTTATAAAACAGGATACTCATTACTATTTTTATAAATGTTAACAAACTGAAAAACTACATATTTTATTTTTATAATTTGTTTTTAGTTTCTTAAATATATTATTTTAATAGACGTTAACTAGTGAATCTAATTCTGAAATTTGTTATAATCTTAAATTACTAAAGAAGAGGAGAGAGGACTGATTTCTTAATTAATGTAGGTTACTACTCGGTGCAAATAAATGATTAAAACACATTACTTTTGAATTTTTATTTCTCTTTCAAAACGCCTGATCATATTATGACAATTTGTAAATTATTTTGCGAATCTCGCGAGATCTCGAAATTGGGAAGATACCGCGAGATTGACTTTTACAATCTCGCGATATCCCTTCTAAGCCAAAATCTCGCGAGTTTGCATTCACTAGTTGTCACTCATTTTAGTGGGGTCCGTTCAACACTTTGCTTACGGGTACGAGGTTGCCACTCGAGGACCTTTCTTTGTTTGTCGTATAGGCATGAAAAATAACATGTCTACATGTTATTTTTCTACAGATACCTTAACATGCTCCTGCTATCAGATACTCACTTGCACAAAAATTAAAGTATATAAAAATCAAAGTTTTCCCGGTGTTTATTCTTTAAAAAAAAGAAAACTTCAAAGTTATTTAACATTATACTAAAAATCCTGTTAATTTAGTACTTCATGAATATTTAAGGCAATTAGTGTAAACCACAGACAGTCTTTTGAATATAAATTACTCCATCAACCTTCCAAGATAGAATTCGATTAAAAACGATCTCATTGTATCACGATATAACATCGCTGATGAAAGTAATGCTGATAAAGTTGATTAAACTGCGAAGAATACAATGGTGGTCTCCAAAGATATTATAATCATTTTATGCGTTCTCGTATGCTGTCACATTAATTTAATAGGGTCGATCGTATATAGAATATTAATTTTATTTATATTGGTTTAAATTTGTGCGATCATGACTTAAATATAAAAATAATGTAAGAAGGAATTACTCCTTGCTGTTGATAGATGATCAATTTGATGCATTATTCAGTCACAAGTTCTTTGCAATGCTAGATTCAGCATTCTGATATTATACTTGCTCAAAGCTAATCGTACTATAATAATATTTTAATAATAATGGTCTATTTTCTCACCACAATATTACATATCTATTGTACGTTATGTTTAAGTATTACGCCTCAATATTATACTGTGAAAGACTGGTGCTTAAGCCATGATTTACGCATATATTTCAGAATGCCAGGTCTCCGCATATAAGCCTATAAGTAGGAAAGTAAATAGTTAAGTAAATAAGCAAGAGCATAGCTAAGTAAACGTTAAAAAATAAAATTATATATACACTGATATTTCAATACAACTGTAATTTTTAATTTGATTATGTTGTTATTATTACATAAATAACTTATTCTAATAATTATAAAATCAGTCTTTAAACGTCATTTTACAATAACAATCATTATATTCTTGCAAACACACATTATTATTTTGCTATAGTTTTGTGATTTTTTCGTCCGGTTAGATTTATTAAAGAAAAATGTAAATATATAAAATATGATACTTATAAACTACTATTATAATTTTTTCAATTCCCTAAATGTTATTAAATTCTGTAATAAATGTAGAAACATGTATTCTGTATTGCGCAATGTATTTCATAGCAACTATCGCTTGATACCAGCAATTTCATCGCCCATATTTTGCCGTTTTAATTAGCAAGCTTACTAATTAAAGTACTATCAAATGCCTGGCAGTTACGTTTATTTGCCAGTATCTATTTATTCCTAACAACCTATCAAAAGTCCACGGCAAAACACACCTCCCCCATAGATTGCTTCATTAGCTATTATTGCCACACTTTGTTTTAATTATTTATATCACCATCATCACAGCCTTCTAAAAGTACCTATACCTGCTGCGTATATGTCTTCCCCATAGATTACCTCATAGGGAGGATATTTTCCATAGTTGCCACGCTTGGCAACCGCAGTTTTTTTTAAATAATTATTAAGTCGTAATCAGGAAAATACTACTACTTCAGGAGATACAACAAACAGGATGTGAACGGGTGGTTCCTGCATCTAAGCAATAGAGGGATCTTTGGATTTTCACGGGTTGACTTAGAGTTTAATGGATTCTCTTTCGCCGCTTCTACACGGGAGAGAGAGTTATGTAGAAGAATTCGATCTATCAACCTTTACTGTCGATGCACTTATGTTATTTCAATGGAAATCATTGATGCCTCTTCATTACTCCATGGGACAAGGATGCATGGAGTCTCAAACTTTTGTCACGAAAGAGACGTCTTCATCGCCTCGTTGAGTTTAAAAATCCAGTTAAAACTAATCCAAATTTAGAAAAAAGTCAGTAGAAACAAATACTGGTGGGTATTGAGGATAACAAAAAGTTTCAGGTCAAAGCTTTTGTAATTGTCAACAGTACATTGTACAATGTGCGAACAAACATTGGCGTATGGTTGACTTAGATACCTAGTACTGAAATAGAGCCATTGACAATTTTCAGTTATTTGATGAAGAGCTGTTCCATAACTGTTTGCGATTTTTGACATACCTCTGCAGTATTTCTTTACATTAATGTTAACAATGACATTAAAAATAGACATTTCATATTATGGTGAATTTATCAAGAGTTGTCAATGCAATTGTATTTAAATTATCATGTCTGTGTATGTCATGTCTTACCAGGTCGCCACCCCACCTAGTGGCTGCACTACACCTCGCTTACGAGACTACCACTCGAGAACCTTTCGTCTCCATCGGTTGTCCTAGCTATATGGCTGGTTTATCGTCACTATAGCTTACTCATCACTTAGGCTAGGTCAATTACCCTGGATCTACTACGAATATCTTCATTACGAATCCCATCACGCAGAGAAACTCCGAGCCCTCTTCCACCTCCATAATTCTTTTTGTGACCTTGAGCTTCCTCATACAGCCAGCAGTAAAGGAATTCATTTTCATATGTTATCACTGGCGATTGAAATTATAAGATCAATAAAAAAAGAGTCCCAGAATTTCTTTCCGTTTATTCTTCAAAAAGTCTTGTTTTTACGAACTGTTGTAAATTATGACGTTCATAAGAACTTCAAGCAAGCCATAATTAAATAAAAAGTTATGACTTTGACTTTTAAGCTGAGTGAAATAAAAGTAAAGCAACTCCTTTAATACGTTCCACCGTTGATCACACGCCTCCTCTAACTTCTAAGAGAGCTGATTATATTATAATACTTAAACTGGTTAAAATTTAGTATCGTTTGGCAGGAATTTGGGGGAGTAAGGTGTTTTATTTGGTAGAGGTTAGGTCCCCGATTATAACAATACCACTCGCATTAAAAGGTAATGCAACAATTACGAGAAAAAAAACTATTATAACCTTTTTGAAATTTAGAATCGTTTGGCAGGAGGTGGGCAGGGGAGAGGGGTAGAAGGCAGTGGGAGTGTCCCCTAACCCCTGACAGCACTCCCATCAAAAAGTAATACACCGTTCTTGAGAAAAATCAAAAAGAAAATGACATAGACCTAACCTCAAAATGATCACATTGATCGTCTCCAACAGGAGGAGGAAGGGGGAAGGGGGAGCGGGGTTGTCTACTATCAGAACTGTAATATTTCTCAAGTATTTCTGGGCGGTAAAAAAAATAACCACGAAGGCTGTGGGTGGGAGTTGCGCTTCGCTTCGCTCAGCCTTCTAACCTAACCGAACTAAAAGGATTTCTGGGTGTAAAGTATATTATAATAAACATTTCTTTATTGTGTGTAAACATAATTTATTAAGGGAATATAGACCACAGAAAAAATAAAAGTAAAGATTCAACAATATTTTTAGTATTTCCCAGCAATGTAGCCAAACATGTTCAGTACCTTTGCACTATTTTTGTTGCAGTTTTAATTGTCGCCGGACAGTCTGTTCGGCGAGAGTTAAAAAAGCGGGGTTCCTATAAGCTCATTATACATTGCGGCCTGCTAATTATTTTTGCTGATAAATAATAAAAAAGCCACCGCGTTGGCACGCCCGTCCGCCTCGCGCTTGACAACAGCTTCGAGCCTCGTACCACAAAACTCTGTGCTTGCGGCGATTAGCGACACCCGTCATACAGATTGTGATACTTGATCGACAATCGCTAAAATATGACGTTTTCAAAATATTTGCCAAATCTATTATATTAGCCGAACAGACTTTAGGGGACAAGCGTTATGGACCATAATATTACAAATATATGTTACATATATATATTCTGCAGTGAAATATTGCTGCGATGGCGGAGTTTTCTTTGAAAATATTGCAGATAAATATTTCAGTAAAATTTGGCCCGCTTAGAACCATCTTGAATATAATATTATATTTTATAAGGTTTCTTTAAAATAACCTTTTATAAAATTACTGAAATCCGTTACCGCATACCTGCTGCGGATGGGCTACCATTTTTCATAAAATACAAAGATTCTTTGTCAGCGCATATTCGCTATAAATCACATTATGATATAAACATTCCTTTTCAGACAAAGGTACATTTTTAACCGACTTCAAAAAGGAGGAGGTACTCTATTCGACTGTATTTTTTTATGTGTGTTAACTCATAACTTTTTCGTACAGGAACCGATTTTGATAATTCTTTTTTTATTTGAAAGCAGGTTCTTTTCATATACTCCCTTATAAATTTGATCAAGGTCTGACTAGTAATTTTTGAGTTATCCTTAATAATTTATATTGGAGTCGGTTGTACAAAATTTTTTATTTTACTACTTGTGTATTAGTAATTTCAAATATTTAATCTCCTTTCCAACGTTAAGGCGTTAAATAACGTATTTCAATTTTGAAAATTGTAGATTTTTTTTTTAATTCTGTATTAATCAGTTAATTACAATGTGAATATGTCTCTCCGTTAGTTCAACACCAAAAACTGATACCCTAGGTATCATCTTCATTATCATTACAGCCCTTCACAAGTCCACTGCTGAACATAAGCCTCCCTCAAGGAATGCCACAAAGCACGGTCCTAGCCACCTTCATTCATCGACTTTCTGTATGTCTTACCAGGTCGTCACTCCATCCAGTGGGGGGACACCCTTCACTTCGTCTACTGGTAAGAGGCTGCCAATCGAGAACCTTTCTTCCCCATCGGTTGTCGGTTCTTCGAGCTATGTGGCCGGCTCATTGCCACTTTAGCTTAATTAATACGTAGGACTATGTTGATTCTCTGGTTCTACTGTTATTTTTAAGTATATCACGCAGAGAAACCCCGAGCATACCCTACGTATACATAAACTTAATTACAATATAAAGTTCTCATATCAAAAATCAATTATATTATGTAGAAGAATAGTTATACATTAAGTACAACTACTAGATCTAGAAACTTTAGTTGTACTAATATCAATTACACTAAGAGGAGTGTGATTGATCCGAGAACTTCACCATTTATAGTTTAATTAATAATTGTATATCGTCAGAATGTGGCTTGAAAATGTGATGGCACTTATCAATACAAAATGCAGCGCTGTGGACTCTTTATCAAGATATGTATAAGGCCCTCGGAAACACCGCATTCATCACAGTTCGGTGACGGGATGTTTTTCAAGAGAAACGCTTACTTATTAGTTAAATGTGTCCAGTACGAATTCTCATCACCACAACTGAATCTTGTCGCGTTAGGTTATGGTTATCAATCCATGATATTTTAAAAGGTTGTTGTTCGACTGTTTGAACCAAATACCCTTTTCTTTTGATCGTAAATCAAAATACTCCTTCCATAGAACGTAACATTACCTTTTTTTTTAAACAATTACACTCAGTGTAATGGAGTTATATGCTGTTTTCGGTGCTATCCGTAGTAGCCTGTTTAGTCAAGATATTTAACTCGCTCATTATATTCTACTGATTCTACTTCTGAGACGCGTATGTCAATGCTCCATATATATATATATATATTTATATTCTTCATCATCGTCAACATTATCATCATTATATATATAATTCTTCTGTGCCTGTGTTTGTCACTGAACTCTTCATTTTTTTTTTTTATAGAATAAGGGTGACAAACGAGCACACAGTCCACCTGATGGTAAGTGGTTGCAGTGGCCCATAGATATCTACATCTATCTTCGTTTGCGAATTTAAATGCAAATGCGTTGTCAGCCGTGAGGACTAAGATAGAATGCCTCATTTCCAGTAAAAAGGGTCTCCGGTTCTCTACACTCACCATACGAAACACAGCAGCATTAAGCTGCTATTTTACGCTGGTATTCTGTGAGAGCGTGGTCCTTCCCCGGTCGAGCCGACCCATTCGTGCTACAACTATACTATTAATATAGCTGCAGCATGGCTCTACCACGTTGAAAAATAAATAAAATAAATGGACAGCTGGACGGCTTCATGAACGGCTGGACCGATTTTCATGAAATTTTGGGGTATTCCCAGTAGTCTTACCAACTAATCTTAGTAGTAAGGCTATTGGGAATTTTCTTATCCAATAGTCTTATCTTATAGTATGTGGCGGCGCTGTCGTCGAAGCTTAAATCGCGCTATCAAAGTTCCGAAGTACTGCGGCATATATAGAATACCTCCGAAAGCGGCCAATGCTCCTTGTGGTTGACAAGGAGCATTGGCCGCTCCCCGAGCCAATCACCTTGCCCTGGGGAGATCTCCCCTTTTCCTTCCACGGCTACAATTATACAATTCTGTCCTGGGAAAATAAATGACTAGTCTACAATGAGACTGGCCACCGTGACCGAAATTCGGTCTAAAGAACTATCCCACTGCCTCTTTTACGTTCATACTCGCCTAGTACTATTCCTACAAAAAGAGCAAACATCAGTGAAATTAGGCAGAAAATTGTACATGACAGGCATAGTTTTATAAAAAATAAACTAAAGTAAGACTACTCGTACTTGGTAAAACTACTGGATCTTACCAGTTAGATCTACTTGGAAAGTAATCCCAGTAATCATACTTGTAAGACTATTTGGTAAGACTATTGGGAAAAAAATGTCTGAGTAGTCTTACCAGTAAGACTACTTGGTAAGTCTGCTGGGAATACCCCGAAGATTTTTTGTGTTTTGCATCATTGTATTCTCTACCAGTCAGTCCCAAAGGGTAATTAAGTAGGTAGGTAGCAAAACATAATAATTACAATAAGTAAGTTATTAAAATAGTGGTTTTATTGCGATTTACGTTTTTAATACATGCTTTATTGACTTGTATATATCTTTGTATCTGTCCATTTATTTTATTTATTTATTTATTTTTAATTGCCAACCTTAACATGTAAAGATTAGGTACAGAGGTCGGACCTAATGTATTCCGTCCCACTTCATCCTGGATGTCCTGAGCATTTATGGTAGGTGCAAATAAATAGGTTATATAAAATTGTTTAGTAAGATATTAATTAAAAAACTACTTGTTTTGATACACAGTATAATTAAAACATTTAATGATAAATATAAAAACACAATTACATAAATATATAGCATAAAGTGTCAGTGTAAGAATAATTTTTTTATAGAAGAGGGGGCAAACGAGCATGCGGCTCACCTGATGATAAGTGTCGGCCGCCGCCCATGAACAACTGCATCACCAGGCGAATCGCAGGTGCGTTGCCGGCCTTTTAAAAAGAGTAGTCTCTTTTCTTGGAGGTCCCTAAGTCGTATCAGTCCGGAAAAATCGATGGTTGTAGTCGATTCCACAAGGAATTTGTGCGAGAAAGAAATCTTCTTGTAAATCACACCGTAATGGACCGCCAATCATACAGGTGGTATGGATTGTATGGCGAGTTTTGTCGCGATGTGCGATAGTGAAATTGATCGATAAAGTACGCAAAGAGATGCAAAATCTCTTCGCAGTCCCAGTGAGTCAAGCCGATCAGAAAGAGCTCGGTCGCCAACGATTCGAACCGCTCTGCGCTGGATGCGATCAAATGGAAGGAGCTGGCACTGGGGAGCCCGGCCGCGAAGCAATGAATGTTACCGGTTTGCAACATATCATTGATATGCAGAGAAAACAGCGTTGGTGAAGGCCTTCGCTAGGTATAAACTAACGGCCAAGGCCTCCCCCTTGGACTCTACTGCGTCCGCCCCTCTGTGAGTCAGGTAGACCAGAAGATCACCAACTGATCAACTCCGACGAAAACCGTATTGGCGGTCACTAATCAGCTGGTGATCCTCAAGGTACCTCATGAGCTGGCAGCTTAAAATGGATTTCATTATTTTGAAGAACAAGGAGGTGATGGCGACAGGCCTGTAGTTAGACGGGTCTGAACGGTCACATTTTTTAGGGATTGGGTGAACCAAAGTTGTCTTCCATGAATTCGGGACTACGCCTAGGGAGTAAGAGTACCGGAAAAGATGCGTTAAAACTGATGCCAACTCTGTAGCACACGTCTTCAGCACAATAGGAGGAACTCCACGAGTCCCACTCGACTTGTTGATGTCCAAGGAGAGGAGTGTTTTTACGCACCGAGTGCTGTATAAACAGCACATCCTGCATAGAGCACTCACACCGCGGGATGGTCGGCAGTGTGTTCCTCCCGTTATCGAGAGTCGAGTTGGACGCAAAGAAAGAGCCTAGCAGATCGGCTTTGTCCTTTGCGGAATAGACCAGTGAGTCGTCCTCCCTGTGCAGAGATGGCAGAAATGGCTGACAGACGTTCCCTTGGACAGCGTTGGTGAGAGACCAGAATGCACGTATTCCCGAAGAAATTCGAACTAGTTCCTCGCCAATTCTGCCGATGTGCTCTGATTTTGCCTTGGAAAAGAAAATTTGAAGGACCTGGAGGCGGAATTATACTTCTTTTTATGAGCCCTGGTGTTTGATCTCGAGACGTTGATGCGTCAGCCCAGGCCCGGTAGCACCCCTACTTATGGCGTGATGCAATTTTACAGGAGTGACCAAAATATGGCTGAGTTGCCATGGTTTGTTGCCTCCGATAGGCACCACAGAAGATGGAATAAAAAGTTCCATTCCCTAAAGTACCACATCAGCGACAGAATCAACAACAACGTTGGGATCATCCGGTCAGAAGCAAACAAGGATAGGATGCAAGAAAACCGCCTCCTATCCCAATTGGCCGACTTATAGTCCCAAACACGGCGGCAACCTGCAGAACGAAACCGCGATAGGAGCGTGAGTGGCACCTTACTCCGGATCAGACAATGGTCCGAAGTTCCAAGAGGGACATTGACAGAGACCTGATATCCGTTCAGATGAAAGGTTAGCAGAGGGTCCAACAGGGAAGGTGCATGATCCTTAACATCTGGGATCCGCGTAGGCAAATTAACCAGTTGTGTGAGACCATATGCCAAGGCAAAGACGTAAACAGATTATATCCACTATCCCATATCGCCCCGTGGGTGTGTAGGAGGCGACAGAGGGAAACAAACCAGGTGATGTGGTAGACGTGGTAGAGCCAAACTGCAGCGGCTATATTATGGTTGTAGCACGATTGGGTCGGCTCTACTGGGGAAGAATCACACTCTCATAGAATACCAGCGGAAAATAATAGCTTCATGCTGCTGTATTTCGTATAGTGAGTGTAGAACCAGACACCCTTTTCAATGGAAACGAGGCATTACATCTTAGTCCCCAGGGGTGACAATGCCTCTGCATTTTGATACTTCATCGAGGATAGATGTCTATAGACCACAGCATTCTCTTACCATAAGGTGACTGTCTGCTCGTAAGTCATACTTATACTATAATAGAGATGGATAGCAGCGACTTCCTAATAACGACTAAAAAAAAAGGTGAAGGTGAAGAAATTTTATTCAAAATCTAGAAATCTAGAATCCTACTTGTACTTCACAAGTAGGATTCTAGATTTCTAGAATTCTAGCCTTTGACGAATAGTATGTATGAATATAATAAAATTTTGTTCAGTTTTTACCCACTTGAAGACGTCTGAACAATCTGAAACTTTGCAGACAAAGTAGGAACCGATGACAATACAATCATTTCATGAATACAGTATATCAAACTCTAATATTATTGTGCTGTAAGTTTAAAATGGTGCATAATACTCTGTTTAATTTATTTTAGTTTCGAAGTCAATGTACAAAATATCACACAGAGGTTATTTCAGTAGTGTAAGAGAGAATATACGAGCTATTCTCATTACCATATTCGAACGTGGTAGAACTACGGCAAAGGTGCGAGACGTCTGGCACTGGGATTGTCAATCCGTCTGCCAAGCGTGACAATTAAACTAAATCCTACCTACAACGTGACTATGCTGTACTCTGTTGTACTTATATTTGATATTGTACTATTAACTAGCTTTTACCTGCGACTTTGTTCGTGTTCAGTTAAAACAAAAAAAGGACTGCATCTGTAATAGTAGTCTTTGGACAAGTAGTTTAATCAAAACTATGTTCTTTATGGGAAAACGTTTAATATAAAAATTAAAGATCTATTATTTTAAAAGTTAAAAAATATAACATAATTAAAAATATATAATAATAGCTTTAAGATATAGAAGATAAAGTGTTAGGACCTGTTATTGTGTAAAATTGTAACCCAAAAAAGTTTAGTTGGATACTTTTTTATATCTCTTCGAAAATTAACTGAACACTTTTCTATATAATCTTCGAAAATTGTTTATTTCATCAGTTTTTCGATTTGACAAGATTATCTTGCATGTTTTCAGATAAAATATAGCATAAGTCACTTCTGGCATTTCTATGTGTTCGTAAAATTTCACCGCAATCGGTTTAGCGATTCCCAAAATTAGCCAGCACAGATAAAAAAATTAAATTCTTTGGCCAGACAGACAAAAATTTTAAAAATTGTTGTCTATGTGTCACGGGGTTATTTGCATGACTTAATAAGCATGCAAATAACCCCATGAGCTTTAGAATGCCGGTTATTTTGATATTACAGACAGAGACTTTAAGTTTATTCATATGTGTATAGATTTGGTGTAAAATATAGAAAAAAAAGAAGAATTTTTAAAGAACAAATTGAAACGGTCACTCTGGGTTAAGTATTTTATGCAGAAGGCGGAATAATTTATAGCTTTGTTGTTACGAGGATAATAATAAAAAGACTAAAATGGCGGCGAAAAGACTATAAATCTTTCTTTATACCCGTTTTCAGGCTTAGTTAACGACCTCAACCGAAACAAAATTTTTGCTGAAATTTTGTTGATTTTATTTCAGACATTAATCGAATAGATAACGGAAAACTTGATAGTATTTTGTTTTTTTTTTACTATTCTAAGCCAGCGCTTAACTACAATCCCACTAGATAGTAAGTGGTGATGTAGCCTAAGATGGTGAAGCGCACTGACTTAACTTTTGCCTTAAAGACACCCACATTGTAATCGGATGGAAAGACAGATAGATGCATGCAACTTATTCCACTCCTTTGCTGTACGCACGACGAACGATTTAGCAAAGCGTTTGGTTCGAATGCATGGTAACTGGCCGAACGTCTGGTTGTCCGATGGTGGAAAGGAGAGGGGGAAATTAATTTATGCAATTCCTCCGCACAATCTCCGATATACAAGTTGTCCATAATATTTTGATAACTACTTGACTATATTTTTTGTTATTGACAAGGCTTTTAATAGTTTCCTATTTATAACACGCAACAAGTATTGGTATGACCTATAAATAATTGTTCTGAATCCGGGTGTTTCTCTATTCGCAATTTATATTTCATATCATAGTAATTGCCTCCACAGTACAAGAGAATATTCAAGTAGTAGAATTAGGGTGACAAACGAGCACACAGTCCACCTGATGGTAAGTGGATGCTGTGGCTCATAGAAATCTACATCTATCCTCGATTAAGAATCTAAATGCAGATGCGTTGTCACCCCTGAGGAATAAATTGGAATGGCTCTTTTCCAAAAAAAGATCCTACTCTTCGGTTCCCTACGCTCACCATATAAAACACAACAGCATTAAGTTGCTCTTATACACTGGTATTCTATGAGAGCAAGGTCCTTCCCCGGTCGAGCCGAACCATTCGTGCTGCAATCATATTACAGCTGTAGCGGGGTTCTATTACGTGTAATTTTTTTTTAAATAAATATGTGATAGCTTAAACTCAATCTGCTCGCTCGCGGTAATACTTTTATACAGTTATATGTGTGGTCATGCTTGTTCTTTGCAACTTACAAATATAGCACGTAGGTAAAGAAAAAGTTTTCATGTAGCGTACGTATTTCGGGTCGACCCACACATGAAACCCGGTCTTAACCCATACCGGTGACACAGCCTAATAGTCTAAGCGGTGACCGTCGAAAAAGGTTGGTCATCCAGAATAAGTAGAAAAATATGCTTTTTTATTTTCTGGGTATTAGTTAAATAATAATAAGTTTGTAACAAGCCCATTTTTTTTAAATTGACATATAAAACGTAAGTGTATTTTTTTATTTAATAGAGTTTTCTCAGTAAATAATGAAAATTCGAGTCTAGCACTCTTAATCTTGACACAACTGTTTGCCAGACCACCCTTAACTATTTATTTTAACGACAAATAAGATATAAGAAAAAATTAAACGTCAAAATTGAATAAAACTATTTTTACGGATTTTATCGCGTTTAATTTTACTATTTTGATTCCCGACGTTTCGGGTGCTTTACAGCACACATGGTCACGGGGGACTGAGGTGTTTGACGTCCCAATGTCATAGTTAGCCCGGCTACCTTCAGTTAACCTTCATTATGTAAACGTCAAAATTTTTTTTTTCCTCTTTTAAATAAAATTGGTCTGGTATGTAAATATTTCACCAAAATCTCGCCAAACCAAGAATAAGAGGGACATTCGCTGCTACTAATTAAGCGCGAGTTTTTCTTTTTATCTTTTTTTTTAATTTCTTAATAATTATTTAAGAATTTCTAATGACGGAGTAGTACATAAATATTCTTACGACTCCAAATAATTAAGGGAGCAGAATATTTTTGGAAAAACTAAATTTTGTGAAAAATGGTTGAATGCAGATTTGAAATAGCATTTTAAAGTTCTACATTTTTTAGTTTTGAAATATCTTGGTAAAATATAGTCTTTAAATAATCCACTTGACATTTATGACCAGGAAAAATTTGAAATAATTCAACTATACACAAAAATTATACGGCGCAAAAAATGTAAATTCGTTAACTTAGCGAGACTTGAATTGTTCTACAAGTTCTACACTAATAAAAATAATAACCAAGAAGAAATTTTTAAAAATGTACGTAATTTTGACTCTAGTTTATTTCCGCCATGTTGGAGAAGTCTTGAGCAAAAAATATTATGCAAAATTTTGTCAATTCTGTGTGGTAAAATTCCACAGATCCTCAGTGTATTCGACTTGATTCTTTAGAATGTGGGTGGCAGTGAGGGCATCCACGACTTTTTTTGCCACCAGGGCGGCGCCACTAGAAAGTGAGGTATAATATTTGACAGATTTCATAGCGGGGAAGTTAATTTGTTCGGAAAATGTAAAGGTTATTGTTTCTTTCTGTACTATTAGCTATATTTTATATTAACAAGATTAAAAATAAATAAACCAAACCACAGATATTCATAAAAGTAGAAAAATTTAAAAAAGGAGTTATAATGTGCAAAAAATTAAAGAGCAAACCACTGACGCATTGTTTTGTGTATTAATATAATACTCTAGAAACTCATAAACTTTTATTAAAAACCAACTTCTCAATTAAATTACATTTTGTAACAAAAAAACTTTACCTCACTGTCAACTAGCGACATCTGGTGAGCAGTAAATTATTAGCCCCCATTAAGAGACGATAACAATACTACGAACTAAAATGCTTTGAAGGTGACGCAATGCCAATAACCATTGAACAAAGTTTGTCGAATGATGTCGATGAAACCATCCCAGATGATGAAGATCTTTTATTTAATAACAGAGTGAATTATTCTGAAGAGGAAAATGATGATTATTAATACTGACTAAAAATACTTTAATTAAATAAATGACGATTGTACTTAATAAATTTTACTTCAAACATTATTTAAATCAAATATTATTTACTCTCTTTAATTACGGTATCAACCATTTTGATTTAGAATATCATGTACTTATTTTGAATCAATTATGAGGGTAAAAAAATATTTTTTTTTAAACATGAAAGAATTTTGTAAAAAAAATTTAGTCAGATCACGTGTGGTGTTTGCGTGTTATATAACTGTCGTCCGAGCAAGCAGCAGCAAAAGAAAGAGCAGATGTGTGGAACATAATTTTTTATAATGCATTCAGAACAAAATAACAAAAAAAATACCAATTTCAATTCTTTGTTATATGTTTCCGACAAAAAATATGTACATATCTTTGTTTACACATTATATAGCTGTTACACGACCTACAAAGTATGAATAATAAGTAAAGAAAAGTTTGAACATACGCCATGAAATTGATGTAGACATAAGAAAGCACAAAGCGGACAAGAACTAAAAATGAAAAATAATAAATTATATGTTAATTAAACTGAAATTTAGATAAAGAGTAAGGTTTAATTATGACAGAGGTCCAAATCCAGGTTTACGGGCTGATAAGAGTTTTTAAATTCATATAATTTTAAAAGCAACCATGACTTTTATATTTCTCCGGTTATTTTGGTCTTGGCAGTTGATTGAAAATACTATTGGATATTGTAAATTATAGCGTTTAAATCAATATTAAATGAAAATTATTCGATATTTGTTATAAGTATTTTATTATCATAAGCACTATGTAATATAAAAACATTTATTCAAATAACATTCCATATTTATCACCATAATAAAAATCTAAAACTAAAAACTTAAATTATCATACAGTCCTACCCCCCGCGGTATAGAATAGAATCATTTTTATTCAATATAGATTACATTACATAATACTTATTGAAAGTCATTTTTTACTTTTACCACTGGTTCGCAAAAAAACCTCTGTCCTGGGAAGAACCAGCAAGAAACCCAGCTCGACTTTTTTTTTAAAAAGCACAATTTACGATATAATATTTTATACAATTGTTATGAAAACATTTAGAAACAGCATGGTAGCGATCACCTCATTCCCAGGGGTTATTATCAGTCATGTACTCTTTAGTAGTATAATAACCCTTACTAGACAATTTTTGCATAATAAATAATTTAAACCTTTTGATAGAAAAGGTCTGCATATTTTCTGGGACTTTGTTGTAAAAGCGTATTCATTGCCCCATGAAGGAATTACTGACTCTTTGGAGTCGAGTAACTTGTGCTTGTTCCTAGTATTTACAGAATGTACATCACTATTTTTAATAAAACTATTTTTTTTATATATAGTGCCAAGAACACTGCGTTCCCTAGCTGAATGGCTATACTTAGCCTATGAGCGAAAAAAGAATCAACCCTCTTCACACCAGCAACGATAAATATAAATATATATGTAAATGCGTTGATATCGAAAGTAGGCTTAGGTAAAGTATGATGAAGCCAATCCGAAAATAGTCTTTTTTTTTTGTTACCTAACGTAATGTTGCAAAACGTCTGTTGTGGAGTTTCACTAGTCTATGTCGTATAGATTAGAGCCAGGTTTCATTTCCGTTACCTTTGTGTTCAATTATAATACCGTGTTTTGCATTCAGTCGTACGCTCTTAGTTAAGTGAAATTTGATGAGATTTCTAACGTATATAACCCGTTTATGACTAACTTGTTTGATTAATGTACAATAATAAATACTTTATTAATAATTCTTTTACTGTTGGTCTTATGAGGAAGCTTAAGGTCGCTTAGCGAACTATGGATAGGACTATGCTAAGATTAAAGTTGGAAAAATTTACTTTGCCAATATCCGCTCAATAAAATAAAATGATCTGTCTTACCTAGTTTGAATAGCACCTCCCGCCCTCTCTCAATTTCGTGCACTATCCCCGTCACCACTACTTCCAGCACCACTACTCCCTCCCTACGATACATATACGACACGTGTTTCGCCTCTACACGAGGCATCATCATCATCATCACGAGGATTCATACACAATTAAATATCTTAATTCATAACGACTCGATACGTTTAAGTTTTATATATAGCTGGCATACAAAATTAAAAATATGTCATTTTTTACATTAGCGCCTGCCAGTATCTGGCGACCTTCCTCCGTACAGGCCCGGACGTTTGGCGCGTTCAAAAGAAAAATGGTCAGGCGCTTCACGGGTTACCGAAAATCAATATTTAAGGCTATCTGAGATGTGTAGCCATATGCTAGATAGCCTATACTATTCCTCATGAATCTGGCTATAGTATACAAAAAGAATTTTTCAAATGGGACTGGTAGTTCCAGAGATTAGCGTGTTTAAACAAAATTATCGTCGGTGGTGTCTTTCCTAGTGTATTGGTGGTGGGAGTAGTGGTGCTGGGATTAGTGGTGACGGAGATAGTGCACGCAATTAAGGGAGGGCGGGAGGTGCTCTTCAAACTAGGTAAGACACCTTATTTTATTTTATTGAGCGGATATTGGCAAAGTAATTTTTTTCAACTTTGAAACATATTCTGTTATAACCTCAGTACATAAAACAGCTTTCAAGTTCAAAGGCATTCGAAGAGTTTTCGATTATGGATATAATTTCTTTGAAAGTAGTATCTGAAAGACTTAGCCGGGATCGAAATCTGTTAAACATCGTCCGCTTTGTTAAACATTGTTCTATAATGTTGTTTAAATTTTTACTTTATTTTATCGCTAAACCTTGAAGGTAACCATAACACAGTATATGCAATCTTTTGATGCGAAAATTTCGACAATCCACCTGATTGGATGGTGCGACCCATAGACACCCTCATCCCCTTTTCTCTATCCTCGGTCGAATCATACCAATACTTGTTGCGTGTGGGAATCGAACCCGCGGCCCAAAGCATTGTAATCAAATTCCATTAAAAAAATATTTATATATTATTATGCATATCTTGCCGTGCTTTGGAAATATAATAGTAGTAAGTTTTTATACGTGGTAGATCTATGCTGTAGCTATTCGTCACGGGTGACAACGCATCTGCATTTTGAATCGTAATCGAAGATAGATGTATATGTATATGGGCCACAGCAACCACTTACCATCAGGTGGACTGTGTGATCGTTTTTCACCCTTATCCTATAATATATATATGGTCGCTTGGGTGTCAATAGAGTAGACCAACGGTACACCATGGCGTTGACGTCAGACGTACTGGTATAATACCGCACGGGGACAGACCGCAGCGTCCAATGTGCGAGATCCCTGTTACTACTACTACTACTACTACTAGTCAATCCGTTTGTCAAGCGTATAGATTAAGTTAAGACAAATTCTCCTAACAATGGAAGAGGCTCACGTCCAGCTATGGGCTGCTGTGGACTGATGAAGAGAAGCAGATCTAATAAATTAATATTTTTTAAAGAAGGGGGAGGGACCAACGAGCATGCAGCTCACCTGATAGCAGGTGAATACTGCCGCCTGTCAACAACTGCAACACCAGAGGAATTGCAGGTACGTTGCCGGTCTTTTAGTAAAAAAGAAAGAAAGTAGTTATTTTATAGCTAATTCTTTAACTACTAAGTTAGTTCTTTTCAGGATATACGAGTATATGTCGCAGGTTTCTGACAAAACCTGGTTTTGATCAAATAAAATGAATATGTCGGTAACCTAACCTAACCTAACCTTATCTTAAGTTTTATCATAAACCTAAATAAGTTCAGGTTTTTGATAAAAAATCAGGATTTTTCAGGTTAATGATAGGATTTAGTAATAATTTTGTCTTATTCTGGTTCTTGATCAAAAGCCTAGGTTTTTGATCAAAACCTGACTTTACCATAAACCTGCGATATATACACATACATTTTGTTGAACACAAGTTGACATAAAGTTAACCATGAAAACAAAATTTGAAATTCAATTACAGGACACTTAACTGAATACATATTAGTTTAGTGCCTGTCCGTTCGTGTTATTCTGCTATCAAAGGGACGTTAGTTTGCTTTTGTTCTTGTGACATGTTCACATCAAAGCTACAGCGCAAGTCGCGAGTGTTGGCGGGAATGGAAAAAGTTATATTGAATCCTGCCCCGGTTTCGCTTGGGTTGGATCTATTAATGTAGCGTCACATTTAGGTTTAGTTTAATCATAGAAGAACATTTATGTTATCGATTTTTCGAGTTCACAGAAAAATTCTTCAAGTTTTTAGATAAAATATAGCCTAGTACACTCCTGTATTGCTCTCATCTGTTCGTACAGTTTCAACACAACTGGTTAAGTCATCACCGAAGATAAGCCTTAACATATAGACAGACAGTCAAATAAATAAAAAGTTATACTCTGAGTTCAATAAAAGGCAGTTATTTCGATATAACACATAACTTTATTTATATGTACTAGTATAGATAAAAAGAAACATATTTAGTATCATTTCACGCTGACTTGAAATTTTGTGGCTTTTATTTTTGTTTTTCAGCAAGGCAAATACATACATACATATAATCACGCCTCTTTCCCGTAGGGGTAGGCAGAGACCACTTCTTTCCACTTGCTACGATCCTTACATACTTGTTTCGCTTCGTCCACTTTCATTATTCCCTTCATACATGCTCTTCGGTTTAGGGTACTCTTGACTGGCCTTTTTTCAAGACGTCTCTGATTTGGTCGAGAAACGTCCTCCTAGGCCTACCCCTTCCAACACTTTCATTCACACTCGCCTTATACACTTTTTTCGTCAATCGTTCTTCATTCATTTTCTCGACATGGCCAAACCATCTCAGCATACCTTTCTCAAATTTTGTCACTACATCTTCTTTCAAACCACAACGTTTCCTTATCTCACTATTTCTTATCCTGTCACTCAATTTAACTCCTATCATACTTCTTAACGCTCTCATCTCAACTGCATTTATTCTGCTTTCATGTTTCTTCTGCCATACCCAACTTTCACTTCCGTACATGAGTGTCGGAACCAACACCCCCTCAAATACAACCTTCAATAAATTAAGTTTTAGATAGAAAATAGTCAAAGGCAGGCTATACTTGCGTAATTAGTATTCTTTTTTTTTAAAGATAGGCCAGACGAGCATGTGGCTCATCTGATGGTAAGTGAACACCGCCCATGAAGAATTGCAAGATCAGTTAGAATGAAGGTACGTTACCAGTCTTTTAAAATTGAGTAGAATCTTTTGAAGGTCTCTTAATCCTATCGGTGCGGAAAAATCACTGGTAATAGCTGATGATCCATGCTCACGAAGTGAGGAATGGATCTTCTGGCTGGTCTGCTTTGCGGGGTCAGCCAAGATGAATTTTTACGATAGTTAACACTACAGAAAACTATAAAATGAATGGTAAAAATATATTTAAATTTGAATCATTTTATAGTTGTTTATAGTGTCAATGATCGCAGAATGTCATCGTGGCTAACCACGTACTTAGGTCTGAATACTACTTTGTTATCGGCTCAATAATAATTGATTGCACAATTATTTTTTATAGAATAAGGGTTGCAAGCGAGTACACAGTCCACCTGATGGTAAGTGGATACTGCGACCCATAGACATATATGTACATCCATCCTTGTTTAATAATCAAAATGAAGATGCGTTGTCACACCTGAGGACTAAGATGGAATGTCTCGTTACCAGTACATAGGGCCTCCTGTTCTCTACACTCACCATACGAAACACGGCAGCATTAAGCTGCTATTTGACGCTGGTACTCTGTGCAAGCTTGGTCCTACACTGGTCGAGTCGACCCATTCGTGCTGTAGCCATAATATAGCAGCAGCATGGCTCTACCACCGCAAGAATATAAAACCGAGCAGAATGAAAGCTTCATATTACCGACGTTTGCGAGAACACTACTACACGCACAGCTATGTGTGCGTGACTTGTCACCGACAAGGCGCGGGGGGCGTGCACCGGCGTCCTCTAGGGTACAAACCGGTTTGAGCCAGCTCAGTGAGCGGACAAAGTTAAGGTGTGCCACTGGTAGCGATACGACGACGCGGACGTTTAGTTTTGTTTTTAAATATGCCAAACTGTTGTACTGTGTGTACAAATAATGGTAGAAAAACCAAGGAGATTTCATTATTTGTATATCCAAGGGTCTTGTCAGGTAATTACATATCTATATATACCTATACTTACCAAAACATTTTTAATGCATAAACTATAGAAGTATTTAGTTACGAGGCATATCCAAAATAACTAAGATGGCGATTAAGTTTTCCTATAATTATTATTTAATATTCTTAATATTACTTATTACTTATTGTATACTCGGTCCAATGGAAGAGAAGAGTCACCCAACACAGCATTACTACATGCTTCTTGGGCGACTCTGGCCACAGAATAATGCTTGTAGACCTAAGTTAAAGAAATATACAATTTTTGATTTTTGATTTGATTTTTTGATTACTTATGACTTACCAAATTACCGCTTATATTGGCGTATTATGGCGTAGATACTTAACTTACGTTCGTGAAATAGTAAAACCAAGTAGGAAACCTTATTGTTTCGCCATGTCCGTCTGTCTGTCCGTCCGTCCGTAAGTTATTTTGGACCAAAGACTTGTATACATTTTTTTAAACCCGCCAAACTGCGTGACAGTTTGCGGCGGCATTAGCGCTCGTTTGAAAACATTTAGTATTTAAAAATCTAAATTAACCATCTAAATAGGTAAATAGGTACAGGTAATTTAAATGGACGGTAACAATTTTTAAGCAATGAGCTGTACTCATTGCTTAATCCCCACTTCCACTTGCCCGCTTTTTCGTTTGCAATAACCGAGTGACAGCCCTATGAAAGTAGGTAAGAATTTTGAACTCTTAGGAAGCTTTCGTTCTGCTCGGTTTTATTTTCTTGTGCTACAACGTACGTTTTCTATATCTTGATAATAAATTTAAATTTATTCTACACCTATTTCTGAATGTTCATTTTATTATCTTGCTTTAACGGCAGTTTTTAGTAAGATAATTAAATTTTAATCTTAACCTATTGTGAACATCTCTATATATAAAAATCAATTACGTCTATAAAGCTGGAATGGTCATTTGGGCAAAATCACCAAAATTTTTGTTAAATATTTAGTGCTCATTTAGTGCTAATTTAGTGCTGCAAATTTAAATTTCACGCCAAAATAGCTTGATCAAAAATTAGAAAACTGCTAACTTTTAATTAAGCTAGCAGTGTTCTACCTATTAAAACGATAACCGCTTAATACAGCACCAAATAGAAGCAACAATAATGTGCCGGACGGGCGAAACTCGGGAGTAAGTGTTATCGAAAGTACTCTAGTTGGTCAACTACGGTTGTTCTATATCAGTTGCTCACTATCGGTTGCGTAAAAAACAAAAATTGGGAAAATATTTTTTTTTTAATATCATAAACTCTGCTACTTTGAAATCTTCAGCAGAGTATGTAATGAAACATTGACATCCAAGTGAGTTTTCACCTAATGATATAAGATAATAAATTAGTGCTCATTTAGTGCTGTCGATATACGAAAAAGGGTTTAAGAAATTATTATTTTTAAATACCGTAGAGTGCTATTTTGACATCTTTGGCAGAGTATGTGATAAAACATTGACATCGAAGTGGGTTATTACCTAGTGATATAAGATAATAAATTAGTGCTCAATTAGTGCTGCAAGCACATGCGAAAAAGGTTTGAGGTTATTTTTTTTAAATACCATAAACTGCTACTTCGACATTTTTAGCAGAGTATGTGTTGAAATATTTCACATTTAGGTCAGGTTATCTCCTAATAATATATTTGCATTGGCGGATTTAGACATTTGCAAGGCTACTCAAATTTTGCTACCCCTACCAACCTCTACAATGCGATAGATACCCAAGTTCACAATCATATTAATTACAATTTTTTTTTCAATGAAATTGTAGGTATATGATTGATGATTTATTTTTCCCCTTATTTAGTATGATCGTATACTAGGCGATTGATGTGTCAGTTCGTAGATTATTTTTACAACCTAACGATTTAGTTAAGATTTCACAAGAAAAAGTTTTTGTTGTGTGTTTGTTTTTGTTTAAGTTTTTGGTCTATGCTAATAAAAGCTCAATCTATAAATATTAATACTACTTACACAATAATGTACATTCAGTAAACATAATTGAATATTTTTTATTGCGCTTACTTACAGTTTAAAAACATTATATTAAATTATCTTGTAACAATACGGCTGATGATGACAATGAAATTCAAAATTAAGTCTAGAAAGTTTCACAATATCTTTTTGCGCGATTTTCTATTTGCGAAATCATCAATTAAATCGTCGTATGAAATCTTGTTCATTCGTTCTGACTCTTGCACTAATTCTGTCTCAAAATCGTTAGAAATTTAGGATACATTTCTTCCAAGAAAAGGTTTTTTTTCGTATAGGTTGACGATGACAATTCACTTATTTTGGTCAGAAATGAAATATTTTCATTGAACGTCAATATTTAATCACATACTCTGCTAAAGATGTCAAAGTAGCAGCTTACGGTATTTAAAAAATAATTTCTCAAATCCTTTTTCGTATATCGACAGCACTAAATGAGCTCTTATTTATTAGCTTATATCATTAGGTGATAATTCACACCGATGTCAATTTTTTCAGTACATACTATGCTAAAGATGTCAAAGTAGCAGTTTACGGTATTTAAAAATAATAATTTCTCAAATCCGTTTTCATATATCGACAGCACTAAATGAGCACTAATTCATTATCTTATATCATTAGGTAATAACTCACCTGGATGTCAAAGTTTCATTACATACTCTGCTAAAGATGTCAAAGTAGCAGTTTACGGTATTTAAAAATAATAATTTCTCAAATCCGTTTTCGTATATCGACAGCACTAAATGGGCACTAATTTATTATCTTATATCATTAGGTGATAACTCACTTGGATGTCAATGTTTCATTACGTACTCTGCTAAAGATGTCAAAACAGCAGTTTACGGTATTTAAAAATAATAATTTCTCAAATCCGTTTTCGTATATCGACAGCACTAAATGAGCACTAATTTATTATTAATGTTTTTACGTGGTAGAGCCATGCTGCAGCTATATAATAATAGTATATAATAATAGTATAGTTGTAGCACGAATGGGTCGGCTCGACCGGGGTAGGACCACGCTCTCACAGAATACCATCGTAAAATAGCAGCTTAATGCTGCTGTGTTTCGTATGGTGAGTGTAGAGAACCGGAGACCTTTTTTACTGGAAAAGAGGCATTCTATCTTAGTCCTCACGGCTAACAACGCATCTGCATTTAAATTCGCAAACGAAGATAGATGTAGATGTCTATGGGCCACAGCAACCACTTACCATCAGGTGGACTGTGAGCTCGTTTGTCACGAGATCCAGAAATCACCCGTTCGAAGCCGGGGCGGATCGCCAGTTTGTAATAATTCTATAATATTTGTAATCGATAAAATAGCCTTGAAAACCGTCTGTGACATACAGATAGAGGTGTTTTCATACGTGTTCCGTCTTCCTAATTTTGATATGGATCTTCTAAAAAAAATGTTTTATTGTTTGTTTAGGTATTTAGTATGGCCTACAATTACAACTACTATTCAGGTCTAGACGTTTCTTCCTAAGTGAATTAAGTATGTAAAACGCCTCTAGTATGCCGATTAAAATGTGTTAAATTAATATTTTTTTGGACGAAAAAACAATTATTTGTTTAAAACGCTTGCACTCGGACTATATACTTACGTCATATTAGTATTCACATTTCCCCCCTAATAGTGAAATTAGATACGCCCTTTTAGTGTAGCAAGTTTACATTTTAGGTGTAATGAGTGCTTCTTCTTCTTTATTAACTTGTAAAAAGGTTCACTGCTGTAAATTAATCTCTACCTCAGTAATAATTGCACGCTTAATAGTATACATGCAGTATATATGCGAGTTGATATTATAGGAGAGGCAATGTTTGCTGACTACCGAATTGCGTTGTAAAAACGTAACTTTATTTTGATTTTTACTGTTTACGAGTATATAACTAGTTTTTGTGTTTGTTGCGCCTTTAGACCAAGATGTTTTAAGCGGTTATACATATTTAATAAAAAAACATTTGCCTTAAATATGAATCTAAACTTAATGATTTAAGTAAGAAAACTTGTTGGAACTAGTTAAATAAAATTGTTCTTTTTAAAGGCCAAAAAATAATTATTGTAACCAATTTGTTTAAAAAAAATTTTTTTTGAAATGTTTACAGGTGTAATAAAAAAAGGGGACACGGAGTGCACAGTCTTATTTTTCATATAAGTAGCTACCTGTTTATATTTTATTTACATTGTATTAAAAAGTTTGGCGTGCTCAGCAGAGCAAGACAGAGTTTCAAACCAGCACATCGCTTGTAACTTTACAAGGCGCTGGTTCAACCTCACATGGAATATTGTTCTCATCTCTAGGCCGAGGCATTCCAGTGCCAGCTCCTTCCATTTAAAAGCATCCAGCGCAGAGTGGCTCGAATTGTTGACGATCGAGTTTTTCTGATCGGCTTTTCTGATTCACTGGCACTGCGAAGAGATGTTGCATCCCTTTGCATTTTCTAACTCATTTACCACGGGGAGGGCTCTGAGCAATTGTTCGGATTAATTACAGCCGCAAATTTCACCAACGCCAATCACGATAAAACTAACGATACCATCTGGATGCTTGGCGGTTCACCACTGTGCATTTTACTAGGAATTTTCTTCCTAGCCCGACTTCTTTTCAACGACGACGATTTTTCCAGACCGATACGACTTAGGGACCTTCAAGAAACGAGTTTACTCCTTTTTAACGGCAACGCACCTGCAATTACCCTGTTGTTGTATTGTTGCCATGGGCGGCGGTCGCCACTTACCATCAGGTAAGCCACATGCTGGTTTGACTCATTTTCTATTAAAAAATCTAAGAAAAAACTATCCTTGACAGTAAACATTTTTCTCCAAGGGTATTGACTCAAAAGTACAACTAGTAAGTAATTTTATGTCATTACATTTTGCATTAAAATCCAAGAAAAGGCAGGCATCTTCTGTTTTTTCCTGGTAACATGTTTCTTGGATAAATAAAAATTATTAATATTATTATTTATTTTAGAACGATCATGGTAAAAATCAGTTAATTTTTGAAGTTATTCAGCTCCGTGTTCTAAAATAATTTTGTTCAACCTTTTCTTAGCACTTCCAGTAGCAGTATTGTGGTCGCACAATCATTTATCGATAGTCTATGTAAGTAAATTATACATCACTAGCTAACGCACACAATAACAAATCAAAATTTGTCACGCGTTTTCGGGCTGTCAGGTCGTATATACGCCAATATATATTCTAAGTCTATGACACAAACCGTCTTATACAAATAGTAGTTTACAATTAGTCTCAGGCAAACACGTGACATGTGACAGTGAATTTCAAATTTCGCGAAATCAGTGGCGCCGCGCCGAGACTACGAATAATTAACTCTCGAAGTAAATTGTTAAGATTTTTTTAGTAATGGCTTATATTACTGAATCTATCATCCGCGACTCTGGAGCCCGCACCGTTGATGCGGTGGTGGTGAGGCCGCGGGGGAGATGAGTATCGGTATTGCGAGGCGCTGCTCTCCCTATTCTCCGCGTCCGCCACTGGGGTCAGGAAGACTGGTGCTTCCGAGTACTTATTTTTCCTACCGCTTAGCATCTGCGCATCGTAATAATCTCCTCCAGACCGAATTTCGGTCACGGCGGCCAGCCTCAATGGAGACTAGCCATCGGCGCAGGACAGGATTATAGTGCCCAAGTGTATGCGCAAGCACAGGTGCACTCTCTATTCCCTCACTCTCATAGTCCGATGGGACGATAAACCGACACGACCGGAGAGAGATCAGGCGCAGGACCAACGGCTTAACGTGCTTTCCGAGGCACGGGGGTGAGACACCGCCAGCTTCCTGACTCCGGGCAGCTACTGAGAATTTCTTGATGGAAAGGCTCAATAACTGATTTTTTTTTGCCCGACCCGGGATTCGAACCCCTGGGTTACCTCATGATTAGCAGTCGCACAACTACAACCACTAGACCAACGAGGCAGTCATCGTATGCGTGGTATGAGGGTGGGTGATAGGTGATACCCACACAGACGGACTCCTAGGCAGAAAAGGAAGCCAACCACCTAGAAACTTTTTATGTCATGTCATGGTCATCTTTACGGTCATCGTTATCGTGATGGTCATGGTCATGGCAATTACATCGTCGTCGTCATCGTCATCGTCATCGCCATGGTCATCGTCATAGTCATCGTCATCGTCATCGTCATCATCATCATCATCGTTATGGTCATCGTCACCGTCATGATTATCAATATACAAATGTATAAAGAAAAAATGTCCGACGCCCCAAGTATCTCTACATCGTGTAACGACAAACAAACGCCAACAAACCAACGCGCTCCCCCCGAAGGGGACGTTAAGTTGGGAGCTGGACCGTAGTCCACAGCAAAATAACTGGCGTACCAGTAAAAGAGGACTTGGCCCCTTAGTAGTGCGTAAGCACAAACATCGACTTAAGTCGCGCGTTTCAATGCGTGTAAACGCCATACAGAATACGATCAAATCCAGTCACAGTGAATGTACGTCACACGGATTAGGCAACAATAGGCACACTGGTAAGGCATCACAACCAATTGCATGATCAGCACGGCCAATTGGCCGCGGAGGGTGTCATGAGTTTACCATTCACCTCAAGGGAATGGGGTCCCACGTTGCGCGGCTTTCGGCCGCAACCTTGAGAGCCTCCTCAGATTCTCCCTCCAGCTACCACCCGCATGAGGTCGACACATATGCTCCACCAACTAATACAATGGCAGATATAGCCAATAGGCAGCTATAAGATATTAGTAATAATTCGCCATCAGAAAGGGTTTGTGTTACTGACGTTGAGTATATGCATTTTTCGATCATGTTTGTCTCACCCACCAACAAGTTGTCTTCAATCATTCAAAGGTGGGAACTTTACTGAGATATATTATTATGTTGTTATATAAAATATCATGGAGGTCAGACAGTCTGCAGCCCCGTAATGAAGGGACCCGACTTGGACAAAGCTACTTAGGTTGTGAGTCAAACCAAGATGCAGAGAGCGCTATTGAGAATAGCGACCCGCCAAACAACCATCGCAGAGACGCAATGCTGCTGAACGCAACAAGCATCAATACGACTATCGTCGGGCTTACACCATCCCAAGGTACCCCATACAATCCCAGCAGACATCACCACCCGCATACCTCCATCGACCAGAACCACAAGATGCGTCGAATCAGGTGCAGCACACACGCAAATCCATCACAAGACGCAATACCGCAAGTAGCAGTAAGCGTCAATGCAACTATCATACGGATGGCGCCCCCTCACAATACCTACACCTACACCTACATGATCCCTATCGACTTTGGTAATAAAATTGATAATGTTGTTAACTAAAAATCCACGTATCATAGCGCTATTGGAGTTGAGTATGCTTGCTGCACTTAAAAGTACTACCAAACACTCTCACCCTAATTCGAAAGATAGCTGACGTATCATAACGCTATGCGCTAAGACGCCGCCCACAAACGGTAGGTGTGCGATATCCACGGGCAAGTCGTATTGCTGCAACAAACCCGCTTACCACCGGCACAAAGATGATATGTCTAGGACACATCGGTTAGCGAGTCCAAGTTTACCTGGTTCTCGGACTCTGTGAAGCAATCTACACGCCACTATAATAATCCTTTTCAAGTCCCATTTCTTTCAATATAATGCTTTTACATATTTGAGACCTTCCACATATTTGCTTTATTTCATAGACCACACTATTATATGTCTTATACATATGAGACTTCAAGTCATAACTCTGCTATCATAATGCTTATGCATCATAGATACCTTCTGTATAAATGCTTTTGTATCATAGACCTTACTATCATAAGTCCCTAATATAGGACTAGTCATTGTGCAACAGTACTAGTAGCAGTCGGTCAGCCGACCACCCCATATATATGTACACCCATGGGTATGTGTCTCCGGCAACGCCCTTCTTAGGCCCGGTTTCCACCAAAGCAGAGAGGAGAAGAGACGAGAAGAGATGTGCTGCAAAGCTGGCAGGTTATTTCCACCAAAGCGGAAAGTAGATATGAGCTTTGTGTAGCAGAGATGGCAGCTGTCAAAAAACGAAACCAGTCAAGTTCTGTCTACGAAAGGAAGACGTCATGTCGTTACAAAAGTTGTATCTGAATTAGCTTGAGGAAGAGGAATTAGAGGTTGAAGAAACACGGCCGCCCGACTCTCCGCTCTGCCGCGCCGCTTGCTCGCTCGCCGCACAAAATTCTATAGAAAAATGAGACATCTCCTCTCCTCTCCGATTGATCCATTTCCACTGAAGCTAAGCGGAGAAGTGATGTGGAAATAACGAAATCGGATTGGTTTATTCAAACACATCTCCTCTCGTCTCTTCTCCTCTCTGCTTTGGTGGAAACCGGGCCTTATAAGCAATCATTACATGAACACCCTCATTTTTGGAGTAATACAAGAACACCCTCATGAACTTAGAAGTTTTCTAAGTTATACAAGAACACCCTTATGATTTTTGAAAATTTTTGAGTAATACAGGAACACTCTCATCAACTTAGAAAATTTTTGACCCATTTTTATCAATTATATTGCAAATGTTATTTATCTTTATTATTGCAATATAAACGACTTGTACTTGTATTATTTAATACATTTTGAATATTTTAAGCAGAATTTTAATAAATTTAGAGTTTTGTAAAGACAATTTTATGCGTTTACTAAACTATAATATTCAATATTCGAAATGAATATATTTGAACTTTATGCTTATTAATGCATTTTAATTGTTTAAAATATAATTTCTATGACATTTTTAAATGTCTTTAAATTGAATTTAATCATTATTTATTAATAATAATTATGAGGCGTCACAATCGTCACTCCATGCACATTACACCAATACCAATATACAAGTAAAATTAAACGTGAAGTTGGAGGCCGTCGAGGAAGGTGCGATTTGTGGTCTGGTGCACCTTACAGGTAAGGTTCTCAGGTTCTCAGGAGAAGGAGAATGGGGAGAAGTAGTCCTCTCTAGAGAATTGAAAAATAATTAGTTATGGAGAAATTCACGACTGAGCAACTGGTTAAAATAATCGAAGTGCCGGAAGGCCAACTTCAGGAAGGTCAAAGAACAACATTCAGCGTGTACGCCGAAGCATTGCTGAAGAGCCTTCAATGTCAAGTCGAAGGCGGTCCCAGCAGTTGGAGATATTCCGAACTTTGCACCTGAGAACTCAACGATTTTGCATGTCTATCCGTATAATATACGCAGTGCAGGATATCGCATTCGATTGGCGTATGCGGTCCAGATTCAAGAATTAGCAAGGCAAGAAACTTATTTTATTCAAATTTCTCATTATGGGCGACGAGACCCATTTCCATCTAAACGGATTTGTTAACAAGCAGATAAAGCGATTTTAGGGACAGAAAATCCAAGAATAGTCCACCAGCATACCCTGCATCCCGTAAAACAATGGTTTGGTGTGGTGTGAATTCTTCTTTGAAGATGAAGATTCTTCGACCTTACTTCATTGAAGATGATGCAGAAAACTCAATGTAAATTATTAAGAAATGAAAAATTCACTCCGTCTTATATATTCTTAAGTCTATATATATCTTCTTTAGTCTTTTCTTATAAATCTTTAATTACATGACCTATTTTAAAATAAAATTTTAGTACACCTACACAGTAACTAAAGAGGATTATTTTGTTAATTATGCTCGTAGTCTCCCACAGGAATTCCTTTGTCTGACCTTTAAGGAAATTTATGTTTCAAAGTTAATTCGGGCTTAAATTCAAGACAACTATGGACACTTTTTAAATACTCATTTTATTTTCACAGACAGAAACTGAGTCTCAGTTTTAGTGGTAAGTAAAATAGCTAAATAAATAAATCTAAGTCAAAGTTATAAATGATATGAACTGTTATTTTTTAATTCTTTAGCTTTTCTAGATGTGTTAGTAATTCGGAATCCTGATAACACCTTGAGCCACACTGTGTATAGAAAAAAGACCCATACAGATAGAAATTTAAACGGTGATTCTCATCACCATCCTTCACAGTTAGCTACTGTGGGTAAATTTTTGTTTCAGAGAGCACGAGGGATCTGTGACAGTAAACACCTGGCCGCCGAGCTCCAACACGTTAAGCAAGTTTTGCACGATAATAAGCTTCGGGTCCCGCGCCTACGTCACAGTGAACGAGTGAAGCCGGCCACAGTCAAGCGAGTGCCTGCTGTACTGCCATATGTCAGAGGTGTCACTGACAAGATTGGCTACATCTTGAAGCGTGCTTCCATAAAACATACTTCAAGCCGCCGAAGAAGATTAGTCAGTTTTTACCATCAGTCAAGTGTAATGTCCCTCTGCAAGATGCAAGAGTGTACAAGCTTGATTGTGAATGTGGTCTCTCTTATATAGGACAAACTAAAAGATCCATAAAAACCCGTGTTAAAGAACACATAGCTGATGTAAAGAATCGACGCTCCGGGAAGTCTGCAGTCTATGAACACGTACAGGATCGCCCCCGTCACTACATTAGATTTGATAGACCACAAATCCTCGCTAAAGAACACCGATTCCTTCCAAGGATGATTCGTGAGGCTATTGAAATCAAAATACATCCTAATTTCAATAGAGAAAATGGCTGAGTGCTACCATCTGCTTGGGATCCTATAATTAATAAAATTAAATACCAACTGCAAGACTTCAAGATACTGTAAGTTCATACTGCGTAGATCGGAACAAAAAATAATAATTTTTAATCTGGAGGTAGCCATGGTTAACTATGACATTGGGACGTCATACACCTCAGTCCCGTGACAATGGGTGCTGTAAAGTACTGAAACGTCGGAATATAAAATAAGTTAATATACGCGATAAAATCCGTAAAACTATTTTTATTTAAAAGTGTTTTGCAACTACAATTAATCTTTCCAGTTCTGGATGATTGTACATATGCATATTATGTATATAGAATGCCTCCTCGTTATGTTTTTTACCTAATGAGTAAAAATAACGCTTTAGTATGTATTTGAAACACGTTTAAAACATCCTTCGATTCCTTTGTCTCTAACACAGGTTAAACTTTGACCCAAATTGCTCTCAAAAGTTTATTCACGCCTTTTTCGTGAAACTTTTTTTATAGAATTTAAAGTGAAAAATAGCATACAATTCACTTGATGGTAAGTGAATGCTTATAGACACCTACATCTATCTCAGGTCATTTATTTAAGCAACAATTGACGCGCAACATGTAGCTCAACATATTGCGCGTCATGTGGAGCGACTACAAAAAACTTTCGTTTACGTAGTCTACCTAAAAGCTGACGTACGTCATGTTGAGCTTTATCTGACAACGTCGCATGCTGTGCCAAACATGTTGAGTGTCAATTGCTGCAAAAACTACACATTATAGACAGAAACTAATAATAAGTATTTTTCTTATTTGACGGCTTCGTGACTCGGTGGCTAAGCAATGAATTGCAGCGCTAAGGGCCGCAGGTTTGAATCCCGCACGGAACAAGTATTTGTATGGCCTGCAAATAATTGTTCCGAGTCTAAATATTTGTCCTTGTGAAATTTATGTATGTAAACTGCCTCACGATACAGAAAAAAATCCCAGTGTGGAAGTAACGCAAAAATAGATTGTCATTATAAAATTCACAGCCCGAAGATGAATTATCTTTTACATAATTCCGTTTATTCCATCTGCGAATTTTTCCACAGAATCTTTGAATACTACAAAACCAAAAGGTTCTATATTAATAAGAATATCTTCTTTTAATTTATCTCACGGTATTCTACAATAAAAGATAATGTTTAGTTGAGCTAAAATAAGGTACGATCGGTTAGCGTTATCAACATAATTGCTCACTGATTCAGGATAATCAGTTCAAATTACTGTCGCAATATATGTGCGAAACGGAAATTGTTAATAACACATTATTGAAGGTCTCTTCCGATGATATCCCGGACGTCAGTCTGAGCGAGATTAGAATGGCTCTCCAGCACCTTAAAAACGGCATGTCCCCAGGCGAGGATGGAGTTACAGCGGAGCTTCTGATAGCGGGTGGAAAACCGGTACTTGAAGTCCTTCAGAAGCTCTTTAATTCGTCCGTCCTCCATGGTGACACTACTCCAGGCGTAGTGCCACCATGCAGAGCAGAATTGTGGTCTTGTTCTTCAAGAAAGGCGATAACGCTCTCTTGAAGAACTACAGACCGATTTCCCTTCTGAGCCGGGTCTACGTGCTGTTTTCGAGAGTCATTACGAATCGTCTCGCACGCAGATTCGACGACTTCCAGCCTCCCGAACAAGCCGGTTTCCGAAAAGGCTTTAGTACCATAGACCACATACAAACCCTTCGGCAAATTGTGCAGAAGACCGAAGAGTACAATCTGCCACTTTTCCTTGCGTATGTGGACTATGAGAAAGCCTTTGGTTCCGTCGAAATTTGGGCGGTGCTACAGTCCCTTCAGCGGTGCCAAGTTGACTGTCGGTATATCGAAGTGCTAAAGTGTTTGTACAGTAGGGCTACGATGGCTATCCGAGTACAGAATCAGAGTACGAAACCTATCCAAATGCAGAGAGGTGTAAGACAGGGTGACGTTATATCCCCGAAACTCTTCACCGCTGCATTGGAAGACGTTTTCAAGCTACTGGACTGGAAAGGATACGGTATTAACATCAATGGCGAATACATCACTCACCTTCGATTTTCCGACGATATAGTCCTTATGGCAGAATCGCTGGAGGACCTAAGCACTATGCTCAATGACCTCAATAGTGTCTCCCAACGGATAGGTCTTAAGATGAACATGAACAAAACAAAAATCATGTTTAATGTCCATGTCACACCTATGCCGGTAGTTGTTGGGAGCACTAAGCTCGAAGTTGTTGACGAATATGTTTACCTGGGACAAATAGTCCGACTAGGTAAGTCTAACTTCGACCAAAAGGTCAATCGACGGTTCAAGGTTGCTCAGTGAGCTATGGAGAGGGCTAAGCTCGGGGTTTATTTGCGTGATAAACTTAGAAATTAAGATATCCGCTGTAGAACCACAGTAACCAACATAGCCCAACGGATTAGTAAGTTAAAGTTGCAAAGGACTGGCCATATAGCTCGAAGAACTGACAACCGATTGAAAAAAAGGTTCTCGAGTGGCAACCTCGTACCGGCAGGCGAAGTGTAGGGTCCCCCTCACTAGATGGAGTGACTATCTGGTAACACATGCAGGAAGTCGATGTATGCAGGTGGCTCAGGACCGTGATTTGTGGCATTCCTTGGGGAGGCCTATGTTCAGCTGTGGACTTGAGAAGGACTGTATTGATGATGAGTGATTAATGATGATTAAAGGTCTCTTAGCAAAGTATTAGAGAGTAGAGCTTCTCTGCGTAATAGAAACTGCAGTAGAACTAGTATAATTATATAACCAACCGGGTAACCGATATACCCAACATACCATGTATTCGGGCCAAGGGGTTTGCTTTGTTGTTCATAATTCACATAGCAAAGGAGTGTTAGAATTTTCCAGCGTCTGTCTTTCCTTCCATTACAATGTTATACGTGGTAAAACCACAACATCCTCGTATTATGGTTGTGATACGAATGGAGAATCGGTCCTTCTGGAGAAGGACCACGTTCTCACAGAATAACAGCGTAAAATAGCAACTTAGTACCACTGTTTTTTGTATGGTGAGACTTACGATATTCTAACACCCATATTACTGAACGCGACATTACATATCAGTCCTCAGGGGTGACTATGCATATGCATTTTGATTTTTAGTCGAGGATAGATGTAGATGTCTCTATGAGCAAGGCAAAAGTGAATATCAATTTGTATCCATTTTACCATAAAAAGTTGTAAATTGATTGCACTTTATTTCCAATATATTAACGATGGAAGGATCCATCCTAACAGCTGTATTTCGGGACGTATAAAGGCACTTTCAAGTAATTCTTAGGTTGAAAGGCAAAAAACATTTCGTTATTTCTTTAAGAGCCTACAATTTAACCCCTGCCATTTATTTTGTAGTGTTCGCACAAAAAATAGCGGGCAAGTGCAAAAGATGTTAACGTTATTGACATAGAATTATTTAGATGTCATATATGCTCCCACACCGGTGAAAACTTTCTAACATGTTTTTAACATTTTGTACACTTTTTTTGTTTAAACATGTTCTTTTACTAGATGCGTCAAACAATGAAGGCGATAGAACAGTACATTGCAACAGAATACCTGGAGGATTTAATCATTGATGCCAAGATATAAAAGTTATTACTTGCTGTCGTGCTTCGATTTGATATATAACATCGTATAACAATTTATGTCAAATAATTGGTTTTTTGCTTAGATTTACGCAAAATGAACTTACATAATCTTTTAGTGGTATGCTTAGCCACCGAGTATAAACCTGATAATAAGCGATCGCCATCAGCCATGACTTTGTTACTTATATAAGCCAATGCTTGACTACAAGTCCACCTACGAGTAGAGGTAAGTCGTGGTAAGCCCTAGGTGATGAAATACGTTGTTTTAGAGTTATAAAAGCTTATTAGCTCTTGTTTTCAACACAATACACACACTTGATTATCTTAGGGAAAGGCAGACCCTGGCACACTTTTGAACCTGCTTTACAGTACGCATTATGAAAACCATTTAATTCGAATGCGTGGAGTGTTCACTACAAAGAGTGGAGACCCACCGAGCGTCTGCTTATTCGATGGCGAAAGGGGGTGGCACCAGACAAATCGAAAGTACGTTACCAGCCTTTGAGGAAGATGTACACTCGCTAAAATATGAGGATTGAATAGCGTGGATTACTGCAAACTACTGTGATACTCACGCAATAGTAGTAGTTTAACCAACAATATACTAATTTATATATAGCATTATTCACAGTATCATATTTTTTGGACATTATTGTTTTACTTTGTAAATCAATGAAGGATCATCAGCAAATAATATAGTCATTACGGTTATCGCCTTATGAGTAAGCTAAGTTATTATTACAGACAAGAAACAAAGAATGGCCGAGAATTGAGCTTTGAGGAACGCCCATTTATACTATCGCCTATAAGTAATAAGAAATAAATTATAGTAAGTAAGTAAGAAATGAATAAGAATTTTTTCGACCAAAGGGTCAATCGACGGAACGACGGATTACAACACAATTCTTGTCACGTATTTCTTGAAACCATAAAACAAGAGTGTACAACGGGTGACATAGTCGAACCGAGACGTAATCTTTCCCTCGTATGAGCTTAAGGTCGCTCAGCGAGCTGTGGAGAGTTATTTTTCAAAGATATTACGCAGGGTTATTTTTCAAACAGTAGCCAAATTTTATACTAAAGTTCAAATATAGAAATAATGATATACCGTTATTGCAGTTTTTGAAAATACGAGTAAATAAGGCTTCTACTTTTTTTGAAATTATCCCAAATTGAATGTGATTTATAGGCAACAACTACGCGTACGTGCGCTTCTCTGTGTGCGATTCAATTCATAAAGTTTTTGCCGACCGAGCGACCATAACTAATGTGTGCGTGCATAGTAAAATGTAAAATAGTAGTCATTAGATATTTGTGAATGACAGACAGTTAAAATAATGCGTTACCACGCATTGTGAATTTAAAAGATATAAAAGACAGAATGTTTCAGATTTTTTTTTAATTAATTTTTCTTCACCATTCGCTTATATTACTTATTCTGAACCATCTCTGCAAATTTGGCCGTATATTTCAAAATAACCCTGTATATCTAATGAAGTTTGAAAATAATTTCATTTTGTATTTCTACAAGGTAATAAATTTTAGAATATACTCGTAATACTATTCAAGAACATGATGCACTTATTGACGCTTGACTGACTTTTTCAATAACGGATATTTGTAAAGAAGCCCCGGTTTTATTTTATATCTGCGTCACAAATAAAATCAATAGAAGAGGAATAGAATAGAATAGAATATTTTTATTCAATATAGATTACAAGTAATTCTTAATTATAGTGTAAATTGATATTTATTTATTTAAGACCACCAACAAGATAAGTACCATATCATATATGTATTAACAGATTTTACTTACGACTAAGTATAAAGCCGACATATGGGAGAGCATGAAATAAACCACTGAAAAGTTAAGTTAGTCCTTTAACCCAACTTACCTTTTCGTTAGAGCAAGATTCGGTGTTTACATTACCTAAAATTCCCGGGATGGATCTAGAAACAAAATTAAGTTTATATGGAACCCTCAGGTTGCGAGTCCTACTTGCATTTCCTACTGGATAGTTGTGTTCGTTTACATGTGCCTTTTGGTAATAACACAGGTAAGAGATCATACCCTAAATGGTACACGCGAGCTTTAATAAAAATAATTAAGGAGAAAACCATAGCTCACACACGTTGTCATAAATTTGGGAATAGTTTAGACCACCGATGAGTTTTCATTACTCTGAGCAAGAGGACGCCGTATTCAGAGAGAGTGTAATAATAAATTTAAATCGAGTTGTGAAAGAAACATCAAAAAACATCCTAAGACGTTCTGCACTTTCGTCAAAGCCATTCGGGGTCGGTCAGCGTATCCCAAGAAAATGTCTTTGAAAAGTGCAGAGTACACCGAAAGTATGGACATATGCAATGCTTTCAACTCATTCTTCCAGAGTGTATTTGGTGTACCTAGTAATAATTACACATCTACACATGCGGAATTTATGTGTACTGACATAGTTTCTAATGTACAGAAAAACACTACAATAGTCGAAAAATGTTGATAACCTTGGACACGAACAAAGGTGCAGGAAGTGATGGGTTACCTTCTTTGTTTTGGTCACGTAGTGCTAAATCACTTGCTCTCCCCTTGACTTTTTTTATAGTATCGGGTGACAAACGAGCACACAGTCCACCTGATGGTAAGTGGTTGCTGTGACCCATAGACATCTATATCTATCCCCATTAAAGAATCGAAATGCAGATGCGTTGTCACCCGTGAGGACTAAGATAGAATGCCTCTTTTCCAGTAAAAAGTGCCTCCGGTTCTATACACTCACCATACAAAACACAGCAGTGTTAAGTTGCTATTTTACGCTGGTATTCTATGAGAGCATGGTCCTTCCCCGGTCGAGCCGACCTATTCGTGCTCCAACTATACTACTAATATAGCTGCAGCATGGCTCTACCACGTACAACTACTAACTTTATTTAACCGCTCCCTGCGTGAAGGAATGTTTCCGCATAAATGGAAGTGTGTACACATAGTCCCTGTACACAGGAAGGGTTCACGTACGGATATAAAATATTATAAAGGCATTTCTATTATGAACACCGCAGCTGAAATACTTGAACGAACAGTACATAACGTAATTTACTCTACGCTCTCACGCTCCATCCCTGAGCAGTAACATGTTTTTTTGCAAAGGCGATCCACCACTGCCAACTTGGCAAGTTTTTCTACCTTTGTCCTTGAGGATATGGATCAAGGCAGGTTGGTGTGATCTACACTGATTTTGAAAAAGCTTTCGCTGGTCGTTGATCACGTGATCCTGCTCAACAAGTTACATACATTAGGTATTCACGGTGACTTGCTTCGGTGAACTGAATTATATCTCACAAATCGCTCACAGGCAGTCGTAATAAGTGGTTACCGCTCAAGCTATATAAACATACCTACAGGAGTTCCCCAGGTCTCTCATTTAGATCCACTTTTTTATAATGTCTACCTACATGACATAGGTTCGTGCATAAGACAAGTGACAAGAAGATTTTTCGTAAAATTAACACCATTTATGACTGCCTATTGATACAAAAGGACTTGGACTGTTTACTTGAATACTACAGGATAAATAATATCACATTATACAATGTTAATGCAGGCAAGTGCGAATGTATTACTTTTACACGGAAAACTATGCCAATTCTACACAAGTATCACTTTGTTGGAGTGGAAATAAGCCGAAATCTAAATTTCCGGGATTTAGGCGTACATTTCGATCATAAAATGATACTATCCGAATATATTGAAATGGTTTATTTTGCGTATTTCAGAAGCATTTTAGAATATCCTAGTTCGATATATTCTCCACATTACAATGTTTGCAAAAGCCGCCTAGAGTAAATTCAATAAATATTTGGTAATCACAATTTTCACTGTCGTAAAAATCTCGATAATTACACAGATAGTTGCACTGAGCACGATATTTATCTTTGGAATACAGACGTGTTGTGCTCGACATGGCTTTTTTGTATCATGTGATAAATAGTAAAATTGATGACCAAATATTATCTCAAGAATCACATTTCGTACTACAAAATACCGTACCCGCAATACAACCTTGTTACAGACTCCCTGGCACCATACAAACTATTGCCAAAACTCTGTTCTCTCGCGACTCGCTCGCACGCACAATGTACAGTTTCGACACATTGACCTCTTTGCGAAATCTAGTCATGTTTAAAGATGACATCAAGAAAACGATTAAGAACCAGAGCAATTGAAATTAAAATCACATAATATTCTCTTTTCTCTTTTTTATATGTATTTTTGCGGCTGCCAATAAGTACTTAGTTATTTTACTTAATTTGTTATTTTTATGTGTGTGTATATATATATATATATATATATATATATATATATATATATAATATAATCTACCAGACCCTCCAAGAATTCAACATATCTGTAAGCTTGTGACCACCTCCATTACATTGAATTGCTTATGATTTGTATTTTAGATTGTTTTATTCCTATTTCTCCCAACAACAATGTACCATCAAGCAATATAAGGGAAACCTGTTATTGGCATACTTTTAGTTTGTTACATTAATTTTTAATAAATACTGTATACGCTGTTGGTTTTCTAAATAAACAAAATAAAATTAAAATAAAATAAAAAGTGTAATAACAGGCTGTGATAATCTTAGTACTCAGGGGTAACAAACACATCCGCATTTCGATTCTTCGATCGAGAATAGATGTTCGTGTTTATTGACACAGCGTCAACTTACCCTCAGGTGGATTTTGCGCTCGTTTATCTTCCTTATATTATACACAAAAACTATAGTGGTGGCATACTATGATCATTAGTAGACTTGTTATATAAAAACAAACACATCGGAAGATATGTGAATGTCTTGCATTGACTTCTTTATAAGAAATCAATGCAAGACATTCTTTGAATCCATTCTTTAATAATTATTACCTGTTTTTATTATTTGCTTTATTTTAGCCGACTTCAAAAAGGTGGATATTCAAATTTTTTTTTTTTTTTTTGTATGTATGTTATTCGCTATTTTCGTCAATTGTGAATCAATTTTAACGATTTTTTTTTTACTAGGTTTTCCCATAAAAATCTGAAGAAAGTATTCCACCCCTAAGGAAATTTTCGATTCATGACTAGATGTGTTATCAATCATAAAAATATTATTTTATCCACATTTAAAAAAAAATAGAAGATATAACAATTTTAATTAATTAGATTTTTATTGTATTACTAACGCCATCTATAAAAAAACTAAAAAAATACTTTGTAGTAGTACCACGTTAGAAACGTTAGATGGCGCTGATTATGAATTATGAATGGAGCATAATTTGATGAAAAAATGTTAGGTATAACCTTTCAGGTTCCGACATTGTTTTGAGCCAACTTAGTCAGATCTATGATGGTCTGGCCAAGGTCAATAATATATTTCTTGCAGAACAATTCTTTTTTAAATGTTATTTATAAGAATTCGCGAGCCATTACAAAGTTGTACTTTTAGCTAGTAGATAGATTTTAATTTTGATATGATTAGTCCACGCAAAAGGGTAAAAAAATTGACTTTTAAGAAAAAGTAAAAGTCGATTTCAAGAAATTTATATAAACGTTTATTGTGTAAATACTATATTATACAATATATATATATATATATATATATATATATATATATATATATATATATATATATATATATATATATATATATACTGCCTCGTTGGTCTAGTGGTAATAAACACAGTTGCTGAACATGAGTTGGGTCTGGCCAAAAAACAGTTATTGAGTTTTTCTGTTAAGAAAGTCTCACTAGTAGCCCCGTCATCCCCGTGCCTCGTAAAGCACGTAAAACCGTTGGTCCTGTGCCTGATCTCTCTCCGGCCGTGGTGGATTACCGTCCATCGGACTTTGAGAGTGAGATAATAGAGAGTGCACTTGCGCATACACTCGGGCACTGTAATGCTGTCTGACTAGCCGCCGTGACCGAAATTTGGTCAGGAGGACACTATTCTTTATAAAAATGTCCCGTTGTGTTTTTGATGATTCTTCCCAGGACAGAGGTATTTTCCAACCAGTGGTAAATTAAACATAAGAATGACTTTCAATATGTATTACGTATAACCTATACTGTATAAAAAGCTTCTTTTTCTAATATACTACTTATTGGAAAAAGCTATTACGTTTCAGCTTCAAGAAACAATTATTCCGATATGGGCGCGAATATTCATGAACGTAACGAAACGGAAGGGTCCATAGAACTGGATTTAATAAGTAATGCGGGACATGTGTGACGCGTAAGACTTTTTCAGAACTAAATTAAAATTAATGATTACAAATTGGTATTACAGCTGTTATAAAATAGAAAAGAATACAACGCTTTTCAATGTAGATTATAAACTTGAATAATTCAAAGTCGTTTGACGGCTCAGTAGTGGAGTGCAGAGCAGCTAAATGCTGCGATGCTGCCGGTCCGCGGGTTCCAATTCGGTATGTTTGTTGATTTACGTATGTAAAACGCCTCCACGATACAGGAAAAAATTATAGTGTGAAGGTAATATTTTATTATTCATAGCAAATAAATAGATTTTTACTTTTAATAATGTTTTGGGAAATCTTCGGTTTTGGAAAGAAACGACGAGAAACCCAGTAGGGTTTCTTTTCTATAGTAATATTTATGATAAAAATCACCATAATAATAGTTTTAACCTTAGATTTAATATAAACTGACGTTTAACAGTTTGTTTGCGATCAGCTCACGCATCACACAGATCATGTAATTTTAAATATCGTTGAATTATATCTCTCCGGTCGTGCCGGATTACCATCCCATCGGACTATGACAGTGAGTAAATAGAGAGAGCACCTGTACTTGCGTACACACTTGGGCACTATAATCCTGTCCTGCGCAAACAGCCAATCTCCATTGAGACTATCCACTTCGACCGAAATTCGATCTGGAGCATATTATTATGGGATTGTCTGTAATATGTAATGGAACTCGAACACGAAGTATCAATTGCCAGATCACAGACAGCTTGACTCGCTGGCCCCTGACACGACTGAGTTACTAGTACACATCTTAATTATTAAATTTTGTTAACTTGTAAATAATTAAATAAAACCAGCGAAGCCTAAACAAAATATCTTTTATTAATGTTGTGAACATTACAAATATCCGGAGCTATTGGCTGCCTACGCAAAATGTTACATTTCTTAAATGAAGAAAGATACTCGAATGAACAAAAATCCAATTACATATCCTATTAATATTAAGGGCAATTTCTTCATCATAATTTTGTTTCAATTTTATTCAAGTAAAACATGAGATGGGCGTTACCTAACAAAAACATTAGTTATTAAACGTGACGGAACAAGGCTAGCATATATAAATGAGGCTTTTATAAAACTCAAATAACAAATGAACCCACAGTCTACGTGATGGTAAGTGGCTATTGCAGTTCATAAACTCCTGCAACCAATTTCAAACAAAAAAAGCCTGCAGGGATTGTCACCTCTGACTAAACGAGCGACAAAGCCGAAAGTATAGACTCGGCTCCTCGCCGTATGGTAGCGGCGTAAAAGCTACCAACCCTTAGTTCGCACCATGAGCCAGCAATTAAAAGAAATGGCCCCGAGTTCCCGGCGCCCCTTTAATGGGGCAGGGGTGCGAAGAATCTCCGGGAGGAAAACCGGCGACGAGGTTCGCCACCCGTCACATTCTGTCTCCCGGAGGGACGAAAAGTGGATTGCAGAGGCCCGTCTGGCTACGCTGAATGTATGTGGAGCAATGAATGATAAGATGGATGAAGTATGCGAAATGATGAATGATACAGGAATAGATGTGTTATGTGTAAATGAGACGAAACGAAAGGGAAAGGATGCCACTGCACATGGCATGTATACCGCTTACTGCTCTGGTGTAGACAAGACCGAGCGGGCATGCCAGGCAGTCGGTGTCATCCTTTCAGAAAGAATGGGTCAATGTGTAAAAGAGTATGAATGTGTAAGCCCAAGGCTGCTATGGATACGAATGAAAGTGGGCTTAAAGATGTTGTTTGTGCTAGGGGTGTACGCCCCAGATATGTCTAAGCCCACTTATATCCGAGAGCAGTTTTGGGACATGGTAAGGATGGTGTTGATGAAATGTAAGGTAAAAAAATTATTATTATGTTAGGAGATTTTAATGGAAGGGTTGGGGTGAAGAGGTCTGGTTATGAAAGGATATTATGAACGTTTGGCGATGAAAGTATAAATGAGAATGGTGAAGACCTCCTCACCGTATGTGTGGAAAAGAATATTTTTGTGACGAACACTTTCTTTCGCCATAAGAGGATTCACATGTATACATGGGAAAGAGGTGATAAAAGAAGCATGATAGATTTCATAATTGTGGATGAAAGAATGAGGAGCGCAGTGGTAGATACAAGGTTTACCGGGGTCCAACGTAGGACGGATCATTACTTGGTCTTATGCCGAATTAATGGTCTATTCAAGCGTTGGCGGCATCGGACATCTGTGTCTACCACTGCGTTACAGCGTATAAGAATAGAGAGGTTACAAGATGAAGGTGTGAAAGAGAAGTTCAAATGTAGACTGAGAGAAAATATAAGTGGTATGGATGAATTGTGTATGAATGATTTAGACTTGGAGACTGTGTGGTATAATGTCAAGAAAGGTTTGGTGGATGCAGCCACCGAAGTATGTGGTGTAACTAAGAGAACGAATGAAAGGAAAAATAATACGTTGTGGTGGGATGATTAGGTACGGATGGAAGTTGAAGCAAAGAAGAGAGCATGGCTAGATTTACTAGCAACCAAAGCTGGTAATTCTAGCGGTATGATTGATGAGATTGAAAGAAAAAAGGCAGACTTTAGACATATAAATAAGAGAGTATCTTTTACTCTCTTTTGTTGTTGAAAGGAAAAAGCAAGAAAGAACGGATAAGAATGATAGAAGGATATCTGATAACTTCCAAGCAAATATTAAAATGTTCTGGAAACTCGTAAGAACTGGCAGGGGAAATTCAATACAGCCTAGAATGAATGCTATACGAGACGAGAATGGCTGTATTCTGAATGATGAAATCTCTAATTTAAAGAGATGGAAGGAATACTTTGAAAGCGTGTTTATGAGTGAAGAGTCGTCTGAATTAAGTGAAATAGAAATTCCGAAAGAAGTGGAGAGAGGTAGGGAGATAAGTGTAGATGAAATAATGAAAGCAATGAAAAGCATGAAAGCAGGTAAGGCAGCCGAATATGATAGAGTATCACTCGAAATGCTAAGGGCCGGAGAGGCAGTGGTGGCAGGCCTGCTGTACACCTTGTTTAATTTATGTTGGGAACTGAAGCGGGTACCGGAAGACTGGTGCAAAGCCGTTATAGTCCCAATATAAAAGGGAAAAGTGTCACAGCAGGACTGTAAAAACTACCGTGGCATTAGCTTGCTTAGCATTGTGGGTAAACTGTATGCTAAGGTGTTAATTGAAAGAGTTATGGAAGAAACTGATGGAAAAATTTGGGATGTGCAAGCTGGATTTAGAAAGGGATGGGTGTACGGACCAAGTCTTTTCCATGCGCATGATTGCGGAGAAGTTTTGGCCAAAACCAGAAAGTTTTGTGCGTTCATGGACTTGGAAAAGGCTTATGACAGAGTGGACAGGGATGTGTTATGGCAAACACTGAACTCATTTGGGTTGAGCGCTGGTTTGATACAGGCATTAAGGTCTCTTTATAGGGACTCAAGTGCTTGTGTCAGGATCAACGGGTCTACTCGGACTGGTTTGGCATCCAAAAGGTGTCAGACAGGGCTGTGTAGCTTCCCCGTGGCTGTTTAACCTATTTATGGACAGTTGTTTGCAAACTTTGAAAGTTGAAGAATGTGGGTTGAGAATAGGTGAGTTAACCGTCAAATGCCTTTTGTACGCCGATGATCAAGTCATATTTACATCGTCGGCGGCCGAGTTGCAAATGATGGTTACTTTAATGAACTAGTCATTAAAAGAAAGAGGTATGAAAGTGAACGCAAGTAAAACGAAAGTGATGGTTTTTAAAAGAGAAGAAAGTAAAACGTTATGTGAAATAAGAATAGAAGGGGCGTTGATTGAGCAAGTGGATGAGTTTGTATATTTGGGACGTTTATTTAGCAGGGATGGTAGATATGATAAGGATATAGAACGACGAGTGAACGCAGGAAATAGAGTGAATGGGGCTCTACACGCTATTGTGAAGAGTCAGAATGTGTCAAAAAAGGCACGTTTGGCAATTCATAATGCTGTGTTCGTCCCTACTTTAATGTATGGTAGTGAAAGTTGGGTCTGGCAGAAGAAGCATGGGAGTAGAATAAATGCTGTATAAATGCGGTCATTAAGGAGTATGCCAGGGCTGAATCTGAATGACAGGGTGAGAAATAGTGTGATAAGAGAAAAGTGTGGTTTGCAAGATGACGTTTTGACCAGGATTAAGAAAGGAATGCTTCGGTGGTTTGGTCATGTAGAAAGAATGAACGAGGAAAGAGTGACAAAGCAAATTTATGTTGCAGAAGTGAACGGAAGAGTCGGGAAGGGACACCCTAGACGAAGGTTTATCGACCAAATTGGCGATATATTGAAAATGGGCCAGATTAGGAGTACCCTTAACCGACGAGCGTGTATGCGTAGATATATGGATGTAAAGGAGGCGAGAGAAGTATGTCAGGATCGTGCCAAATGGAAGTCCGTAGTCTCTGCCTACCCCTCTGGGTGACAGGCGTGAGTATTTATGTATTATGTTTATGTATTACAAATAATTATATTTATACAGAAATCGTTTACATTTATCCTACATTAAAATTTGCTACACTAGCGGAGTGAACTCGAGTATCTTTAAGTACATTATTTTCGAAAGAAAAAAACTTTCCTTTAAGCGTTATTCCCTTGTAATTTTCGTAATAAATTGGAGTGTTTATAAATTAAATATTAAAAGGAAGTGGAGGCAATGTTGTAACTGTTTGAACAATATTCTCCAAGCGTTGTCGACTTATAACTTAGGTTTAATTTAATGCAAAAATAATTTTCTTCTTATTTTCTCACGTACGAAAAATTTTACTCAATATTTTTTGAGTTCGTTTGTTTTTCTTCGGTCGTTGGGGTACATTTCTACAAAGCAGATGGAGGTTTGCTACGTAAACCCATAACTTGTAAATATCCTTATATCTTTATATACTTATATATAAATTTAAGCAAATAATATTTGATTTACAAACCCATTTTAGCTGACTTCAAAAAAGGAGGAGGTTATGAATTCGATTGTATGTTTTTCTTTTGTTTGTAGGAGATAAAGTTTATAAAGTAACTATTTAGACTATTTATTCTAGTTATTACCTTAAGCGTTTGATATTGCTTAGTCTAATCAAAAGAGTCCAAAACACTTTAATAATAAGGTAAAAGCCGACTTCAAAGGGCTTGAATTCTTATGTGCACTATGACTTAGCACCGGCTTCAGAACGTGAAATTATTTTATTGTATTTATTTGTTTGAAGTCGGCTTTTACTTTTAGTTTAAAGTTTAATTTTAAATTCCGTGTTAAAATAATTACTGTAACCTAATAACAACCAGTGAAAGAAACTTCAAAGTTGTTCTCTTTTGTCACTTATTTAGTTAAAAATACCTAAATAAGAGGATCACGCCAGTACACTCTAGATACTAAAAACTTATAATATTTATTAGTAATTAATGATGTTAAGAGAATCCACTAGCCCGTATTGGCATCACTAGCGACGGAATCTTAAACAGAAGATGGGCAGTAGCATCTTTCTGATAAGAATACAATCATAGTAAAAACTGCGGTCACCCACCCGCCTACCGTGCATGGCAACTATGTCAAATATCCCTCCTATGAATTTGACCATTGACGGGCTGTAATGGATGAATAAATTACTAGAAAAAATATTTTCAGAGTTTTCATCATACCTTTTTCATATGTCTAAGGCCCGTATTAATAAACGTGACTCAGCTCAAGTACACGCACTTGAGTACAATCTTGAGGTTATGATCTTATTAATAAACATATCTCAAGATGCGGTTTAGGTTTACGATATCACCTGAGTGCCGCATTGATTAATAAACGAAACTCGACTCTCAAGTGTGTATACTTGAGTGCAAGTCACAGAACAATATTCCTAAGTACAGCGTTTTGAGATACTGTTTTTATGGTGTTCATTAATTAGCAACGATCTTGAGATGCTGATTTCGTAATTAGGGCGTATCAAATGATTACGCACTTGAGTTCGTTGTTGAGTAACGTTTATTAATACGGGCCTAAACCACTTTGATTTTAACTTTAACCACTCTTCTTAAGACACGTTTTTCCTTCACCTTTTCCGTGTGCCGGTAAGAATCATACTCGATTTGCTCCGCTACTATGAAATATGAGCCAGAGCTTCCGCTCAGCTACCACGGCGTCAAAAAAATTACATATCAATCTTTAAGAATAATAGTAAATCGAAGTCACAACGAAGAGCAACCATTTGCACAGGATAGGAGAACAGAACACCGTTTTCTAATAAGGATGATCCGCGATTGAATGATTTCAATAGAAAAGATGGCTGGGTATCTAAAACCTGTTTGGTGTCTCATAATTTATAAAATTAAATCTAAACCCAAGCATACTACTGCAAGACTTATAAGTTAGATGATAATGTAAGCTCGTTCTGCGTAGATCGGACCAAAAATTAAATTCAAAACTTGAAAGTAGCCTTCGTTAACTCTGACATCAAGACGTCAAACACCTCAGACCTCCATGAACATGGGTGCTGTAAAGTACCCGAAACTTTATAAATTAAAATAGTTAAAATAAAACGCGATAAAACCGGTAAATAATTTTATTAATTGTGCAGCATTCGCGTAAATGTAAGAAATCATCACACGATATGGCGGTACACTATCTGCTTTACGTCAAGCGTTAAATTTCTAGACTGGTGACGGGCAGCAGCCTTCAAAATAGCAAGACGTCTGGTACTGCAATCGTCAATGCACTTGCGTGACGATTAAGGTAAATCCTCACAACAACGGGAATGACCAGCAATGTACTTCTAAGAAGAAGATACAAATCCTAGACATTATGCAAGTAAAGTATTATAATATCAATATTCTTATATACCTTAAAAGCTTTTAGTTCCAGCCGCGTATGATGGAATTGGTCCCTTAACACGCGACGAAAGGAAAAATATAGCAGGGATAATATTAACATCGTGCCGATGGAAGAATGTAAACATATGCGAGTATTAGATAACTTATCACGTGTATATATGATTTGTCCTAGTTTTTATATGTAGAAAATTGGTGACAATCGAGCGCACATTCCACCTGATGATAAGTATATGCTGTGGCACACTAACATCTATATCTATCCTAGATTACGAATCAACACGGCAGCATCAAGTTGTTACTTTACGCTGCTATTCAGAGAGATCATGGTCCTTCCCCGGTCGTGGGTAAGTGCAACGTATAAATGCATAGAATATAGTCGCGTCTACTATCTAGTGCATTTGCAAGCGTGGGCGTCTGGACGGCACTGTTAAAACGCGTGACTATGAAACCAGCTTTACCAATTAGATAGTAAGTTGTTTTAAACCTACATTAACTTATTATTTTTGAATTAGAAATAAAACACAGATTTAATTTCATGTTTATTGTTCATCTTCTAAATATATCACGAGACTCTGAATATGCAGACAAAGTAGAAATGTAATTAAAGAAAAAGGTGCAGTCCATTGTTGTACACAGTGACGAATCTGTTCATCTTCCAAGAACATAGAACCAACAGCAGAGCCACAATTTACATAAAATACATTTTCCATTGCATATGCGTAAGTCCGTTTATGAGTGCCAGTTTATTGTTTGAGCGGTACACAGTTACGAAAATCACAGCCAGGTAAATCGTTTTTGAAAGCAATCAGAGTCCGTTAAAATAGCCAAGTCGTAATATTCAATAAATAATCCCAAAAGTCCCCAAAATACACCGATATAATTACGAAGAGCGAGCGACAGCGACGCCAATGTAATTGACAGAGTGAGAGCACAGGTGAGAGACTGACAAGTGACAAGTGAGCATCTAGTGAAGTCAAAAATAGGGATGCTAAATACGATACGATTTATCGATATTTAATAAGATTTACTATGGCCATATGTTACGAACAGTATAACATCAACTTTTGTCATACAGTAATACCATACCGAGCCACCTGCATCCATTGACTTCCTGCATGTCTTACCAGGTCGTCACACCATCCAGCGGGGGGACGCCCTACACTTCGCCTGCCGGTACGAGGCTGCCACTCGAGAACCTTTCTTCCCCATCGGTTGTCGGTTCTTCGTGCTATATGGCCGGCCCATTGCCACTTCAGCATACTAATTCTTTGGGCTATGTCGGTTACTCTGGTTCTACTGTGGATATCCTCGTTTTTAAGTCTATCACGCACAGAAACGCCGAGCATAGCCCTCTCCATAGCTCGCTGAGCGACTTTGAGCTTCCTTATACGGCAAGCAGTGAAGGACCACGTCTCAGATCCATAGGTCATCACTGGCAACACGCATTGGTTGTACAATCTAGTTTTGAGGTTTTGAGGTGTCTGACGAGAAGATGTGTCGTAATCTCCCGAACGCTGCCCAGCAAAGTTGGACTTACCTAGTCGGACTATTTGTCCCAGGTAAACATATTCGTCAACAACTTCGAGCTTAGTGCTCCCAACTACTACCGGCATAGGTGTGACATGGACGTTAAACATGATTTATGTTTTGTCCATGTTCATCTTAAGACCTATCCGTTGGGACACACTATTGAGGTCATTGAGCATAGTGCTTAGGTCCTCCAGCGATTCTGCCATAAGGACTATATCGTCGGCAAATCGAAGGTGAGTGATAAAAGAAGGTACTTTCCATTGACGTTAATACCGTATCATTTCCAATCTAGTAGCTTGAAAACGTCTTCCAATGCAGCGGTGAAGAGTTTCGGGGATATTACGTCACCCTCTCTTATACCTTCCTATATTAATTGTCATAAATTCGTAAGTGATCGTTTATTTAGAAGTAAACCACACACTTTTCTAAACGATCATTAGAAAACCCTGAATAATAATGATCATCATGAAATATGTAGGTTTTGTTCACTTCAGCATTATTCTAACTACCTATAATTTAAAATCGAGTATGACCTCATTCATTACGTATGGGTTTTTAAATCATACTTTAAGGGAATAATAAGAAAGGAAAGGTATTGAATGTTTTTATTCAAGCTTCTATTTGCACTTTATTCGAAATAAATTCAAAATGTGATTCAGATTAAAAAATATGCAACATTGGGCATCCCTAATCATTTTTCGACTCCACGTGACGTTTGGCGAAGATGGCGGTGATTAATATTATTAGTCGAATATAATACTTTTTAATGTTCATTTTGCAGCTAGTCCATGTTATAAAAGTACTAGCTGTTACCCGCGGCTTCGCCCGCATGGTCACTGGGAAATGAACTATCCATTGCTTTTTGAATTGAAAGAAAACTGAGTTTTATAGATTTGTCAGAGATGCAGCCATTAAAAGGAAACTGAGCAAAATTGATTCGTCAGCCTATTTAAATGTTTTGAAACGCAGCGTATAGGAAAGTATGAAAATAGCCTGTTTATTCCAAATGGAAATGGGATATCTCGTAATTGAATGCTGCGTCATTAAAAACCGATCAATTGTTTCTTTGATAATTTTGTCGACGTTCAGCTTGAGCTGTGCATTTGCATCTCTTCGCGCCTGTGTCTGTTCTGGTGTTTCAGATGCCCTTATAGTAGATTGACGTTCAGCTTGCTCAATGAGTCTGTGTTAAGTTTCATCAGGTGTTTCCGCGGCTCTTAAGGCGGCCTGACGTTCCGCTTGTTCGAATAGCCTTTGCTGACTTTGAGCAGGTGTTTCAGTAGCTCTTAAAGTAGATTGACGCTCTGCCTGTTCAAGACGCCTTTGCTGACTTTGATCAGGTGTTTCAGTAGCTCTTAAAGTAGCTTGACGCCTGCCTGTTCAAGACGCCTTTGCTGACTTTGAGCAGGTGTTTCAGTAGCTCTTAAAGTAGCTTGACGCTCTGCCTGTTCAAGACGCCTTCGCTGACTTTGAGAAGGTGTTTCAGAAGCTCTTAAAGTAGCTTGACACTCTGCCTGTTCAAGACGCCTTTCCTGACTTTGAGAAGGTGTTTCGGAAGCTCTTAAAGCAGCCTGACGCTCTGTCTGTTCAAGACGCTTTTGCTGACGTTGCGAAGGTGTCTCAGATGCTCTAAAGCAGCCTGACGCTCTGCTTGTTCTTGCCTTCTCAGTTCAGCATCTTCTAAAGATTCTAGCGATCGAGCTAATCTTTTCGCTTGTCTTGAGAAGATACTCTTGAAAGGCTTGACTTACGTTTGCGAGGCATTATGAAGTAAGAAAAACCTATTTATAAAAACGTTAAAATACCTAAAAGGAATTAAATTTTTAAATATTTTTAATGTAAATCAAAATATCTAAAAGGAATAAATATTCCTTTTAAATATTTTTAAAATCAAAACAACAAAACCAATTCAAGACACAACACGAATCCGAAAACGATAGCCAAATAAAATCGAATCAACTTAAACCAAATCACAAAACAAATCGCAGAAAACCGAAATCGAAAGCAGTAGTCAATATAAATATAACCAACGAAAAAAGAAATAAGTGTATAGGTACCGTATACACTATCTATACTATTAATATTCCTTTGAAATATTGTTAAACAACCTAAAACAACGAAAACCAATTCACAATTCTAAATAAACAAAATCCAAAATCAAAACCAGAGCCTAAATATGTATAAAGGAATACCAACCAAATCAACAAAACCGATCCAAGAAAATACACAAATCCGAAAATGAAAGCCAATATAAATCCATTCAACCTTAACCAAATCATAAAGCAAATAACAAACAACCGAAATCAAAAGCAGGTAGTCGAATAAGCTACGAAATAGAAACAATTTAAGCGTATAGGTACCGTATGCACTATAAGTTGACGCGCGGCTCAACGGCGGGAGTTAAGTACATGTCAAGAAACATTTCGTTACCGCGTTTTAAAAACCTAGTAACGACATCTAGCGGAATCAATTTAAACTATGTATACGTTAGTTAATAAGAACTCTCAAAAAATTTTTTTCTTATAATTTTGCACAATTTTTCTTATTGTAATACCGATTCATTCATAACCACATATAAGAACTGTATTCATTTCCGTTCAATAAATATTACTAAGGCTTATTAATAAGGCTTACTAAGAACTGTTTCTACCATTGTTAAGTAATAGTTAAGGGTGAAAGCGTGACAGGTGGTGATAGTATTTGATCCATACTTATAATCACGCCTGTAACCCTTGCGGGTAGGCAGAGCATCAACGGATTATTTAATATCGTCTGCGAGGTTATCGCCTATTCTGTGAATTACGATGCACCAAAACGTTTGAAGAAAATCAGCTGGTGAATTTTATGTTTTTATCGCTCTTCCCGGTCCTGTGTGGAAAAATACAGATCCATAAATTTTTTTTCTTAATTTTGGTAAAAAGACATAATAATCCAGATATTCTGACCTTCTGTGTTCGTCCATCGTACCGTCGTCCGTCTTGTAGAATCACGGTGGCGCCACCTAGCTGAATTTAATTTTGCAACATATTCGATTTTCCCACGGGAATGATATGTTTTCCGCTGAAAAAGTAGCCTATGTCACTCTACAGCCACCGAACTATCCCCATACAAAAAATCATGCCATGCCGACGCTCTGTTGCGACGTGAAAGAAGGACAAACTTGTGCAACATATTCGATTTTCCCACGGGAATGAGATGTTTTTCCGCGGAAAAAAGTAGCCTATGTCACTCCACAGCCACCGAACTATCCCCATACAAAAAATTATGCCATGCTGACGCTCTGTTGCGACGTGAAAGAAGGACAAACAAACAAACACACTTTCGCATTTATAATATTAGTATGGAAGTATGGATTTTCAACTAATATAATAAAATAGACAATTAATTATCGTGTATGTCCGATGCTTTAATTGCACGGGGCGATTCTGGACATTGTCCATCGACCGTCTACAAGTTGTTGAAAATTACATTAAAAATTCTGTTACATAGATGAATAGATAGATACATGCGAAGTTATTAAAAGCGTGTTAAAAAGTAGGCTTTTACGGGCCGATGCAGAAGAGGATAATGTAAGTTTATACCGTATTATCGTATTATAACGATTGACACATGATCCGAATCATCATCATCATCATCATCATTGTAGCCCTTCACAAGTCCACTGTTGAACATAAAACTGGTTGAAATTGTTCTGGTCCATAATAAACTCCACACTCTTTCGACATAATCACGCTACCACCAATTAATTTTTTGCTTTTTTCCTCCACAGTAAATTTTTTCCTGTATCGTGGAGGCGGTTTACCTACATACATAAAATTAACATAACTTGCTTCAGAGTGCACCATTATCACATGCTATACGCTATGTTCAACAGTTGGTATGCTTGTGTATTTTATTACTAGCTCTGTCTTTTGAGAACACTATGCCATTAGAATAAAAAGAACAGATAACTTAACTGAGCTAATACAGATAAGCGAATATCTGGTTCGTGTCGCTGCCGACGTTCATAAACGACAAAATGTTCGTGCGCGTAGCATCTAATTGCGCCTCGGGGGCTAATATAATCTTACAGGATATGGACCGTTACACGTACAGCCTATTAAAGTCTACTGCTGAACATAAGCCTCTCCGTGGATTATTTCATAGGAGGCATATTTGCCATCGTTGCCACGCTTGGCATCCGCAGTTTTTATTTTTAGTCGTTATTAGGAAGATGCTGCTGTCTATCTCCTAATTTGTTTCCCTCTGTCGTCTCTTACGACACCCACGGGATGATTTTGAGTAGTGGATATTCTTACACCACCACTACAATATAACAGAATATGGACATATTTACAATTTTATATGCAGTCACACGAAATTTATAATTGCAGAATACAAATGCGTTGATAATTGTAATTTCTTTAATTAGTATTTTATGTTGATAGTTATTATTATTTATCAGTCAGTAGTTTTCTTACATATATAGGTTAATTATAGAATCGCGTTGGTTAATATAACTGTAATGATATAAATATGTAGTAAATAAATAAATTGCAAAAGGGCAAACATCCAGACCCGGAACAATTATTTGTAGGCCATACAAATACTTGCTCCGTGCGAAATCGATTCCGCGGCCCTGAAGTGCCACAACCTAACGCTTAAAAACTGCACTACGGATCCGTCGAAAATGATAATTGATTAGTGAGAAAATATTTAATACTTTTCCTCCTTTCGTGGAAATGCTACTGCTATTTTTTATATTAAGACTATTTGTACATATTGCATAGAGGAATTAAAGCACCGACTTCAAACTACTAGGGTAGAATTTTTTATTAAAAGTTTAATTATTTTATCCTTTTTATTGGTCTAAGGTATATTACAAGTTCTAGGGAACTACTAGAATGTCGTCTAAATAGTTACATTAAATTTTTCATCCCTTATTTTTCCACTCTTGAGGATTGAACAATTTAAATTGGTTGGAAAATAATGGAAGCATAAAAAAATGAGATTAGGCTTCTATAAAAAAGCAAAGGCGGCTTCAAAAACGAGAAAGTTCGATATTAGACGCGTATGTTTTTTTTAATGTATTTTTATCGATTTGTTTATAGAATATGGCAAACGAGCACACAGTCCACCTGATGGTAAGTGGATGCTGTTACCTATAGACATCGACATTAAGAATCAATCCTCCTGAGGACTAAGATAGAATGCCTCGTTTCCAGTAAAAAGGGTCTCCGATTCTCTACACTCACCAAAAGAAACACAGCAGCATTAGGCTGCTATTTTGCGCTGGTATTCTGTGAGAGCGTGGTCCTACCCATTCGTTCTACAACCATAATATAGCTGTAGTGTGGCTCTACCGCGTAAAAAGATTTCTCGGAAACAGCTGCCCCAATTTGAATTCATCGTCATCATCATCATTACATCCTATAAAAGTGCTAAATATAGGCTCTTCATAGACTGATTCGGAGGGGGGATATTTACCATGGTTGCCACCATGCTTGGCAGGCATGTTGGCAACCTCAGTTTTTTTTATTATTCTGAGTTGTTATCATGAGAATGCTGCTGCCAATCTCCAGTTTCAGTTCCCTCCTGTCACCATGTACGACACCCACGGGGCGAAATGTGCTAGTGGATATAACAGATGGCGATTGATGATAATTTAAAAAAACAAACAAGGGATTTGAGATAGATTAATTAAACAATTATTCTTACCAACAACCTTTAAATTAATGGACTTATCAACTTACAACACTTAATACGGTTTGTTAAAATATTAAAAAAGAAAAGATGGCGCGTTATAAGCCAATGGTCTTCTAGAGTATGAACGGTTAAAATATTATGGAGTGCAGAACCCAACCCAAAAGCATTTTGTGAATTCTTTAGCTCCACAGGCGCTGGTGTTGGTATACATACAAGAAAGCCATGTCCATGAGCAAAACATTTACTATTTGTGGGCAACTAGAAGAAGAGAAAGCTTCCCAAATAGTGTTTCATAGCATATTTGGCACATTTAAGGAAGATCTTTCCATTCTGTCCCAGATAACAGACGTGGCAAAATGGTACACCAGAGAAGAACTTGGCACGTGCTTCCGCCAACAAGGCAGTAGTCAGATGGTGACTAGAGTACACGTTCCGGCAGTACGTTACTACTCTAAGATGTCCTGTTCCAATCAGACTGGCCTTCTCTCTGATGTATACAATCAAGTTGTCACGGTACCTTGTTTTAGCGGGCAAAGGGTACATAAATTTGATGAAACATTCTTTGATCATATCGAAAACTTATCCTATATATAGAGTCCCAATAGGGCCGAGGCAGAAATGCCAAAAGATTTGATAGACCCAGTGAATATAACTGTCACTAATTTACACCACATTTTTTAATTATATATTTTTTACTTTATATCTTGCATTTGACGGAGAAGCCTGCCTTTTTGTTGACTCTGATTTATTTGAAACCAATCTTGTCAGACACTTTCCAGAGTGTGTACAGGAATTACAAGAGGCCTTAGAAAAAAGTATCTCTTTATACATATGTCAAACTCTTTATAATTGCAAGCAGTTAATATTGCAGCTGCTAAAGCTTTAACAACTAATAGATACCTAAAAAGTTAATTATATTTTTGTAGTTGTAACAAAGGGAAGTAATTATAATAGTATCTGTCCTTGAAAAATTTTACACGCGATACATTAGGGTTAAATGCTTTACCACATTCTACAGTTGCGTGTTTGTGCGTTGAACTAAAACGCGGAAGAACATTCATCAAAGAAGACCGCCGGTCGGGTCGTTATACGACAGCATGACCGAAAAAATTGGTAAAAGCCGGAAAAATTTATCAAACAAAAAGTTTAACAGGTTGGGTGCATAACATTTTACTGCGTGTATGAATGCTCACTGAGGTATGACAAAGTATTCGTACACAGAATACGTATCGATGCGCAGAAAGAAACCAGACTGAATATTTTCCGTAGCTTTTTGGAACTGTTAATACAAAATCGTGATAGTTTATTGAGTCGATTCAAAACAATGGACGAAACGTGTGTGTGTGAGTTAAATCACGCGTGTCGTGAAATAAATTACTTTAAACAATTGCAGAACGAAAACTGGAATTTGTAAAAAGTATATTAAAAAATTTCTCCCTTTAAGTGTGGCCTCACAGTTCTTACGGTCTATCAGCCAGCTCGGAAATTATCTTTAAAATGAAGTAAATATGATTACAGACACTTAGTAAAAGATTTGTTAAAAGTAAAATTAGTAAAGATAAAAAAAAACAAATATGTAAGTTGTGTCCCTCAATCCATACAGAAAAATATAAACATGAATGAAAATTTCTCAATTAAGGCCATTAAATTGTGCTTTTTATAGTTAAGGTTTTAATAGAAGCATTTTGTAAAATAGAAATGGAGCAATTATTAGTCCTTGAAAAATTATTTCAATAAAGTAGTGATTTAAAAACTTATATGTAGAAAAAGGCACACGCTAGTAACACCTGACCCTAAAAAGTTAGTAATTCCTTCATGGGGCAATGTACTCGTATATACGCTTTTACAGCAAAGTCCTAGAAAATATGGACTTTATATTTATTCAAAAGTTTGAATTTTATAGGAGCGAAAGCTTTATAAAACAAATTATTAAACTAATAAATAATATAATATGATTGATAATAACTGTTGGGAAAGAGGTAAACGCTACCACGCTTTTTCTAAAAGTTTAGCCGAGTTGAAAAAGGAATGGGTCCTAAATTCAATGCCTATGTTTTTTATATATATTCCCCAATTTTTTTGGAGACAGCTAAACTGATTTAAATTATTATTTTTTTATTAAAATTCGTTACACTTCTGGAGTAGTCCCATATAAATTTGGAGGAAAAAATCCACCTCTAAAGGTGGAAAAACTAGGGATGTTGTTTATAATGTAACTATGTAGGCCACATTCTGGTTGTTAACTTGCGCTTGTGATATTTTTAGTCCACTCAAAGGGGGTCAAAAAATTTAACTTTCTAAAAGACCGATTCTTTATTTTTAACGTGTTATGTTTGACTTTGACGTCAGTTTTTGCTTTTTATTAAGAGTATAATTTTTTCATATTTCGTTAATAAGATTTTCGCTGTGTTGGCTACTGTGTAATGGTTATTTTCAATAATCTAAATAATACTCATGGAATAAAAAAGATTATTTACTATTATATTCTATTTTGTGCTGATATCTTCTGTTTCGTCGCATTTCGTTCCGTTCCATTCTATTCTATCCCATTCCATTCAATACAATTCCATCCTATTTTACTCTGTTCTGTTTCTGTTTTATTCTATTTTATTTTTTGTATTCTATTCTAGTTATCTACATATTAACAAGAATAGATGATTTTCTAAGATTTTCAACTTTTTTTAAAGTAGCTTTTACGTGGTAGAGCCATGCTGCAGCTATATTAGTAGTAAAGTTGTAGTACGAATGGGTCGGCTCGACCGGGGAAGGACCACGCTCTCACAGAATACCGGCGTAAAGTAGCAGCTTAACACTGCTGTGTTTCGTATGGTGAGTGTAGAGAACCGCAGACCCTTTTTACTGGAAAAGAGGCATTCCATCTTAGTCCTCACGGGTGAACACGCATCTGCATTTTGATTCTTGATTGAAGATAGATGTAGATGTCTATGGGTCACAGCAACCACTTACCATCAGGTGGACTGTATGATCGTTTGTCAACCTATCCTATAAAAAAAGTAGTGGTGTAACAGAATTGAATTGTCATTTTATTGAATATTTCATTATTCAGAAGTTATCAAAAATCAAAACACTACAATGTAGTAAATGTGAAATTCAATAGACCTGCTATTATTATAATAACCTATCGATGAAATGTACAGTGATGACGACAAAATTAGTACCTTTCGTAAAGACGAAAAGTTAATATAATTAAAATGAAACACATTAAAATAAAACAATAACTTTAATGTTGAAGTGGTCTAGTAATGTCCCAATCAATAACAACGGTGCCATTGGAATACGTTGTTCACTGTTAAAATCATGAACGAATTATCAAATAGTAAAGAATTCCTACTTGATAATAAGCTCGCAAGTAATTTACAAAGTTTCCTTCGCCCTCTTTATATTATGCAGTTTGTATCATTTGGACCGAAGTTCTTGATACGTGATGGTTTTATAACTTCCAACAGCACTACTGTTAATATTATTAGGTTTTGTTTTGCAATTTGTTATTTCATTGTTTATATAGCGATAGTGTCAATATATAGAATAAAATATTTCTCGAAATTATTAATGAACGTGATGATCTTCTTGCACTTGTTATATTACGGATCGAGTATTCTGTTAAATTCTATCTTAATCACTGTTCACAGTGAGATAAATGTTAAACTCATTTTAAAAATCCAAAAAATTCACAGATATCTTAAATTTCAACAAAACGCCTATAAAAATTTAATTTTTGGCAACTGGATTTTTATAATAAATATTTTCCTATTTTATTTTGTGCTAATTCTAGTTCAAATTTATTTGAAAAGGCCAATTCTTATTTATATATTTTTGCATGCATGTTTGCTAATGAATGATCTAAACTTAATTTACATTATTCGAATGATTGTGGTATTGAGAAAAGCAACGGTTATGTGGACATCAAAACTGGAACAAATTTATGAAATGGAAAATAAAACTTTAAAATGCGAAGGCAGACATTTAAGACAAACTGTACATTGGGAAAAATTATTTAAAACGTATCTTGACCTTAGCGAAGCTTTTCACGTGGGGAAAAAAATATTGGAAATTCAAGTAAGTTTCATTCATGTTCAATCAACACTTTCTTTGTAATACTTTACAACGAAAGTGTTTATAATACGTTACGTTTATAATATTTTTATTTAATGGTTAAAAAATTGTTACAGATTATATATTTTATAATTTTAACATTTATTCAAACGTTGAACAATGTGCAGATAATTATAGAGGTATGTTATAAATAGTTTATCATTTCCGTTACTGCTATAACCGAATTAATATTAATTTTTAGTTTTTATTGTTAGATTGCGATGTTTAATGCAGCCGTCAGCTTTTTATTTTCATGGTCCATAAAAAATTTTTCTTGCTAACTGTATTAAGCTGGGAGTATGAAAACTCATACATTGCTCACAAAAATATCCAGGTGGTGTGTTTAATGATCAAGTGTTCTGGAAATGCTTCTAGTAAGTTTTTTTTTCTTTTGATCGTATAATAAAATCCTATTTCGAGTGTTCTTTTGAATTACTTTCATTGCTACTTTGATAGTATTATCGTTGAATATATTGTCGTGAGAACCGTAATAGCTCAAGGAATAAGCGCTCGCAGTACGCGAAAAGCCATCTCGAAGATTCGTAGTAAGGTTGACCTCGTCAGTATCAATGCAATATTTAATTGCAATTCTAAGCGCTCATTTACCGTGCTCTCGGCGGTGACAGAGAGCATCATTAGGAAGCCAACATATCTAAACAATTATAGAATAAATATTTTGAGAACATGTGAGGTCCGGACTCATTACAAAAACAAGAGGAGACTGGTGCCCAGCATTGGGACGTATATGGGCAGTCTTTTTAAAAATTAAACAAACAATCGAAGTAATACTCAAATAATAACTAACTAACTAAAGTAATTCATATTGTAACATATCTTAGAGTACTGAAAAATTTATTTTGAAAAACTCTTCCTGGGGGTTAGCATTGTCATCAATTAAAAGTTTAAGTTATTATGACTTTATATCACCATTTATCGCCACCATTACAAATGTATGAGAAGGGATGACACAGGTAAACCCATGCTTCGGCTCTATCATGGTTGTAGCACGAATGGGTCGGCTCGACTGTGAAAGGACCACGCTGTCACAGAAAACCAGCGTAAAATAGCAACTTAATGCTGCTGTGTTCCGTATGGTAAGTGTAAAGAACCGGATACCCTTTTTACTAGAAATGAGGCATTCCATCTTAATCCTCAGGGGTAACAACGCATCGGCAGTTTGATTCTTAATCGAGGATAGATGTAGATGTCTATGGGCTACAGAATCCACTTACCATCAGGTGAATTTTATGCTCGTTTGTCAGCCTTATTCTATAAAAAAGTTAATGATTTTAAATATTCTTTATAGGTGAGGTATATGTAGTCTGCAAACAGTTGTGGCGAGAGAGCGTTGGTGTATGCGAATTATTAAATTCGCACAAATTTTTCAAAATCGATGCGGCTTTACCACTGCGTCTGCTGTCTGCCATCATCGCATACGTAATCGTGCTTTTACAGTTTGCATTTCTTTAGGCTAACAGTTGACCAAAGACGTAAACTATGCATTTATTTTATTTATCTAATATTAGAGCAACACGCAAATTAACAGTGTAACTTCTAGTAGACTTTCTTAATGTGGACCTTCAAGAAAAGAGCTTACTCCTTTCAAAAGGCCGGCAACATACCTGCAATTATCCTGTTGTTACAGTTGTTTATGGGCGGTTGTAGTCACTTACCATCAGGTGAGCCGCATGCCCGTTAGCCCTTCTTTAAAAAAACTAAGGACTGTTGACCAATTAAAAATAATCTAATCTTGTAAGATGTCTAATATAATAAAACCTAATGTTGGATACATGAAAACCTGCAGCTAATAAAGCAGGCTACGGAATTCTTGTCACCAAGGTGGGTGGTAGGAAGACTTTTCTGCATACTCCACCTAGGTAGGTACCACGTTATAGAATAGAATAATTTTTATTCAATATATGATTTTTGTCTATACAAATAAATATAATTGAAGTGTCTGTTTGTAATGTCAAAGTAAAAGCTTTTAACTAAATGCATGAGGTATATACGATTCTATTGCAAAAAAAAAATTTTTAAATTATTGTCTGTCTGTCTGTCTGTCTCTCTGTCGTTCTGTCTGCCTGTCTGTTTGTTCCGGCTAATCTCCGAAATGGCTGGACCGATATTGACGGGACTTTCACTGGCAGATAGCTGATGTCATAAGGAGTAACTTAGGCTACTTTTATTTTAGAAAAGCTATTAGGGCTCCGCGCAAAAAAAATATAAACCCATGAAATCCAACCGTAATAAATTCCACGTAGTTTAATAATTAGTGTGTGTGTGTGTGTACTTTGTCTAAAAAGTTTATTTTAATGTTCTTGAAGAGGAGAGTAGTAAATGGAACGAAACCAATCAATCAAGCCGTCGCCATTAAATAAATACTTTGTTATAATGAAAATCCATCAACTAAATTAAACTGGAAATATATTGTCATAATATTTTATATTATGTACGAGCCTTAATCAAATATTGTTCATATTATTTATGATTTGTCTACGATTAGTGACTTAATTTAGCAACTTTTTACTTCTGCCCCATAGATTAAAATATTTTTCCCTTTGATTTTAATGGCCAATTGCACTGTACTCATTTTTGTAAGTCTTGACTTATTAAACCAAATTATTGATACACAATTTTTGTTTTATTATCGTTACCTCGCCCTATGTTTTGCCCAAGAACCAATAATGCTGAAAAATTGTTAGGAGTGTTGGGTCCATATTTGTCATAAATATTCTATGCTGTCAGAGACGAATTTCCTTAGACTCCATGCAACATATAGCTGACTTGAAGCATTGATGCTCCGGGAAGTCTGCAGTCTGTGAACATGTTCAAAATCGTCCCCGTCATTACATTAGATTTGATAGACCACAAATCCTCGCAAAAGAACACCGATTCCTACCAAGGATGATTCGCGAGGCTAGTGAAATTAAAAAACATCCTAATTTTAATAGTGAAAATGGATGGGTGCTACCATCTGCTTGGGATCCTATAAATAATTAAATCAAATCCAAACTCAAGCATACCACTGCAAGACTTCAAGATACAGTAAACTCGTTCTCCGTGGATCGGACCAAAAATGAATATTCAAAAACTGAAAGTAGCCGGGCTAATTATGACATCCGAACGTCAAATACCTCGTGTCCCTCCCCGTGACTATGGCTCCTGTAAATCACCCGAATTATAATTAAAAAGTAAAAATAAATAAATAGTAAAAATAAATATAAGAAAATATAAGAAATCATTATGTTAAATAAATTAATTAATGATATTGAAAAGTGAATACAATGCCTTAAATACAAAATTTATTTGAATTTAGAATTCCATGTTAAACCTTATTTTGATTTTTTATTTATTTACATTGTTAAAACATAGTATAAAATTCAATCTAACTAAAAGGTTACACAGAATATTTAAAAAACTATAATAAAGAAAAATTTAAAATAAAATTTTATATTATCATTCAGTCCTACTCCCGTGGTATCGTGCCAAGAACGCTGGCTGCGTTTCCTAGCTGAATGGCTATACTTAGGTTTTGATCAAGAAAAACCAGCCCTCTTTTCACCACCAGCGATGACTAGTCGCGGATACAGTTCCTTTAAGGACTTCACCGCACGTGGACTACACGAACCAATAGTCTATACAGCAAATGGCACAAATATGTAGGCATCTCCCATAGACTCATATTTGCGCCACTTACTTAATTCAGCTACCTCTAATGCCGCCCCGGCTCTAAACGAAGTACCCTTGAGACGAGGGGTCGCCAAAGCGTCTACGCAAGTATCATCCCACACTAGGGCTTTACCTCTCTCCCAAGGGACCAAAGTCATACCGTCGGGTCTCTTGTCATCGTCTCTAAATATTCCACAAGGTTCTAAAACCGAGGGAACATTTGTAGAGACAAGAGCTCTTCGGATCACTTCGTTCAAAGAACCGTGACGGGAAAACCTACCTGCACTTTTCTTACATGAAAGTCCGTGGAGCCCAACCTCGTCGACGCTGTTACCATAGAGGCACTGGTGAGGTTGACAAATTGCCGCTCCTAGACGGATTCGATGCGCAAGCTTTCCCCGTCAAACAATGTGCCAAGATTAATTGATGGTAAAACGTGTAACCAGTGACTAGATTCCTTAGACGAAACAGCTAGAATGCGGGCCTGATCTTGGTCACTGTGGAAATTGTGAAACAAATTTTTCTGCACACTCCGTACCAACGGAATATCCCACTGTTTTTGTTGATTAACTTCCAGGTTTTTTTTAAATATATAATAAGGGTGACAAATGAGCACTCAGTCCACCTGATGGTAAGTCGTTGCTGTGGCCCATAGACATCTAAATCTGTCTTCGTTTGCGAATTAAAATGCAGATGCGTTGTCAGCCGTGAGCACTAAGATAGAATGCCTCTTTTCCAGTAAAAAGGGTCTCCGGTTCTCTACACTCACCATACGAAACACAGCAGTATTAAGCTGCTATTTTACGCTTGTATTCTGTGAGAGCGTGGTCCTTCCCCGATCGAGCCGACCCATTTGTGCTACAACTTTAATAGTATAGTATAGCTGCAGCATGGCTCCATTTAGGTGGACTGTGTGCTCGTTTGTCACACTTATTATATAAAAAAATCGATATTTCTCTCTTAGATCTTGTAATAATAATGTATCTTTGTAATTGAAAAGGGTTGGATTTACAATAGTTTGGCATGAGCATTGGGGGAATAAAGTGTTGTATTTGGTAGAGAGTTGGTCCCTGATTAAAATAATACCACTCGCAATAAAAGATAATGCACTGTTTTCGAGAAAATAATAAAAAACTATTATAAGCTATAAATGGGTAGAACATGGAAAAACGAATGCAACATTACTGTGAAAGCTGGATAGCATACATCATTTTGTGTAAGTGCGACAAGGACGTAAGACAATGTCAAACACTAGTGTCACATCATAGCTCTATAGTATTATTATTTCTTCTGTGGTCTATACTCTCTTAATAAATTATGTTTACAAATAATAAAGAAATGATTATTATATACTTTACATCCAGAAATCCTTTCAGTCCGGTTAGGTTAGAAGGCTGAGCGAAGCGAAGCGCAGCTCCCGCCCACAGCCTTCCTGGTTATTTATTTTTACCGCACAGAAATACTTGAGCACCCAAAAATTCTTTCAGTTGAGGTATGTTAGAAGGCTGTGGCGAGAGCGAAGCGCAGCGCAGTTTCTAACCACAGCTTTCGTGGTTATTTTTTTACCGCCCTGAAATACATGAGCACTTAGAAATCCTTGTTATAGGGGACACCCCAGCATTATTGGTCGCTTTCTGTATAACTATGGTCAATAATAAATGCAGTGACAATACAGATTACACAACACATATTAATAACAATGTCCCGACACTGCACCTGGCGGCCTGTGCTACTTTTAATAGACTACTTTAAGAATGTGATGATTTCACAATAATAAATTCAGTGACAATACTAATACTTTTTATCCTAACACAACCAGTTCAAAACATCTTACGTGTTATTTATTTTTCGTGTTTAATATCATCATAAATGGATATGTTTCTAACCAGTCATTTTGGTTTTAATTGTGCTTGGAATGTAAACTTGCTAATCAATCAATACATAATAAAATAATGTCCCAACACTGCATACATTTGTAGCATGTTGTACATTTAAATTGATGCAAAACCGAGCTTAATTTCCGAATCGCACTCATGCACACACTTTCTTTTTTCTTTCTTTAACACCCCTTAAAAGTTCACTGTTAGACGCATACATATGCACTTAAAACCATGTTACTGGTTGAAAATGATATTAGATATCAAAGTAAATGTGTGCCTGTTTTTATAATTAGTCGAGCATAGTTTCGGCTTACTTTTAGATTTACTTGAAATGTACGCAGCGCTCAGTCTTTGTTACTTTCTTGATTCGTGCTTAGTAATCAATACATCACAATAAATAATCAATACAATTAAGAATCATTACATATAAATCACCGCCATCTGTTTATTCGTGAACTGTTTTTTCCGGAACTACTAAAATAATTTTTCATCAAACAAGTAGTATTTAAGATTGTGAAGAACCTACAACTTTTTTGTACTTTTCATTATTAACAGTGCACTATTTTTTTTATTGACACACACACACATAACATACACAATCATTACAGGTTGACCCTAATTCGACAGTGTAGCCAACGATACAGTATGATATGCCATTTTGCTGAGCTCACTCAGCGAATATGAAAACAAATCAGTTCGCTCCGACATGGTGATGATCACACTGCGCACGCGCGAACGGCTCTCGCTGCATCAGTGCGGTGCGCGCGCGTGGCACCGCCAGTGACGATGGCGCCGCCGGCACCCCGCGCACCAGTCTGGCTCATTCAGTCGCACCATCTCCAACACTCTCGGGTTTTGTATCCTACCCTCATCACCTTCAACACTTACATAGCGAAAGCGAGTCTTCTGATTTCGAGCTTGTAGTACCCTACCATACAGAGCAAAAATAGAGTAGGTAAGGTACAACAAGGGATAGCCCGGGTACACTCCGAATTGTTTCAAGTACATGAATCTAATAAATTTATTTTGGATCCGCTCTAACATAAATTTGTATTTGGCTTCATGAGTAGCCCAATTGACTGCGTTACATTCTAAGTGGCTCCTTACAAGTACATCCTATAGCGCTCTCATAGTCCGACATTTGTGAAATTATTTTCAAGACGCATTATCAATCAGAGGTTACGGTATTCCTTTATATCAACATTACTTACATGTAATCTAAAATTTAAGACTGTATTGAAACGTACACCTAGATCTCTAACCTCCGTAACTCTATAAAGCAGCTTCCCGTATTATAACATAGAATATCGATAGGTAGGTAGGTTATAGTGAGATTGCCGTTTGATTGTTAATTTCTCAGTATTCCCTTTAGATATGAACTAAGTCTAAGTCTAGATCACAACAGTAATATAAACAAATATTACTGTTGTGATCTAGAGATTATAAAGAATAAATCTACAAACATGCATTTCATAAAGTGTCGTCACAATTTGTGGTAGGCCCATTCTCTTAGAAGAAGAAATTGAATCCTTTCCCATCACTTGTTTTGCTTGAAATTTTCTATATCTCGTAAATAAATTTAAAATATTCATTGTCTTAATAAAATGTGAACCAGTACGGACTGGCAATAGCCAATAAAATTCGCCGATTAGAAGATCTCAAGATCAAGCGCGCAAAATATATAACATCTATAAATTTCTTGAAGAGATGCAAAGACCATAATCTCATTCCTACGTGTGTCAAAATATCAAAAAAAGGACATTCGAGGGAGCGCTAAGATCTTAAATCAGGCAAGTAAAAAGTTGTTACGAACGGTGATTCATCAAAAACGGTTCGATCTACAATTCATAAATAATACCACAGACAATTTTTCCAGTGAGTTAAAGACAGTTTTAACGACATTTGATTTTAATAATTGCATTGAAACTTTAAACAAACGCGAAACATCGAAATATAATAAATGCAAAAATAAACAAATAGAAAAATACCAAAAATTAACAATCAAATCAAATGCCAAACATCAATGTCAACGTAGAAACGAAACGCAACCGTTGACCAAAGACGCAAACAATAAACAACGCACGGTCTATAATCTGTCAAAACAAACACTGGACGCACCTAAAATAAAAGTATTGTCGAAGGGCTTGAATTTTGCAATAACACCGCAAAGAATCCCCTAGGAAGAAATTATCTGTAGTGTTTAGGACTGTCCGTTTAACCTTCATAAGGGTTTCGGGTCAATTTTGACCCATTTTGATATAAAAATGTAATTTTCTCAGAAAATAAGCGTTCAAGGAGTTTGATATTCTATGACTTTTAGTTATTCGCTTCAATTTACTTATTATTGGAATATGTTTATCAAAAATTATTAAAATATTACACATATGTTTTTTTTACTCTAACGGTCTTCGGGTCAGAATTGACCTCAACTAATAACAAATGCACAGTGCATTTGTTATCGTTCGAATTATTTTGTTTCGCATAACTTTTTGAATGCAATCTTAGTGTTATATTATACATCAATTCAACAACACGTACCTTAGTTTACAGTGGTGAAAACGTTATTTGCTTATAATAAATGATAGACAATCAAATAGAAGCGGCGTTATTTGATGAAATGTCGCATAGTAATGAATCTTGCTCTGAAACAGAAGATTATATCAAAGAAGCTGAACCATCTGATAGCTCGGATAGTGACAGTGAATCAGTGATTGTGCCTTCAATGACGTCAAAGAATGGGCAAATACAATATTCCAGAAACCCTGTCACACAGTCTTGTAGCAGAGCTTTCAGACAAAACATAATAAACTTGACACCAGGATTGACATCCTATTCTTGCTCAAGGATCAACTCAGAAGAAAAATCCAGTTTTGATTTATTTTTCCCACCACCTTTGATACACACTATATTTAAATACATGAATTTGGAAGGTAAGCGTGTTTTCGCTGATGATTAGAAAGACATACATGATATTAATCTGCTCGCATACATTGGACTACTATTACTCTCTAGTGTATTTCGTTCAAATAATGAAAGCACCGAAATTTTGTGGGATAGTGAGAAAGGTAGGCCTATTTTTGGGGAATTTTTATGCCCTTCAGATCGGAAGATGTTCCGATTCGTTTTTCATTTCAGTTTTATTTAAAAAGTATATTTTGGAAAAAGTAAACAAAAGAGGGCAAGTACCCATGTGGGTCGCTCGATGGTGAGTAGTCGGCGGTCGACACTCACCATTAACAACTGCAACTCCAGGGAAATTGCAGGAGCGTTGCCGGCCTTTTAAAATAGAGTGAGCTCATATCTTGAAGGACCCTTAGTCGTATTGGTCCGGAAAAATCGCCGGTGGTAAACCATACATACACGATACAATATGATAACAATTAAAAACATATTTATAAATAATATTTTGTTGGTATCAAAAATACAAAATTTTCATATTAGAATTTAACTTTTGAACTCCGTAACACAAAAAATATATTTAACATTTTTTATTTTTTTAAACAGCGGATGTACAACGGTACTTTTTTGTAGACGTGAGTAAAACTGCGCTGCACCGCGCAATTGCGCCAACTTAGTTCACTGCATCGGATGTGTTAACTTATTTCTTCAAAATGTGTTGGCGTACATCGCAGGACTGGGAAATTCGAAAGGTGTTAATGTTAAGGTGTTGAGTTGCCCGCAGAATGCAGAGGAGTGAACAATGAAAAAAACAAAAAACAACGATATCGTTCATTCTCTCTCTCTCTCACTCATTCACATAATTATTATATAATTATAATATAATTAATCATGTCAATAAAATAGTTATTAAAAGCGGTCGGTAATGACAAAATAAGGATTCTATTCTAAGACTATTCTATTCTATTCTATTCTATGACAGACCAAATTGCCCTGCATTTATTTTTACTTTTACTTATAAATTACAATTTTTCTTTGATTGTTTGATACATTTATTTAATAAATGAGAGTATTTTTATAATTATCCTTATTTAATATAGTTTTATTTTTAAATGATTTTTGTTGAACCTGAAAGCTTGATGACTGCGCTGTATCATGGTCTGATAGAAACAAAGGCACTACTATTACAGAAGCGTTTTCTATATTACTTAGAATATGGTCTACACATGTCTCCTTTCTAGTTGTAATATGAATACGAATTTTAGACAGTAATCATGACGTAAATCAAGCAGATAAGTGTTATCTTTTACTGGCGTAAAAGTATTAATATTCAGATCACCAGTAACGTAAGTTACGCCAAACGTAAAACACCCAGATTGAGGAGGAATAGTGAATGTGCGAAATGTCGGGAATAGCGATCGCAAATCTGCCTGTCAAGCGTGGTTATTATGGTAACTCACCCTACAATGGAAGAGATTCATGTCCAGCAGTGGACTTTTATGATCTGATGACGAAGAAGGAAATATAAAAAGACAATTAAAATAGCGTATTATTGCCAGTTCATTCTAATTTGACAAAACAACTACAATTTTTTCCTCTCTCATTTAATTATTTATAGCTCTTAATCTGTTATTAAAAATAGATAAAATGTTTCCGCACTAGTTTCAGCGTTATCAACCACGTCACACAATTATTGTATGTTAATAACTGGATTATTAGAAGTCCGTAAGTAATATAAGTCATGTTACATGCGAATTCAGTGCGTTTAAACACTGTCTACAAATATCAGAATGGCTTATATATTTTCATATCACAGTTGAAAGTTTTACCTTACCAGCAATCGCAAATTGTCGCTTTACCGTATTTAAATTGTACAGTTTTGGAGAGCTTCCTTAAAATGTTAAAAATGCGATTGCTAACTATGTGTTGTTCAATATCTATCTATCTTGGTTTTTACTTCAGCACATTTATTTTTAGTGTGAATAAGTCAACTTTTGACTAGCAAATATATTAAATATATAAATATATTAATATTTAATAGAGGTAAATAGAGATAAAAAGTAAGAGTAAAATGGTTTGGAAGATTATTTTTTGTCATGTCGGTGGCACTTTTCTACCGACTTCAAACAGGAGAAGGTACTCAATTCCAATACCAGCGGCCATCTTCATTTTATTTGGATACATAGGATATATAGGATAGAACACCAATTATATTTAACATTTTACAACCGACTTCAATATAAATTATTAAGAATAACTCAAAAACTATTGGTCAGACCTTAATGAAATTTATATGGGACCATATGCAAAGCACCAGCTATAAATACATTCTGGTCTCTCGCCATGGCTGTCCAAGGGAATTTCTGTAAGCCATCACTACCATCTCTGCACAGGGAGGACGACTCACTGGCCCACGCCGAAAAAGAGAAAGCCGACCTTTTAGGCTCCCTTTTTGCGTCCAACTCGACTCTTGATGACGGGGGGACCACACCGCCGACCATCCCGCGGTGTGAGTGCTCCATGCCGGATGTGCGGTTCTCACAGCGCTCGTTTTGCAAAGCGCTCCTCTCCCTGGACATCCACAAGTCGAGTGGGGCTGACGGAATCCCCCCAATAGTGCTGAGGACGTGTGCTCCGGTGTTGGCACCGGTTCTAACGCGTCTTTTCCGGTACTCCTACTCCCTAGGCGTAGTCCCAAGATCATGGAAGACAGGTTTTGTCCAACCGATCCCTAAAAAAGGCGACCGCTCAGACCCGTCCAACTACAGGCCTATCTCCATTACCCCCTTGTTCTCCAAAATAATGGAGTCCGTTATAAACTGCCATCACATGCGGTACCTTGAGGATCACCAGCTGATTAGTGACCGCCCAAACGGTTTTCGTCGGGGCCGATCAGCTGGTGATCTTCTGGTCTACCTGGCAGTAGAGTCCAATGGGGAGGCATTGGCCGTTAGTTTGGACATTGCGAAGGCTTTCGATCGGGTTTGGCACAAAGCGCTTCTTTCGAAGCTCCTTTTCTATGGGCTTCCCGAGAAATTGTGCAATTGGATCACCAGCTTTCTTGCAGATCGGAGCATCAAGGTCGTTGTAGACGGTGCATGCTCCGACTACAAGCCTATTAACGCTGGTGTTCCACAAGGCTGCGTGCTATCACCAACGCTGTTTCTTCTGCATATCAATATTATGTTGCAAACCGGTAGCATTCATTGTTATGCGGATGACAGCACTGGTGATGCTCTGTACACCGACCGTGCCAATTTTTCTCGGGAAAACGTCGCCGAGTACAGGAACAAACTTGTGTCTGAAGTCGAGTCTTTGCTGAACAAAGTCTCGGATTGGGGGCGACTAAATCTAGTCCAGTTTAGTCCTCAGAAGACACAAGTTTGCGCGTTTACCGCTAAAAAGAACCCCTTTGTCGTATCTCCTCAGTTTCAAGGCACTCCCCTTGTTACCTCAGCCAGTATCGGAACCCTCGGCGTCAACATATCGAGTGACGTGCAGTTTCGTGGTCACTTGGAAGAGAAGGCCAAATTGACCTCTAAAAAGCTTGGCGTGCTCAGCAGAGCGGGACAGTATTTCATGCCGGCATAACGCCTGCAACTTTACAAGGCGCAGGTTCGGCCTCACATGGAATACTGTTCCCATCTCTGGTCTGGGGCTCCCCAGTGCCAGCTCCTTCCACTTGACCGCATCCAGCGCAGAGCGGCTCAAATCGTCGACGACCGAGTCCTTTCCGATCGGCTCGATTCATTGGCGCTACGAAGAGATGTTGCATCTCTTTGCATTTTCTTTCGCATTTACCACGGGGAATGCTCTGAGGAATTGTTCGGATTAATCCCAGCCGCCAAATTTCACGAACGCACATCGCGGCATAACTCCCGATACCATCTACACCATCTGGATGATTGGCGGTCCACCACTGTGCGATTTAGAAGACGTTTTCTTCCTCGCACAACTTCCTTGTGGAATAGTTTACCACCAGCGATACGACTTAGGGACCTTCAAGAAAAGTGCCTACTCCTTTTTAAAAGGTCGGCAACGCATCTGCAATTCCTCTGGTTCCCCTGTGTTGCAGTTGTTCATGTCACTTACCATCAGGTGAGTCACATGCTCGCTTGCCCCCTCTCCTATAAAAAAAAAGGAATCATCGAAATCGGTTCACCCAGAAAAAAGTTATGAGGTAACAACACACATAAAAAAACATACAGTCGAATTGAGTACCTCCTCCTTTTTGAAGTTGGTAGATAAGGTAAGATGCCAAGAAAGAACTACTTCTACCTGTCTATATAAAAATGAAATATGTATTTTAAAAATTACAAGAGGGATAAATTGACGCTTACTTGCATCAACATTCGTTAATAAAAATCGTGTTCATATTAAATATGCATGATTTGAAGTTAAGTTCTCATGATTTTGTGGTCACTTTTAATATTTTATTCCATTTTCCAAATATGGAAATGGAATAAAATATTATATATCTATTTATTTCATACTAAATAGATAATAGAAGATTATCTATTTAGTATCAAATAAATAGATAATCTTCTATTTATTTGATACTAATGCGATCATTGAAAAATCCAACACTAATCTCGGTCAAAAGAGATTTTTTTGATATAAATCACCTTGCCTACAGACGCTCTGGTAAATATAATATTTTTCCGATAAATTGATAGCGTGTTGTTTGTACTAATATCACGAATATTCAGCAATGTACTCTATTATCAGTCATTGTTTTTCCTAAGCCTAGTTTCCCCTCAAAGACTTCTACCAGACATAAATCTAAATCAACATCATCATCATCATTCATTGACTAATGAAATGTTTTACAAACTCTTTAATCTGGACTAGGTTTACAAAAATACGCAACCTGGTATGCTTTTTTCTTGGAGCATACTTTAATTCGTTCTAGTATTTACAACACATTATCATCAACATTGTACTTAAAACCTATATATTAACTATCTTGTAATTCTGTAAATGCTAATATTCATTAAGAAAATGATATTTATAGGTTTATTATAATGTGTTCATTATAGGTTTACTCCTCAAAATAATAATGTGTATTATTATGTCCATGCATCTCGTAAGAGAATAATAAAAGCAATCGATCAAAAATCTTGTTATATCCGACAAAAACCTGCTAGTGCCTTAATTCCTCCCTCCCCGTTACATAATCGGACCACCTGACGCTTGGCTGGTCGACATACCACGCGTTCGAATCAAACGGTTTGCTTCGACTTTTATAATAGGTACAGTAAAAGCGTAGACTTATTTGCCAGCGTCTGTATTTCCATCCGAATACAATGTGGGTGTCGCCAAGGCAAAAGCGATTTTTTGTTAACCTAAATCAGTGCGCTTTACCATTTTCGGCTGCGTTACCACTTATCGTCTTGTGGGATAACTGTCAAACACTGTCTTATAATTGTTAAAAAAAACATTAATTGTATCACCTAAATTTCAGATTAGCAACGGTAAGTGACATTCAATCTACAAGACCCGTATCCACCGCGCATTGCACCGCGATTTCCCGGCCAAACATGTATTTCACAAGTTCTATTGGAAGGAGAGTTGCCTGCGTAATATCCGTATAAATATTTAGTTCTCTCTGCTAAGTTTTCATGCGGAAAGAAGAAACGGAGAACAACATTCTGCTGGAAAGTCCAGAGTCGCAAAAAATACACATTAACAGCGCACCGAGATTGTCAGTAACATAAGAGTTTGCTGAAATTCTTCTACGAGCTTGGATAACTCGAATACTACATAGTTCCCGCTTTCACGCAAACACGCGCTTTACGTGATATTGCTGAATATAGCCCGTTGGGACCTATTATACTATACTATAGTATTCTATACTTAGCTAACTTAAAAAAGTCAACAAAGAGACTAATAAAATTAAAAGAGTTTAAATTCTCTATGATTGTTATTTTCAAACTATTTAATAACGTTCAATTCTAAATAGTCTTCTAAAAGTCATTTTAAATTATTTAAGGTAAAAGCAAGACGTTTTGGCAATTTATTTTAGAGAGTGCTCACTCTATTTCATTTCATAATGACGTAAGGAAAATACTGTATTTATTGCATTTTTAGCAGACTTCAATAAAAGAGGACGTTCACAATTGCACTGTATTTTGAGGTTTTTGTATGTAACATATCTTAACCAATTTTGAACTAATTTTAATGATTCTTTTTTATGAAATATTTTTTTAGCTTTCTACACTCCATATAAACGATAACTATGACAAATCTAACACTCCTCAGTGTGAGCAATATGCTTAAAAAGGAGTACTAAATTTTCTCTTCACGTGTTAATATATAGATAGATATCCGCAGTCCAAGCGTCACCCCAGCCACATATGACTGTCACTGAGAGTACATGAAAGAAATATATTATTCGTTCAATCCTGCAACCGGATCTTTAGTCACATTCTCACATAAGCACCGCTTGCTTTAAATAAAATTTGCCGCTATTTCTAACCAAGATAAGTTCGGATTTTACGGTACGCAGTGAAATAAACAATTATTAATTGAACTGCTATTTCAATTAAATGATTACTGCTCAGAGTATTTATTTAAAATACTGTGCAAATATACTTAACACAGCTGCTGTGGAGACTAACGAGTCTATAATGTTCCTTACAAAATTTTACTGCGACATTTGTTCACAAAATGCCAATAAAGTTTATTACTGATTGTATTATTTATAAACTGCTAAGTGTGGCCGCCTTAATGTCTTAAATTTTACATTCATTCATTTTAATTCATTACAGCCTCTCAAAGTTTACTTCTGAACATAGGTCTTTCGATAGATTACCCATGAGGGGGATTTTTGCCATAGAATTAAATATAGGTTATAAATTATACTTATTGAAAGTCACTCATGTTTAATTCATCACTGGTTAGAAAAATACTTCTGTCCTGGGACCAACCAACAAGAAACCCGTCGGAACATTTTACAATCATAATACAGTTACACAATTAACTATACAAAACAAATTAGAAATAGCTTCGTAGCGATCACGTTATTCCGAGATGTTATTACCATCCATAAATTATTTGATAATAATAATCCTTTTTATAAAATCTTTGTTGTCTTGGTGCAGAACACATTTTTTATATTTTCTGAGATTTTGTTGTAAAAACATATTCATCGCCCCAAGAATGAGTCGAGTAACTGATACTACTAGCTAGTCGAGCTAGTGTCTGTTCAAAGTATTTACAGAGTGAATATCACTTTTTTTTTAAACTACTTATATTTCTGTGTACATTTATTACATTTTCGTAAATGTATTAAGAGGCCAAAGTTATTTAAGTTTTAAATCATAGATTCTTCGTATGGACCTCTTCTGAAAAGCAAATATAATTTCAGTGTATATCACGTGTATCTATGGTAAAATATCATACGATATTATGCTATGGAAATAGTTAAAATAAACTAGTCTAGCTTATTCAACGCTGGTAAGATTTCTTATCTTTTTTTTAGCTTACGCTGTAAAACTAAATCTGCTTGCTAATTTAGATATATGGAGGCCCTATTGAAGCTACCCATGTGATGAAGAAAATGATGGTATCAACAAGACTCAACTCTGGAAACGGACCGAAAATTGAGCCCTGAGGCTCACCCATTTGTACTATCGTCCTGGAAGAACTGATACAGTTGATAAAAACTTATTGCTAAAATTTGATTTAACTTAAATATGAAACAATTCATTAAAGAGCATCATTTCTTACACCATAGTATTGTACTTTCCTTATAAATGTCAAATGTTGAACAAAATCAAAGGCTTTGGATAGATCACAGAATATATCGAAAGGACTCAAAATTACTTACATTAATTAATATTTGATAAAGAATAATTTCTCCAAACATTTTACTAAATGTATGCAGTACAGAAATAGGTTTGGAATTGCTCAAATGTAAAAACTTGGCTGTGGAGCAACCTCTTTCTCCTACAGTGTACAAGGCATTCAATGAAGAGGGGACAGCTCGACCATTGAATACCTTGCAACTATTCAAGGAGAATGTTTTAGAAGTTTTTTTTTTTATAGAAAAGGGGACAAACGAGCATGCGGCTCACCTGATGGTAAGTGACTACCACCGCCCATGAACAACCGCAACACCAGGGGAATTGCAGATGCGTTGCCGGCCTCTTAGAAAGGAGTAAGCTCTTTTCTTGAAGGCCCCTAAGTCGTATCGGTCCGGAAAAATCGCCGGTGGTACACAATTCCACAGAGAAGTTGTACGTGGAAGAAAACTCCAAGTAAAACGCACAGTGGTATACCGCCAAGCATCCAAATGGTGAGGATGGTATCGTGAATTTTGACGCGATGTGCGTTTGTGAAATTTGGCGGCTGGAATTAATCTGAACAATTCCTCAGAGCACTCCCCGTGTAGATGGGATAGAAAATGTAAAGGCATGCAAGATCACGCAGATGCACGCAGCGCCTGTGAATCGAGCCGATCAGAAAGAACTCGGTCGTCGACGATTCGAACCGCTCTGTGCTGGATGCGGTCAAGTGGAAGGAGCTGGCGCTGGGGTGCCCCGGCCCAGAGGTGTAGTTGAGAACACTATTCGTATCGTATGACCTGATGATTGTATTCGTATGAGAACAGTATAAGTAAAAGTATCACTAAATCTATTGGAAATAAGCCTAAATAATGTTTCATACAAACACAACGATTCTGAAATTCTAAAGAAGTTTTCACTTCAATAATAATCTAAACCGATTCAGCCGTTTCCGAGAAATCGTTGAACATACATGAAAAGAACTGCGTCGGATATAAAACCATCTCATGAAGACGTTTAAAAACAAATCCGGGTATGTAGCAGTTAAGAGGATAATGTTAAGATGTTTGTGAAGGCAAGAGTTTAGCATGAAAGAACTAAAGGCTCAAAAAAGGAAGGGTAATACCCTCTCTCCTATTTGTGCCGCCAAATAGCAGTGCCTGCATTTCTGTGTTCCGATTTGAAGGGTATAGAAAGTATTCTATATCAGCCTTCAGAGGAGAAAACGTGACTATTTTGTTTAAATTTGATTGCAGGTGTCCATGGACTGCAGTAGCCGCAATCAGATAGACTATAGGTTCGTTTAGAAAGTATTCTATATTAGCCCTCAGAGGAGAAAACGTGACTATTTTGTTTAAATTTGATTGCAGGTGTCCATGGACTGCAGTAGCTGCAATCAGATAGACTATAAGTTCGTTTAGAGAGTATTCTATATTAGCCTTCAGAGGAGAAAACGTGACTATTTTGTTTAAATTTGATTGCAGGTGTCCATGGACTGCAGTAACTGCAATCAAATATACTATAAGTTCGTTTAGAAAGTATTTTATATTAGCCTTCAGAGGAGAAAACGTGACTATTTTGTTTAAATTTGATTGCAGGTGTCCATGGCAGTCCATTAGCCATCAGTAGCTGCAATCAGATAGACTATAAGTTCGTTTAATGTCATATGGAATCTTGCTATGGGTTAATGCCACTGACATTGAAACTATCTTTGTTTTGCAAAAGAGAGTCATAAGAGCAATTTATAACCTAGGTCCGAAGGAATCCCTTAGAGAAAATTTTAAAGAAATAAATATATTAGCCTTGGCTTCTCAATATATTTACGAGAATTTAATGTATGTACACAAAAACAAAAATATTTTTATTAAAAATAGTGATGTACATTCTGTAAATACTAGGAACAAGCACAAGTTAGTTATACCAGTTACTAAACTCCAAAGAGTCAGTAATTCTTTCATGGGGCAATGTATACGCTTTTACAACAAAGTCCCAGATAAATTATTTTTTAAGCAATAATTGTCTAGTAAGGGTTATTATACTACTAAAAAGTACATGACTGATAATAACCCCCGGGAATGAGGTGATCGCTACCATGCTGTTTCTAAATATTTTCATAACAATTGTATAAAGTATTATATTGTAAATTGTGCTTTTCAAAAAACAAGTCCCGCTGGGATTCTTGCTGGATCTTTCCAGGACAGAGGTTTTTTGCGAACTAGTGGTAAAAGTAAAAAAAATACTTTCAATAAGTATTCTGTAATCTATATTGAATAAAAATGATTCTATTCTATTCTACTCTATACACATATTTATACATAATATATATTTCAATAAATGTATATATAAATAACTATAAACGTATAAAGTAAGTTGACTCAACTTTGTAGGCTGCGGATATGCTAGTATAGTTTTCTTTTAAAATATTTTAGGCAGGTATTGTTCGCAGGTCAACAGACAATTTGTTCCATAGGGAGATGGAAGTAACTGTGAAAGAATTTGACATAAACCAAGAATGGTGGAGATGAGTAGACAGTAATAAACTGTGTGAAGGACGGAGGTTGAGAGAATGAGTGTCACTACGGAATCGGAATCTTTATTTTAGATAAAGGGGTGAGGAAGAATCATTAAGAACTGAAAACAGAGTGGACAGGATTCGGGATTCTCTGCGCTGGCATATAGTCTGAGAGCGAAATTCTGAAACGTGATCATATTTGCGCAGGCCAAAGATGAATCGTATTCAGTTGTAAAGTAAACTGTCTAACCTGTTAGCAGCTCCTGAGAAATATTAGTGAGGCAAATATCTGCATAGTCAATGATCATAATGGAAGATTTAGAGATTGGACGAGAAGAAGTTTAGTTGAAGGAGGGAGAAAGAACTTAAGGCGATAGATAGAACAAAATATGCCTGTGACTTTACGACAAACTTCTGACACTGTAATATCCAACTAAGAGACGGGTCGATAATTAAACCCAGATCCTTGACACTAGTGCTGAAGGGAATTACGCAGTTTTCGTAGTGAATGGATGGTAGTTCAGATATGTTAAGTTGTGACACCAATCGACGTCTACCAATCACTATAGCCTGGCATTTACCGTTATAATAAAGCGCTGTGACCAGTCTGAAATACGTTGTAAGTCACGATTAATAGCTGCGATAGCAGTATCAATTTCAGCCACGGACGCTTGTGAATATAACTGGAAATCATCAGCATAGAGGTGGTAAGAACATTGTAGGTGGGTAGTTAGAAGATTGATAAACACCGAAATCAAGAGAGGGGAAAGAATGCCGCCTTGCGGTACACCTAGAGACAGAACGCACCAGTGGGTAAAATCCTAACCAGACCGAACAGCCTGCTGGCGACCGCGAAGATAAGAGGTAAATCATTTCCGTTGCTTTTTTCTGTGTTTATCAATGCACTTGTTTCCGTAATAAATTTCAGTAAGTATCACCTGTACGCAGATGATGTCCAGCTGTATCAGCATTTTAGTGTAAACGACCTAAATGAATCTGTGGACAGAATGAATTTAGATCTTGCTGCAGTTCATCAGTGGGCAAGCTGTCATAGACTAATATTAAATCCTGCCAAAACACAGGTAATATCATAGGCAGCAGAAAAATTACATGTCGACTCGACTATCAACATCTACCTAAGGTCATTCTAAACCTCGGCCAAGGTTACGCTAGTCAACTCTCTGTTGCTTCCTATATTAAATTATGCTGATATTGCTTATCCTGATATAACTGAGGAGCTGCTTAGCAAACTCGACCGTCTGCTCAATCTGTGCATACGCTATATTTTTGGCCTGCGCAAGTTTGATCATATATCACAATTTTGCTCAAAACTTAAGTGGCTCGCATTCGTTTTCGCCGGAACACACACCTTATAACCACTTTGTATGGTATTCTTCACAATCCTTGTTTCTCAGCTTATCTGAAAGAGCATTTTTCATACTTAAGCTTATCCCGTTCGATGACCAACAAAACTCTAACTATCCCGATGCATAAATCTACATACTACTCAGATTCCTTTACGGTATCATCAATTACACTTTGGAATAACATTCTACGAGATTTAAAAGATGCTCCCTCAATAAATACATTTAAACGTAAGGTTGAGGCACATTATTTAAAATTACTTGATTAATGTTTTATGGTTTATATAATATTATAATGTCCTATACTAGATTGTATGTATTTTATTGGTATAGTATGTATTTTTATTTATATGTATTTATACATTTGTATATATGTATGTATATGTGATGTGTATGTATGTGTGTATAAGTGTATATATGTATAAAGTAACATATTTATATTATATTATATTTTTGAATAATATGTGAAAATAAGTTAGTTTTTTCTGTTGCGGCTCTACCCATAGCTCTTACCACACTACCAAAGGTTAGCTGGCAGAGAATGCCTTTTCGGCATTAAGTTCGCCTTTGTACCAAATGTTTGTTTGTTTGAGTGCAACAAAGAATTTTCTATCTATCTATCTAAATCAGTTCAGTGCTGACGAGGAGAAATTTAGTCGTGAAAGTAATCCAAGGAGTAAGTCTCGATCGATATAATTGAATGAGTTGCCGGCCTTTTAGGAGTAAGCTCGTTCCTTGAAGGTCCCTAAGTCGTATCGGTCCAGAAAAGTTGCCGTTGGTAAACGATATAATTATAATACACAATAATATTCTATAAAAATTAAAAAAATATTTATAAATAATATTTTATTGGTATCAAAAATATAAAATTTTCACTATTGGAATTTAACATTTGAATCCCGTAACACAAAAAATATATTTAACATTTTTTATGTTTTAATAATTTCTTAAACAGCAGACTTACAACGTTACGTTTTTGTAAAATACTCAAAAACATGGATTATAATACTCAAACTTAATATTTCAATCATAAATATTTTATAGCGTCATAAAAATCTTCCATAATTACTTAATTTTTTTTTACTATAAAAGATATAAAAATGCACTCTGTTTTTAAAACTAAGCAGTCACTTGATTCCTAAAATTTAGAATAAAATACTGAATGATTTAAAAAAAATCTCATATCATTCTATATATAATGCACATTATACAAACATATTATCACAGTTTTACACTAACTGCAAATTTTATAAAAAGGTAAGGCCAGAAAGGACATGAAGTACCTACGTAAATAAGGTGATTTACATAACATGAATATAAAAAGAAAAATTACCACATTATTTTATGACATCTTTTCTTAACATAGCTACATTTTTAGCTTAGGAATAATAAGAAAAATAATCTCAAGAGGTTTTTAGTTTAAAACAGAATACAAACAAAAATGGCAGATTTGAACCTACAATAAGTGTCGAAGCCCATCCTAAACAGTTATGCTTCCGTCAATCCAAACTAACCTACCTTAAATTCATTCGGTGCTTTTATTAAAATTAACAAATGCAATAATTTAGTTGAGTAAACTATATTTTTCTTAAATTGATTACAATAAATAAAATAAATAAAAAATATCATTTTTTTTAATATCAGTACCTTTAATTGCTTAAGCTAGTTGCATATCAAGTTAAAAAAAATATCTAGGAGAGAAATTTGCTTATTGTTCAAATAGTAATTTTTTTTTCAAGAGAAATATCTACAATGTATATCGAAGAAGGTAAGCAGATATTTTGATTACTGTAATGTATAAATAAGTTAACCAATTTAATTTCTAAAAAAATACCTAAAAATCTTTTATCTTATTTCTTACGCATTTCGCGTTTAAATTTTGTGTCTAATTTTTTTACCTCGTCTCTGCGCATTTGATAATCTAATAAGTTACTTTTAGACTGATCACTGGCATACTTTTTCATTACCATGTATTGTTCTGCTAATGCTTGCCTAACGCGAGAACTTTGCCAGAAAGGTTTAACGACTTCGTGGCTAGATCCTTCCTCGTTATTGTTAAAATATTCGCTTTTGCTTAAAATATTAACAGAATGTTTGTTTGTTGACATTTTTAAATCATATGAGCCATAAATTATATCACGATAAGAAAAATATCCTTTCAGCTGTCCAAACTTTGCTACTTTGTCCAAATTGGATACTATAATTTAATCCAAAAGGGAGGGAGCTGAATGTGGTTTAAAATGAGTAGGCATTAGAGTGAGTATGTTTAGTTTATGGCTATCTATAAATTGAGAACAATTTCTTAGATATGCTATTTTTTCTCAACAAATTGAAGTAGAAGTATTGAAGTCACCTTGGATTGGCACATGATCATATGCAGGACGATATTTTTCAAGTAAGAGATCGAAAGATAAAAATAATCAATTCTTAAAGATGGAATATAAAATACATCTAAAAGAATTTTAGTTTCTTCATGAACTATTTCAATGAAGAGGTGTTCAGCAGACATTGTGTTACTATTTGGTGATCGGTCTACAATTTAAAATTTATTGCCTAAATATATTGCCTAATATATTGCTATATAAATAAATTGCCGTTTTAAGTAAATTGCCGTTCCGCCACAACCTTTCTCCATCCTATTGTTACGGATTAATTCGTAACCAGGCAAATCGCATTCACTCGAACTCATACTGGGCTTTAAAAAACTTTCAGATATCAAAATTGCATCGATATCGTAAACAGTACTAAACGTAGCTAATAAAGCCAGATGGTGAGCGTAATACTTTGAGCATTAATATGAACAACATTTAAATTGCTTGAAAATTTACAAAATACTTCACGAAGATCATCTTCTACCGTAGGCGTGTCGTTGCTGTTTCAATCTTTAGTAATGTTTGATATTGCTTGTGTCTTATTTTGTTCAAAAGTATCTCCGTTATTTATTTATTTTTATCAATTAGATCAACACGTAAAATGTTGTAAAGCGTTCTTTCAAGAAGATTACTCGTGGATTTTACTATCTTATATTTGTCCCAAATTTCCGGTCACACGTTTTACTTCAAATTTTATATATCTCTTGATTTTAATGACACTACAAATTATCTGCAAAAAAAAGAAGTTATTTATTCAATATTGATTTATCAAAATTATTAAAAAGTAAAAGCTAATTACCGTATCGTGGCAGATATCTGGAATAGACGGATAAGATATTTTTTTATAGAATAAGGGTGATAGAAGGGTGAGTGGTATTCTGTGACAGCGTAGTCCCTCCCCAGTCGAGCCGACCCATTCGTGCTACAACCATAATATAGCTGCAGCGTGGCTCTACCACGTATAGTCCGTCAATCCGTCAACCAATTTGCTCTCTTTGTGTGTCGTTAGAGGTGACTATGGCTTCCGACAAATAAAGGTATAACCATCCTGTTTAAGTCAATCGTAGAACACCCAGGTTGAGGAGAAATAGTGAATTTGTGAAATATCTGGCATTGCGAATCCGCCTGCCAAGAGTAGCTATTATGGCAAATCTTTCTTCAACGGGAGAGGTTCATGTCCAGCAATGAACTTCTATGATCCGATGGCGAAGAAGAAATTATAAATACCCATTTAAAACAGATTTCGCGTTATCAACCACGTCACACAAGTTCCGAATGTAAATAACTGGACTATTGGAAATACGTAAGTTTGATAAATCATGTTACATGCGAATTCAATACGTCCACAAATATCAGAATGGTTTATATACTTTCATATCACAGTTCAAAGTTCCACATTACTAGCAATCGCAAAATGCAAAGATATCACATACTATTTGTCGCTTTCCTCAATTAAAGTTGTGCAGTTGTGGAGCGCTTCGTGAAAATGTTGAAAATTTGATTGTATAACTATGTGTTGTTCAATATCTACAGTGGTTTTCTGTGTAATGTACAACAGTGTGTATTTTTCAAATACATTGGGAAGCTAGAGAATTGGTTTGTACTTGAGTACATTAATTTTTACTGTGAATAAGTCAACTTTTGACCAGCAAACCACTTTATGTATAGCAGTGAAAGAGATACAAAGGAATAATAAAATTATCTGGAAGATTCTTCTCCGTCACATCAGTGGCACTTTTTTTTAAATAGGATTGGAGATTATCCTAATAAAATAAATATGGCGGCTGGCATAGATGCTATTGACTTTAACCTCAATAATACTACATGGTAGCAGTATTTTTAACTATCATGGGGAAGAGATGACGAAGTTAGTAACATAATTTAATGTAATAATGAATAAACATGATTTTAAGAGTATTTCAGGGATAATTCGTTGTTTGCCGAAATAAACCCATATTTGACGTGGTTTTATTCTAAAATGAGGTTAAATACCATGAAAGCCAATAGAACTACTTCTTAATTTAAAAATACATATCTAGAAACACACGAAATAAATGCCCTAAATAAATTTAGGGCATTTATTTCCATTACGTCCTGCCTATCTCCTGATTTGTTCCATGGCGCCCCATGGGTTTCATGTTATTAAATTCTCTTTATTGTTTACATTTTAACTAAAGTGTTACAAAAGCAAAATACTCGTCAAACACTCGGCTGGTCTTCACCCCTTTGTTGTCGACATACCATGCATTCAAACAGTAACAGTACAACTATAATGTGCGTGTCTCAAAGGCAAAAATAGGCTTTTGTTAAGCTAAATCAGAGCGCATTATCATCTTCGACTAAATTACCACTTACCATCAAGTGGGATAGTTGACAAGCACTATGTTTATTTATTTAGCCAAACTTATCACTAACATTACAGGCTCTAATGACCTAATGCGCTAGTGTGAACCTAATGCTCTCACAAAACATACGAATATGTCTACTTCCTCATCTTATAATAGTTAAAAAAAAACATTACTTTTATTGTATAACCTAAATTCCAGATAGGCAACGGGAAGTGACATTCAAGCTACAAAACCTATATCCACCGCGCATCACACCGCGATTCGCCTCCTGTCACTCGAGTCCTGTTGGAAGGAGAGTGGTCTGCGTCATATTCATATAAACATATAATTCCCTCTGCTCCTCTAGCATAAGGAGAGAAGAAACAGAGGATAACATTCTGTTGAAAAGTCCAAAGTCACCAAAAATACACATTACCAGCGCGCCGAGCGAGCTTGGATAACTCGAGTACTACATAGTTACAGTTTTCACGCAAACCCGCGCTTTACATGATATTGCGGAATATAGCCCGTTGCGACCTATTATACTATACGTAGCTAACTTTAAAAAGTCAATAAAGAGAGCAATAAAATTAAAATAGTTTAAATTCTCTATGATTGTTATTTTCAAACTACTTAATAATGTCCAACTCCAAATAGCTTTTAAAAAGCAAGACGTTTTGGTAATTTATTTAGAGAGTTTTCACTCTGTTTCACTCACTTTAAAGTGACGATATAATAGCGTAAAGAAAAATCTGTATTTCTTTTATTATCACCCGAATTTAAGAAAGGAGAAAGTTCACAATTGCACTGTATTTTTAATATTTTGTATGTATTTTACGCAGTACCGTTACCAGTTGTGAACCGATTTTAATGATCCTTTTTTTAAATAGGCCACACCTTTAACTCGGTTCCATTGAACATGAAAAAAACTCCACCAATAAAGTTACAACAAATAGTGTATGTATTTTTAGTGTAACTGTTTAGACGACATTCTAGCTGTTACCTTGAGATTGTGACATTGCTTAGTCCAATCAAAGGGGTCAAAAATTCAAACTTTAAAAAAAGAAAAACTGTTGCTTAAAGAACTAAAAAGAATGAAATTCCACATAATATAATGGCTTCTGAAGTCGGGGGATTTCATTCTTTGGTACACTAAGTATTACGCCGTACAGTACAAAACGTAAAATCTTCATCGTCTTTACAGCCAATCAGAAATTCACTGCTGCTTTTTTACTGTTCGTAAAGACTAACCAGTCTTTAGAACATCTACCAGGGTGGTCTGGAAAGTTTCCGACCTCAACGTGAAGATGGCAGCACTCGTCAATAAAAGCTAGTGAATGTAGTTGTGCATCTTTTGACAGTTACGGACCAAAATTTCAGCTATTTTGGACGCGTAGTTGTTATTTGACAGTCGCTCGAGTGAGCTGTCATTATTTTTTTTTAAAGGCAATACGCATAAGCAAATCAAAGATGAGTTGGACTCTGTGTATGGGAACTCTGCACCATCATTTACCACAGTGAAATTTTGGGCAGCTGAATTCAAACGTGGCCGTGAGAGCTTGGGAGACGATGAACGTTCGGGACGTCCAAAAACTGCAACTACTGACGATAACATCGCTAAAGTTCACCAAATGGTGCTAGACGACCGTAGAATTAAAGTGAGGGAGATAGCATAGGCTATGAAAATGTCCAAAAAAGATTTAGGCATGAGAAAGCTGTCAGCGCGTTGGGTTTTTAGCGCGTTTGCTCACGTTAGACTAAAAACTTGTTCGAATGAACATTTCCAACGCTGTGTTGGCGCAGTTTAGGCGCAATAAATCCGAGTTTTGGCGCCGATTAATTACTGTAGATGAAACTTGGATACATATTATACGCCCGAAACAAAAATATAGTCAAAACAGTGGACTGCAAAGGGGGAACCGGCTCCAAAAAAAGCAAAACTGTTTTTTCGGCTGTGAAAGTGATGGCGACTGTTTTTTGGGATAGTCATGGAGTTATCTTAATCGATTATATTCAAAAAGGAAAAACCATTACAGGAGCATACTACGCGTCATTACTTGACAAACTGAAGGCAGGGATTGCGGAAAAACGGCCACGTTTGCAGAAAAAGAAAATCCTGTTTCACCATGACAACGCGCCGTCTCACACCTAAGCGGTTGCCATGGCGAAAATCCACGAATTACGGTTTGAACTGCTTGACTATCCGCCTTATTCACGAGATATAGCCCCAAGCGACTTCGTTTTGTTCCCTCATCTAAAAATTGCGCTCGGAGGACAGAGATTTTCGTCAAATGAGGAGGCAATCACCTTCGTGAACAATTATTTTGCAGAGAAAAACGCCGAGTACTATTTGGACGGGTTATAGAGATGGAAGCATCGCTGGGAGAAGTGTGTAGAGTTACAAGGAGACTATGTAGAAAAATAAAAATATATTTTAAGAAAAAATGTCTTGTAATACAATTAACTTACAGTAGGTGGTGCGCGTATCGTACCGACAAATTTATTTGAAAGTTATATGTCATTCAATTTCAATGAATGTATTATCATTCCTAATTAAACAATATAACTCTTCCAAATTTAAAACGATATTTCCACAATTGTTTCTTATACGGCGGCAACGCGCCGGGTACCAGCTAGTATTGTATAAAATATATATTTTAATGCCACGATTTGTAAAACAACGCCAGTTAATTTTATTACTTATAAATTAAAAATATAATTTTCAATAAAAAATATAAGTCTTCAAATGTCTTATATTTTTTATTGACGTTCATTCCCAAGCAGCATGCAAGCTGTATACGAGCTGTATTGAAGTTCTTTTTTATACTAGAGGCTGTATTTTCTGGCTGTGTAAAAGCTGTATAAGCGCTTATACAGTTCTTATAAGTAAACAATTGGCACAAATTATGCAGCTTTATGCGTTAGTAGCGCTGTACAGTAGCTGTAAAAGCATAAAAGAGGCTGTATAACTTCTGTATAACAGCTGTTATTTGGTGTGCAAGGAAACTATTACACTACAGATATTGTCTTATAAGTAACTTATAAAGACAAACGTTCTAAATTGGTTTTTGAATGGGATTATAAATGAATTGCAGTTATTGGTTTTTAATCAGTTCTGTGGGATATTTTTATTATTTACGCTGTATAGCAGTTTTTTCAACATAACATATAATTTTCTTTAGATATACGTATAAAAGATGAAAAATCTTGTCTTAGGAACAGTGTTGGAGAAATTTCATTTAGATTTAACATGGTCTTTTTACTGCACCAAATCTTTTTCTTTTTTTCCACATATTGATAACAAATTAATTTTGTTCACTAGCACAATATAAACACGCAGCGCATGCAAAATGGCGATACTCTGTCACTTATACAGATTTAAGTTGTGCTATGGCTGTTATTTATGTTTTACCATAAGAATAAGTTTTAGAAGAGAGTTTGCATACACCATTGTCCAGAAATAAGATTTTAGTGATACTATAATAACACTTAGAGTTGTATAAGCAAGGGACAGCATGCAAAAAAACAGCTTCTATACAACTTTAATGATAAAATCAGATTGAAGTGTTACAAAATACTTAAAGTTTTATACTAGAGATTTCATATTCTGATTAAGAACCCTAAGCTTACTAAGATCCCATAATACAGACTTTATACAGCTTGAGCTGTATAATAACTCATAAACCACTCTTATAAGGATATAACCCCTTTTCAACACTCTTATACGCTTTTAAAAGAACTCTAAGTTCTATATGGGCTGGTGTATTGATGTTCATAACGCTTGTTTGGTTTTGATTAATTACAGCCTATCAAAGTCTACTGCTGAAAAAGGGGCTCCCGCTAAATTGTCTCTTATGGGGGTTTCATATTTGTCATAGCAGACACGCTTGGCAAGCAACTACAGTTTTTTATTTTCTAGTTTTATTAGGAAGACGCTGCTGCCCATATCCCGGTTTGTTCCCCTTTGTTTGACTCCCACGGGACAATATGGGGTATTCAATATTCTTACACTGCCACTATACTTAAATACTGCTTAATTATAACCAATAACAATTTGTATTGTGTAAATTAACGCTGCAAATATTATGTTTTTAGCATGAATGGGTTGGCTTGACCGGGGTATGCCAGCGTAAAATAGCAGCTTATTGTTACTGTGTGTCTTTGTTGTGTGTATGGTGAGTGTAAAGAACCGGAGACCCTTTTTACTAGAAACGAGGCATTCCATCTTAGTACTCCGGGGTAACAAAGCATCTGCATTTTGATTCTTAATTGAACATAAACGTAGAGGTCTAGCATCCACTTACCATCAGGATGGTTGTGTGCTCGTATGTCACCCTTATTCTATAAAAAGAAAATTGCATTCACTTTGTTCCTTTTTTCCCTTTTCTACACTTCTCTTTTTCTTTTTCACTTTTCTTTTACTGTCCCCTATAAACGCAAATTAGCTATTATCGTCATTATCGTTTCAGCCCTTCACAAGTCCACTGTGCTACACTTAGCCATAAGCTGCCTGCAAGGAACGCCACAAAACACTGTCCTGTATCACCTGCATCAGGTCGTCAGTGCGGATGAGGCTGCAACTCGAAAATCGGAAAAAACTTCGGTTGTCGATTCTTTGAGCTATATGGCCGGCCCATTGTCACTTCATGATACTCTTACTTGTTTAAAAATACCGCTTATGATTATGGTTAAGAATGTACTTAATTTCATAGCTCATAAAATTAGTTAATGATCTTTAATAAAAGAGCCTACTCCTTCTTAAAAGGCCGGCAATGCATCTGCAATTCCCTGGTGTTGCAGTTGTTCATGGGCGGCGGTAGTCACTTACCATCAGGTGAGCCGCATGTTCGTTTGCCCCCTCTCCTATAAAAAGTTAAGTTAAATAAGAGACAATAGTTTATTAACTTTATTAAGTAATTATAAGATAAGTTTACGTAGTTACGACATCTTTGATTCATTATACTCAAAATTGATTGAGTACAATTTTCTTAAGTTTTTTACCCTAAGTTTTTTTTTTTTAATTTAAGCCATCATTCATAACAAACTTCGTTAATTTATTACCCAATTAGTAATTTTCTGGCAGGTTTCTAGTTGCTGCCTAAGTCATGATAAATAATTATATTTTTACTATAAGTTATACAGTTTTTTATTCTATTTTTCGACTTCGCACGGGTGATTTCTGGGTCTCGACAACAGCGCCACCTACTGGGTTCAATTGTGAATCTAAACTATCCAGGGACCCACAGAAACGCACACAAAACAATTTCATCAAAATCGTTCGAGCCGTTTTCGAGTTTTAGTGAGACTAACGGACAGCAATGGATTTTTTATATAAAGATATAGTACATCATATTTACGTGGTAGAGTCATGCAGCAACTACATTATTGTTGTAGCACGAATGTGTCGGCTAAGGAATGTGCCGGTGAAGGACCACGTCCTCACAGAATCATCATCGTCATTCATCATAAGAGCCCTTTACTAGTCAACTGCTGAACATAAGCCTCCCCAAGGAACGGTCTTGAGCCACCTGCATCCATCGACTTCCTGCATACAATACAATATTGTTTATTGTACACCAAGAAAAGATAAAAATAACAAAAAGAAAAAAAGAAACAACTATTGAGGGAAATACAAAGCACGGTCTTATTGGTAGATAGCAATCTCTTCCAGACAACCCAGAAGAAGAAATAAATAAAAATAAGAAAAGGAACAATGGGTAGGGTGTACCAAAATAAAAAAAATATACACTATAATAAATAGAATAAAGATACAAACTTATGCATTAAAAAGACAACATTCTTCAGGTAGATCAATGACCATAAGTATCCCATCGACGCCCTACACTTCGCTTACCGGTACGAGGCTGCCACTCGAGAACCTTTCTTAACCAAAGGTTGTCGGTTCTTCGAGCTTTATGGCCGGCCCATTGTCACCTCAGCTTACTTATCCGTTGGGCTATGTCAGTTACTCTGGCTCTATTATGAACCTCATTTCTAAGTTTATCACGCAGAGAAACCCCGAGCATATAGCCTTCTCCATAGCTCGCTGAGCTCCCTTGAGCTCCCTCATACGGCTATCAGTGAAGGACCACGTCTCAGATCCATAATATGTCATCACTGGTAGCACGAACTGATTGTATAATCTTGTTTTCGGGCTTTGGTTGTACTTTAGTAGTTTAGTTGGACTTTCCTAGTCGGACTATATAGTAAATATTATTTTTATACCTATATTGCCTACCTAATGATAAATGGCTACTGCGTCCCATGAACACTTGCAATTAAATTCAAACTGGTAATTAAACAAAAGAGTGACTTTCAATAAGTATTATTTATAATCTATATTGAATAAAAAAGTTTCTGTTTCTGTTTCTGTTTCAAACAATGAAGGCCACAGATGCGTTGTCACCTTAGAGGACTAAAGGCTCAAGCCTTTTATTTTATTGGCACATTATTGACTATTGTATAAGTCTATTTTAAATTAAAATTTTAATTATTATAATTAAAGTTTAGAAGTGTAGTGATGGCGTAAAGGAACTCATCACCCCATTTCTTCCTGTAGATGTCGTAATAAGCGGCTATGGAAACTGCGATAAAATCTCATGGCATCAGGTAGATGCCGGTATATCTATGTTATGCCAGACGTACGTGCCACAGGTTCTAAACGTTCAGTACTGCCAAGCTTAACGATTTAAGCAAAACTTCCCAAAAACGAGAGCTACAGCTCTGTATACAGCTGTAGTCTTGGACGGGCTATTTATGACTTGATGATGATGACGATGACACTAAAGAGGCTATTGAAATTAAAAAACATCCTAATTTCAATAGAGAGGGAGGCTGGGTACTACCACCTGCTTGGGATCCTGTAATTAATAAAATTAAAACTAAACCCATGCATACCACTGCAAGACTTCAAGACACAGTTAGTTCATTCTGCGTAGATCGGACCAAAATTAATAATTAAAAACTGAAGGTACTCCGGATTAACTCTGACATCGGGACGTCAATCACCTCAGTCCCCCGTGACCATGGGTGCTGTAAAGCACCCGAAACGTCGGGAATTAATTAAAATATGTTGATTAAACGCGATATAATCCGTAAAATTAGTTTTATTAAAAATAATATTTCTTTCATGGCAAGATAAGAAAAAGTGCGAGGGAGGTGGATATTATTCCATCTCGCTTCTTTATAGCCGCCAAGGCCGTCTACACTAAGTCAGAAGGGGTCGTGACGGAAAAATCTTACACTTTTTCTCGCCTAGCCCCCATCCGCCAAATTCGTACCGCCCGATAAAGAACTTCGTTCCAAAAACATCTTGTAAGCACATGGTTTGCACACGCATCTTACTCTAGATAGATGGGTGTGCAAATCATGTGGAACAACGCAGCATTGCTTGTATTGCTGTATTCCTGTCTGAAGGCTATAGAGCGCCAGTAAAATTGTAGCTTTCTTTATTTGAAGTTGGCTACAGGAGTCAATGGACTGCAGTAGTAGGTGGTTTACCGTGGACTGTATTTCGTTTGTCAGTTCAGTTTTATAAAAATAAAAATACAATGCCCAAAATATACTTAAAGATAATAAAATATACTGACACTCCCTCGTTCTTAGAAGGTATGCTTCATGAATTTTAATGCTGTTTTCGTATTCAGGCAAAATTGTAACTTTTAAATTGTTCGCAACAACAATTTATTTTGTGTATAAGTAATTGGTTCTTTAGTAAATTTTTAATCTAATAAATAGCATTCATAGATGTTCATCACCGCATCAACTCTTAAATACCACAGGTATGTGCGAGCCAACATAGGCTACGCAGCCATAAATTTTGTGCATTGCAAAGTCACCAATCAATAACCTTTGAAATTGAATTGAATTGAAATTTTCACAATAATAATATCCTATAGACCGAATTTTGGTTAAGGTGGCCACTCTCAATGAAAACTAGCCATCTGCGCCCACGCTCGTACACTCCTGACACGCAGTTAGAAGTGTTTGAGCATATTATGTGCAAGCACATGTGTACTTTCTACTTCTCACTAAAATATCCAGATTTGACGATAACCCGACAGACACGGACCGGCCCGGACCGGACCGGACCGGAAATATTTCTGACATTTCCGAGGCACGGTGGTGAACTCCAACATCCTGACTCCGGGCTGCTAATTAGATTTTCTTCACAGAAAAGCTCCACAACTGATTTTGGCCCAACCTGGAATTCGAATCCGGGTTCACGTCATGATCAGCAGTTGCGCTTTTGACCACTAAACCAACAAAGCAGTTAATTGGCAGGCATTTGTACGATATTGCCATATCGAGACAGTTCACGACCAAACGGCGGTAGCATAACGCGTGCTCATATTATTTTGTCACATAATTATTTAGACTATTGCGTCTAGAACGAACGATTTATGGTACAATGTCTGAGAGACCTCACTTTTAGTGGCTGAGCAGACAATTGCGAGAACGACATGTTTTACCACAGGCCTAACAAAAGAAGTTGCTTACAATTATTAATAACGGCAAATATTTATCAACTAGCTGTGCCCGCGACTTCGTTCGCTTGGAATTAGTACTTTTGTTATGATAAGCGATGATAAGTTATTTGTATTTGAACTGGCGTGAAGATCTAGAAAGACACGAATCTGGATAAAAACATTCAGTTGACTAACTGTCAATCAGACGAATTAACGAACGAAAACTAGAACCTAGAAACGAATTGGGCAAACCATACGCTTGTGTTTTATATTGTAAATAAACAACAAAACGACCGCAATAACGTAATCCACAATTTGCTCCCGAATTTCTCAATATTAAATAAAGCAAAGATCATCACCAATTATTAGTACTATGGTATGAGGGACCATATTGCCATTAATATTAAAAAAATATTAGAAATGAAAACTACAATCCAATGCCTACCTAAAATTAAGTAAGTACATAATTACACTAACAAAATTAGTGAAATTATGTAAGTATCTATATTATGTCTCATCTTTCAAACAAATGAAAAATAAAACTACAATCAATCTAGGAAAGCCTTTTGGCATTTAAGTAGCAGGTGTGATCGGGCTCAAAATAAGTTGGGTTTTCTAACAAAAAATGATCTCAGGAGTCAGGATTTTAGCGGTGCTTCATCCCTGTACCTCAGAAAGCACGTAAAGCCGTTAGTCTATGTCTGATCTCACTATACTATTTGTCACGGATTACCGTCCCATCGGGCTATGAGAGTGAGGGAATAGAAAGTGCCACAGGTGCACTGCATACGCACACACTCGAGATCCATAATCCTGTCCTGCGCTATTAAAGTATAATGTAGGTACTCAATTAGTACTTACGTACGTACGTATTATAGAACACTATTAATGGTTACCAAAAGTTTCATACATAATATCTCAATGTCCTGAGTAGATGGCTAGTGTCTGTTAAGACTTGCCATCATGACCAAAATTCGGCATAGAGGACATTAACGATAATTGGACACAATAAGAAACAAAATTTAAATTATTCAGCGCTCAAAATACTTAACGCTTGAATACTCAAATACTTAAAATATTAATACAACGCATTCAAAACTGTAGGAAAATTATATTTAAAATGTTTTAATGTAACCTATGGTGGTTACAACACCATAAGTCTTTTAGTTTAGCGTAAACGTCATCTAATTGCAAATTGCAACAATACTAACCTATACACACGTAGCGTTGTAGCACGAATGGGTCGGCTAGACCGGGGAAGGACCACGCTCTCACAGAATGCCAGCGTAAAATAGCAGCTTAATGCTGCTATGTTTCGTATGATGAGTGTAAAGAACCGGAGATTCCATTTTAGTCTTCACGGGTGACAACGCATCTGCATTTTTATTTGCAAATGAGGATAGATGTAGATGTCTATGGGTCATAGCAACCACTTACCATCAGGTGGACTGTGTGCTCGTTTGTCACACTTATCCTATATAAAAAAAAACAAAATGATAAACAGACAACTTAATTGTTTTGTATAACAATTTCCTACATTGCAAGGGTAAATATAGGCAGATTTTTATAAATTTCTAAAATATGTATTATTCATAATTATCATAATTTGATTTTACAGATTTCCCCACCATCATGACATTCAAAGCCGTTTTTTCCACGCAAATTTTGTACCCTCGTCTTAACACTACAGGATAAAATTTTCGTAAAATGAAAAAAACACGTATTTATTTATTTAAATCCAAAACTATTTGTATTAATTATAACATTACTTCTTCTTCTTCTTCTGGTGCCTCTCCGATTAGCGAAGGTTGGCAATCAGCTCCGCTCTATCACATGAGTAATAGTACGGTATTTCTTTACTCATGTGGCTCTATTCTGCACGAGGCGAAATAGTTCTACATATTACTAGATATTTATTATCATACATACTAATATCAAATTACAAAAAGCATTTAATATTTTTTTCTCCATAAAAATATGAAATCGCCCCTTCTTAGTGAATGCCTACGTAATAAAAGGTTTGTCCCAATTTTGCGCTACTGTACAGAAGTTAAAGCTGTAAGCATTTTTATACAAAAATTTGCACTCTTCTCTTGTGATTTTGAAGAATTAATCTAATATCTTTAAACGAGCAATTCTTGTATATATAAATATAATCGGAATCGGTTTCGGGGGCGATAAATCGATCTAGCTAGGATTCATTTTTAGAAAATGTCGTTTTATCCGATTTTCAGGCAATGAAAAACTGCCACAATATAATTAGAATACGAAGGTAACTTTCGTCAACATCTACCAGGTTATAATAGCTCAGTTGGGAAATTGGGCGGTCCCGAAACCAGATGACACCGGTTCGAATCCAGATATCGCTCCAATCCGATTATTTTTTCCCTTTTTTTTTTAAAAGTTTCTTCTGTTGTGACAAAAACTATTATTGGGAGCCCTTTGTCAACGCATCTAATTCGTATCTAAGTATATATTTTTTTAAAACACGGAAAAAAACTGACCGAGCTTTAAAAAAAAATACGGTAGGTAACATCGAAAAATATTATTCATATTTCATCAGTATGTAATTCGTATCTAAATATAATTTACAAAAAACACGATTTACAAAAAAAATTACCGAGCAAAGCTCGGTCATCCAGGTACTTATTTTATTTCCTTACAAAATTGAACATCCTCTGAACAGAAGTAATCTCATGTTTCTGACAGAGGTTTCATTCATTACTCTCTTTTTGCAATTTTAAATAAACAAACCCTTCATCACTTTTTTACGTTTAATATATAGGTATTTATAAAATAATATCCTTACTAAGTTAGCATTGGTATAAGAGCTACTTCACCTAGATTATTATTATAAATATGGCTTTACAATAATCATGAAAACATAAGGATAACATACCGCATTTATTCTTCTTTGCCTTAGCCGTAATTGGAAAGATGAGATAATAATATTTGATTTATAACGGCGAGGTAATTCCGTACAGCTCTCGTGTTAGGGACTTAGCATTAACCTTGGATTGTTCTCTTACTTGGCGCAGTCATGTTGAGAAAGTTAGCCGTAAAATTTGTACTACTTTGAGACAATTGTACAGATTTAAAAATATCTTACCGCCTTGTACGAAAAAACTTCTAATTCAATCACTTATTCTTCCTATGTTTGATTATGCCGATATGTGTTACTTAGATGCAGACAATTACTTGGTCAATAAATTTATTTATTTATTTATTTATTTATTTAGGTACACAAAACAGAATAACACCAAAACATGAACAATTGAAGATAATAAATACAAGGTTACAATCTGGATGGTATTCCAAAACATGTGCACACAACATGATAATAAGTAACAGTAACGATTTTACAGCACAAATAATTATAACCTTACTTATAAAAATAGTATACTTATGAGCTTATGTTTTGAAAAATTAAATCTATACTAAAATAATGTTCATTTACTTATACATTTAAATTTAAATTTTAAGCCTTGAATGCCTTATTTACAAAATATATCTAATACGGATTTTTGAAATTGTTTAGTTTGTTATTAAAATGTCTATATTTTTACTATTATTAATCAATAAGTCATTATATAGGCGACACATTCTTACAAGAGGATTGTAATAGGACGTATTATTTTATAGACTTGCAAAGCGAAAGTATTTAGGAAAGTATACCGACGATGGGGCTTAGTATTAATCTTGACAAATGAAAGGAGGGTGGGGGAATCCATAAAGGAATGAATAATTTTGAAAAGGCAAGTCATATCCTGATATTTACACCGAGTTTGTAGTGATATAATGTTAAACTTTTTCAGTTTCTCTTCATAGGAGGGCAGACTTCTATTTAAACCGTACCTATAGCAGAGGATTGATAAAAATTTCTTTTGAACACGTTCAATACGATCTACGTGGACAGCGTAGTATGGAAACCAAACAATTATGTTGTACTCTAAAATACTGCGTACTAGGGAACAGTACAAAATAAGAAAGCTTCGTGGATTTTTAAAAGTCTTTGCAGTTCTAAATATAAAGCCAAGAAGTTTGGTACTTTTAGATATCACATGATCGTAATGATCGTGGAACGTAAGCTTTTCATCAAACAGTATTCCAAGATCCTTAACTACGGATTTCCTATCAAGTACCTGTCCATTTATTTTATACTCAAATGTAAGTCTGTGCTTTTTGTTACCAAATGATAAGACAAAACATTTTCTCGTATTCAGATGCATTAGGTTTTCTTTACACCAATTATGAATGGAGTCTAAATTCGACTGAAGATTGAACGAATCGCTGAGTGTATCGATAACGGAAAATAGCTTCAAATCATCTGCATACAACAGGCATGGACATGTCAATTTATCAATGAGATCGTTAATAAACGTAATAAAAAATAAAGGACCTAAATGGGACCCTTGTGGCACACCCGATGTCACAGAAACGGGTGAGGATTTGAAACCTTTTATAGTAACTAACTGACTTCTCCTGTTGAGGTATGATTCAGTCCATCTTAATAGACTCCCATGTATTCCGTAACATGCTAATTTGATACATAAAATATTATGATTTACTCTATCGAATGCTTTTGAGAAATCAGTATATATGCTATCAACCTGTTTTCTTGGCGAAAGCACTGCAAAAGATAGTGTTTGTATTCAAGTAAATTAGAAGTCGTCGATCTGTTCTTAATGAAGCCATGTTGTCGAAGCGATAGGAAAGGTTGAATATGATGATAAAGACAATCATACACCAATGATTCAAACAATTTACCAAGGCAAGACAAGATGCTTACGGGTCGATAATTTTCGCAATTTGATCTGTCGCCGGATTTATAAATCGGAACGATATGAGCTATTTTCCATACTGATGGAAAAATACCTGCCTTAATGGATGCATTAAATATAATACACAAGGGATTACTTAATTCCTTGCCGCATTTCTTAACGAATAAAGGAGGAATACCATCAGGTCCAGAGCCTTTTCTTTGGTCTAATTTCACAATCTTTTGCTGTATGTCGTCTTGTGTGATTGCGATATCACTTAGGGTACAATTACTACGATTGGATAATTCATTGTGAGAATATAAGATAGTCTCTCTGGGTTTGCAAAGACAGAACTGAAATAATTAGAGAAAGCTCACATTTTCTTTTCATCGGAAGAGATGTGATTACCATATTTCATCGTTTTGGAATACTATTAGCATTATTTTTCTTGCCATTGACAAAACGCCAAAAGAATTTTATGTCGTCATCTAAAGAAGATTCGACTGACGAAACAAAATTTTATAGTCATTACTAATAAGTTTTTACATCTGTTGCGTAACATGGAAATGTATCATAATCCCGAGGATTCTTATATTTTTTGAAACGACGATGATATTTTAGTTTTTTCTAAGCTTTGCCTTAAAGCAGGTGTGAACCATACTGGATAGTTGTTTGTGTCAATTTTGGTCATAGGTGTATGTTTTGCAATAATATTCCTAAGCTCTGCGTAAAATGCGTCAGTCATACTATCAATATCTTTATGAATTGACAAGATATTATGCCATTTAACTGATTTTAATTCAAGATTTATTTTTGAATAATTGCTTTTGAAAAAATTTGGTCGTTTTTTTTTTGGTTTTTAAAATTATTTGAGTTTATTTCAACAAGATTAATATCTGCAACTAATGAGGGGTGGTGGTTATCTAAGCGGCTCAATGGCTCCACTTCATAAACCTGAATGCTATTCGAACTGAAAAGAATTAGGTCTAAAAATCGTCCGTTGTTATTTGATATACTGTTATAATTATCAAGGTTACATATTCTAAGGGTATCACAAAGCAGATTAGCTTTTTGACCTCGCGGATGAAGAGGAATCATATAATTATACTGTGATGATTTAGACCAGTGAACGTCAGGTATATTAAAATCCCCTATACAAAGAAATTCTTCTGTGTTGCGATAACGCATAATTACGTTTTGACAGTTTGTAAAAAATTTATCGATGCAGTCTAAAGGCAGATCTGGCGGAAGATAACAGAGACAAATATTAATAATTTTAACATTAGTGGCTTTTGGCAATATGCTGATCCACAAGTCTTCTAGTTCACTATTCCAGGAAGCTTGATAAATAAAATTTATTTCTTTTTTAACGGCAATTAGAATTCCCCCGCCCTCAGATTTACGTGCATTTGATTGATATCTGTCGCGCCTTACAACATTATAGCGAGTGTCAATGAATTCACCGTCAAAAACAGTGCTATTTAAGTTTGTTTCAGTTATACAGATAATGTCGTAATCATTATTATACATTAAGATAGAACTCTTTTGTTTTGATCTTAACCGATTAACATTTTGATAATAAATCAACATTATACAATATTAAAATTCCCAAATACATAAACCAAATATAGCAACAAAAAAAAAAAAAAAAATTGAGAAAAAAAATTGAGATATTATGACAGCTTGTTTAAGAATTCCATATTTCTAATGTGTATGCAGGCCGCAGTGTCTTCCTTACGAATGTATATACGTCCGAACTTAACCCATACATATATTTCTTCTCCTTGCAAATTTTCTAGCAGCAGCATGAAGAGCCTTACATTCCGGAGAAAGATGTTCAGTCACATAAATTTTTCGCTTTTCGCAATTTAATCCGATATTGTTGGTATTCAAGGGATTCTCTTTATTGGCTTTATTATAACGATAACATGCGGAGAGAACTTCGTCCCTTAAGCGTGGGTTAATGAGTGTTACAAGAATATTTCTAGGGCGTTCGGAGGAGATGTCGTATTTGGCAACTCTACGGCAAGAGTGAATGTTCTCATCATCTATTTGAATATTTACTGTTTTACACAGGTTGGAATAACAGCATTGGATTTTCGGTTCGACTTTCTGGTACTAACTGAATTTCTAAATTTTTGCTACGGGAAATTTTTTCAATTGATGTTAAACGATTAGTCAGAACATTAATCTCCTTTTGAAATCGAAGAGTTTCAGATTCTAGGTGTTTTATTATGTGACTCTTATTTTCAATTTCTTGCTTTAGGGAAGACTGTTCATCACATATAAAGTTAGTGGTTACAGTAAAGTCGTCTTTAAGCTGCTGCACAACCGAGTCCATCTCCGCTTGTACTAGGTTTTTGACGTCATCCTTCAATGCTATTCTAAAACTTTCCACGAAATCCGATAAATAATTATTCAGTTTTTTATCCAATAAGGTACTAATTTTACCCATGGTGACGAGATTGTCGTCGTTTGAGGAAAATAATTGGGAATCGGTTGATGAACAGCTTGAATTTTCAAGGGGCGAATTCAATGGTTTCTCTACGAGTGGTACAAGCGTTTGTTGTACAGGCGTATTAACATTCGATTGTTTACGTTTAGTTATATTACTACAAGATGGACACATCCACTTTGATTTATATTCAGTAGTTAAAGCCGTAAATTGTTCTTTATTTAAATTTAGACACTCAATATGATATTTTGAATGACACTGATTACATGCTAAGAAGCGGTCAGTGCGAAGTAGCTTCATTGCAGGCAGAGCAATTCATATTAATTGTTTTACTAATCTCAAACTAAGAAATTTCTGTAAATAAAGTTAAAAAAGACTTCAGCTGTTGGGATTCGATCTAACGCCTCTTATACTTATTTTCTTGCTGCGTTAATGCGTAAGCCACAGCGCTAATTGTTCGCTGAGATATTCTTTGAATAAGCGATTCACTTTACGAAGATAAATGATTGTTGAATAATGTAAGTGACGTGACTAATTTATTGCATACCGTTGCAAAATAAACAACTGACTGCAACTTTTAAAAATGACAACGGTGCTTCTCACACTTTTGGCGTATTTCTATCACAATTTTACATGAAAACACTGAATGATTTAACCACTCGAACACTAATAAAACACTGCATCCATTGATATTAATTTAAGTAAGTTTAAACACTACACACATTTATTTTATTTAAAAAAACTAGGAGTGAACGAAACCGTTACTGTCGGCGATCACGGCGGGGAGGTAATCTCATTTCATGGAGGTAATATCAAATTGGATCGACTTCTCAACAACTGTATCCGTTTTATTTACGGTCTTCGAAAGTACGACCACGTCTCTTTCTATCGGTCTCAACTTAAATGGTTAAATATCCTACAACGCAGGAACCTTAGAATTCTTATGTGTGAGATGATCCCAAGTAATGTTCTTTTACTTTTGTTTCAAAAATCCACTTGTTAGGGGATTTTCTTATTGCTAAAAGAAGCGCATTCCAGAGTCGTACATGAGGGAATTTGCAGTACGAGATTGTTATGAGGGCGAAGATTGCAATCATGGGAAGAACCCAGGATTGGAACTTTCATTTCAAATACTCTGGGGCCAATGGATCGTTAAGGATTCTAAGAAACAGAAACTGAAACTTTTTTTATTCAATGTAGATTATTAATAATACTTAAATTTTGAAAGTCACTCTAATATTTAATTACCATTGGTTCGAAAAAAAACCTCTGTCCTGGGAAGAACCAGCAAGAAACCCAGCAGGACTTTTTTTTTTTAAATAACAGCTTACAATCATGTATGTTTGTTTTACACACTGAGTGTGGGGAAACAATTTACGCTATTTGACACGTAATTGTCTTCCACTCTCTATTACTATGAAATCTATTTAAAAGTTGTTTTAAAAAAATACATATAGTGATTACATAATTTTTTCCATTTTGCTTAAGGGTGCGTTTGCAAATCGGGCAAAGTTATGCTGTTTTTCGGTACATTTTGTGACAAAACTAAACCAAATCAAACATAGCTAATAACTACCACGTATAGAATGGTTCTTCATCTTCAAATGGTAGTAACTTTTTTGTTGAAAATAATAGTTTTTTATATTGTAAAAACGATCTTCCCAAGCCATTTTCTACAAAATTAACGATACCGGCTTATGTTTAGGTACATTTTTGTTCTATTATCAACATATATTAAGATTTTTAAAAATACTATAAGTAGGCAGACATATTCAATAAAAAATAGTGGTGTTTACTTTTTATCAAAATGTAACAAATAGTAGTAAAAATAAATAAAAACTGATGCTTATTTTTTCACATATTTTGCTAATACGGATGAATCATAATGAATTGCAATAAGGGTGGGTTATTTTATTTTTGGTGCCTGTTTTGATTTGTCCGTGACAGTCCGTGCTCGGCCGCCGTCGTGAGTGGATACTGTATCGCCTGCCTGATTGCAGCAGCTGAAAAAGATCACTGTACATGCACAAATTATTCGCATTTGATACATAGGTACTTGACAAGGTAAAATAATATTATTATTTTTATAATCACACATTTTTATTATTATATTTTGTTTCGCTAAAAGGAAATGGGATTTATATATAAATGCCTATTCGTCTTGAAATTTATGGAGTGATCTGAAAGTGTACATCGGTGACTGCTACTGGAACTCCTCGACGAGTAGTACTAGGTGTGCCGAGTTTGGGCTCGTTTTGTTAGTTACGATTAGACCTAACCTCCGGGCTTGATGGAGAGACCTGATGGTGTACTTTGGTGACTACTACTAGAACTCCTGGACGAGTGGAATTAGGTGTACCAAGTTCGCCTCGTTTTGTTTGTTATGATGAGACCTAAAATCCGGGCTTGATGGACAGACCTGATGGTGTACCTAAAATCCGGGCTTGATGGACAGACTGCTGGAACTCCTGGACGAGTAGAACTAGGTGTGCCGAGTTTGGGCTCGTTTTATTAATTTTGATGAGAACTTACCCCCGGACTTGATGGAGTGACAAACACACCTCGTGCTATTCGTCCATGAGTTCCAGAAGTAGTCACCGAAGTACACCATCAAGTCTCTCCATCAAGCCTGGAGGTTAGGTCTCATAATAACTAACAAAACGAGCCCAAACTCGGCACTCCTAGTTCTACTCGTCCAGGAGTTCCAGCAGTAGTCACCAAAGTACACCATCAGGTCTCTTCATCAAGCCCGGTGGTTAGGTCTCATAATAACTAACAAAACGAGCCCAAACTCGGCACACCTAGTTCTACTCGTCCAGGAGTTCTAGTAGTAGTCACCAAAGTACACCATCAGGTCTCTCCATCAAGACCGGAGGTTAGGTCTCATCGTAACTAACAAAACGAGCCCAAACTCGGCACTCGTCGAGGAGTTCCAGTAGCTGTCACCGAAGTATACCTTCAAGTCACTTCACCAAGTCCGGAGCTAAAGTCTTATCATAACTAACAAAACCAGCCCAAAGTAAACAGCCACCATCTCACTGCTAGTAGAGGGCTTCTAGTGCCTAGCAGTCTCTGGAGCAGCTATTCGTACTTCGTATCTAAGTATATTTTTGTAGGTATAAGTAATGAGAAAAAAAAACAATCTTTCAAATTATCAACATGTTTTTACTTGATTACAATTCCCGCACCCGCAGCTAACCGTGCGTACACTTGTGTGTGTGACCCATGTCAATGTAATAGTTCGATTCTATACCTACCAATTTTGCAAACGCGTCCTTAAGTATATTTTCATTTAGTTTCATGAAGGAATCCAGTGCCGATTCCTTCCTCATCAGTTCCGTGAGTTTGTATGGCGACACTCTTAAGTTATTGCACAGTAATTCATGATTTTTTCTGTATCGGCAAAAGGCGGGGCAGTTCTCCAATAGATGTTCCAACGTCTGAGCTGAGCGGTTGTCGCACGGACATTTATCGTTTTTAATGATTTTAAAACGGTGCAGATATGTTTCATGATAACCGTGTCCGATGAGAAATTGTGTAAGGTAGAAGTTAGTTGGAGTCATTGTTCACAGCCTTTCAATATCATTCAGTGTGGGAAGAAGGTTTCTTGTGCGTTTGCCCTGTGATGCACTGAGGTACCTAGTTTGGCTGGTGGAGCGATTGTTTTTCCTAATTATGTGCTTAATGTATGTAATAGGGAACTCAGAGTAATCAGGCGACTTGTGAAATCTAGAGCCCGCACTAGCGGCCTCATCGGCGGCTTCGTTACCCGATATAACTGAGTGTCCCTTAACCCAGTTGATGTGTATGGTGCCTATAGATTCGTGTTGATGTAAGTATTTGTGTATGTGTGTGACTATGGGGTATGTGTTACTTCTGTTCTGAATTGCATGAATGCAGTCGGTGAGTCGGTGTATATAATTGCGCGTGTGTATTTGTGTGAGGTACCCGATTTGCATGCTTCCCGAAATGTGAACAATTCCGCCTGGAACACTGTGCAACTGTCGCGAAGCTTAAACTTTTTGGTTGTCACTATGGAGTGAGGGTTGTGTTGGCTGTAGCATATAAAGACGGTTCCCACGGCTCCATCCTCTTGTTTGCTACCATCCGTGTAAAATGTATAATGTGCTGTCTCTTCGTCAGTACATTGGTGATTGAACTTCCCCGCTATGAAATCTGTCACATATTATACCTCATATTTTAGTGGCGCCGCCCTGGTGCCTGGTATATTCTGTGACCTATCCAAAGCCTTCGATTGTGTTCACCATGAAACATTAATCAGGAAACTTCAACACTACGGTGTAAGAAGTGATACTCTTAAGTTAGTTATTTCGTATTTAAATAACAGAACGCAAAATGTTGACATTGTTGCGCGCCACAATTAATGCCTGGTACATGGCGACACTAGTTACCACTAGCGCCTTCTAGTATCGAGTAGCAGAACTAGGAGAGTCAAGATCCTTCTAGAAATTTACATGGAGGAACTTTCTAGAACTATCGACACCTAGTCAGTCGGGACCGGTATTTACTCGAACATTCTAGATGTTTCTACAGTAGGAGGTTCTGGTACTATCTGAGGCCCTATATAAGGCCGGTATAGACCGCAACCCGGGGCAGTGTTGAATTGGCGATACAAGCGAATACTTCGAAGCGATACAACTGCGAACTAAAGTGATCAGTAGTACAATTGTGTTTTGTTATTAGTGTGGTTTTAAGTTGTAATTAGTTTTCTGTAATTAAAGTATCAATTTTGGTAATTCACTCGGCAGTTTTTAATTGTCTCGAACTCCAAGCTCGTAACAATAGTATGAGCTCTTCCGGGTCGATACTACAAATGCGCATGCCTCAGGGCTCAATTCTCGTTTCACCTTACATAGTAGGGGATAACCATAATATAGTATTATTTGCTTATGATACTTCATTAATTTTCAAAATAAAACGACAAAATCTAAAATATGACGAAGTAAGTAATGCTATATCTAAATTAGTAAATTAGTTCAATGTTAATAATTTGCATTTAAATGTCACTAAAACGAAATGTATGGTGTATGATTACGTTAATCTTTGTGTTTACTGTGTTTAAAGTATAAGTATATCATTATAAAATATAATTTACATCATATAATTATGTTTTATGTTATTAGATTTAAATGCGCTTGATGACAACACCACTATTGAAAAACTTCGTAGGTCGTACCCATATTCAGAATATTAATCATAACTTTTGATGGAATTAACCAATTTTGATAAATTGTAACACGAAGATACGCCTTATAATTTCTTTAACATTTCTTTTGTTATAAATTAGTCCTTTATACGTGATACGTTAATAAACAAACAGACAGACAGAGAATTGTAAAAATGGTAAAAATGTATTTAATTACTTGTTTTTTGTCCCTCTCAATCACTTTTGTTACAAAAATATAAAATATACAGACATCTGCTATTTACATTTTTATTATATGTCAGTATATAGAATATATATACTGACATATAATAAAATATATATATCCCGTGTAGTGGCGGGTTAGAATACCCACTACCCCATATCTTCCCGTGGGTGTCGTAAGAGGCGACAGAGGGAAACTGAGGCAGAAGATGGGCAGCAGCATCTTTCTGATAACAGCAAATAATAAAAAAAACTGCGGTTGCCAACCCGCTCGCCAAGCGTGGCAACTACGGCAATATCCCCCCAATGAAGAAGGTTACGAAGAAACGGCCCCCAGTCCCCGGCGGCCCCGCTATTCCTGGCTACGGTGGCGACCATGGTAACGGCGGGGCAGGGGGTGCTAAGAATCTCCGGTGGAGGTTCGGTTGCCACCTACGACGACTCGACCTGGCAACTTATAACGCACGCACTCTGAGGACTGACGAGAAGATCCTGGAGCTGGAAGAAGAGATAGACAAGTTGCGCTGGAATATTATAGGATTATCCGAGGTCCGAAGAGAGGGGGAGGACACGGTAATCCTCGAATCCGGCAACTTGTTCTATCACCGGGAGGGCGACCATCTGTCCCAAGGAGGTGTCGGATTTATCGTCCACAAGTCTCTCGTTAACAACGTTGTAAAAATTGGGAGTGTGTCGACGAGGGTTACCTTTATTTTTTTGTTACGTACCTTATACTCAGAATCACCAAACGGTATTCGCTGAAGGTCATACAGGTTTACGCACCAACTTCGGCACACCCCGATGAGGAGGTGGAGGAAATGTATGAGGATATCTCTAGAGCCATGCATTCCTCTAAAACCCGCTATACGGTGTTAATGGGAGACTTCAACGCAAAGCTAGGCACAAGAGAAAACGGTGAGCTGAAAGTAGGAAATTCGGATTAGGGCAACGGAACCCAGGGGCCAGCAGCTGGCCGACTTCATGGAGAAAGAGGACTCTTTATGATGAACTCTTTCTTCCAGAAGCGGCCCCACAGGAAGTGGACCTGGTCGAGCCCCGACGGTTCGACAAAAATGAGATTGACTTCATTATGACGACTAGACGCCAACTGTTCAGTGATGTCTCAGTGATCGCGAGGGTGAAAACTGGTAGCGATCACCGAATGGTTAGAGGCACACTGAACCTAAACGTTAAGTTGGAGGTGTCGTCTAATGAAGTCAACGCTCCGTCCCCCTCGTGCTCAAATCCAAAGTCCTGAAACCTTTCAGCTCGAGTTACGAAACCGTTTTCAGTGCCTAGAAGATTGCAATGCAGTGGACGATATGAATGACAAGCTCGTGGAAACTGTCCATGCGGTCGGAGCTAAGTTTTGTAAGACCCGCCGCAGAAGAACACAAAACTCCGATCACACTCTTAATCTCATGGCTGTTAGACGGGAAATGAAGCTGCAATCTTCAGTAGATTTGATAGCATACAGGCAACTGAACAGACAGATCTCCAAATGCATGCGGCGGGACTTGCGCAACTTCAATACAGCTCGTATTGAAGAAGCGATCGAGCGGAACCAGGGCTCCAAAGTCTTTGCCAGAGATCTGTCTGCCAGAAAGAGCCAACTGTCGAAGCTGAAGACCGAGTGTGGCAGCGTCGTTTCCGGGACACCTGAGATTTTGAGTGAGATTGAGAGGTTCTATGGGCAGCTGTACACATCATCGTTAGAGCCACACGCAAGTGTGAGTAACGATCCAAGAGCGAGTCTTATCCGACACTATTCCGATGATATCCCGGACGTCAGTCTGAGCGAGATTAGAATGGCTCTCCAGCACCTTAAAAACGGCAAGGCCCCAGGCGAGGATGGAATTACAGCGGAGCTTCTGAAAGCGGGTGGAAAACCAGTACTTGAAGTCCTTCAGAAGCTCTTTAATTCCGTCCTACATGGTGGCACTACACCGGAGGCGTGGAGCAGAAGTGCGGTGGTCTTGTTCTTCAAGAAAGGCAACAACGCTCTCTTGAAGAACTACAGACCGATTTCCCTTCTGAGCCGCGTCTACGTGCTGTTTTCGAGAGTCATTACGAATCGTCTCGCACGCAGACTCGACGACTTCCAGCCTCCCGAACAAGCCGGTTTCCGAAAAGGCTTTAGCACCATAGACCACATACATACCTTCGGCAAATTGTACAGAAGTCCGAGGAGTACAATTTGCCACTATGTCTGGCGTATGTGGACTATGAGAAAGCCTTTGATTCCGTCGAAATTTGGGCGGTGCTGCAGTCCCTTCAGCGGTGCCAAGTTGATTGTCGGTATATCGAGGTGCTGAAGTGCTTGTACAGTAGGGCCACGATGGCTATCCGAGTACAGAACCAGAGTACAAAACCTATCCAAATGCAGAGAGGTGTAAGACAGGGTGACGTTATATCCCCGAAACTCTTCACCGCTGCATTGGAAGACGTTTTCAAGCTTCTGGACTGGAAAGGATACGGCATTAACATCAATGGCGAGTACATCACTCACCTTCGATTTGCCGATGATATAGTCGGAAATCCATTATATTAAAGTTGTAAATATTTACTTTGCAAACATCCGCTTAATAAAATAGATAGTATTTTATTAAGCGGATGTTTGCAAAGTAAATATTTACAACTTTAATATAATGGATTTCCGCAAAGTAACGCCTGATTCTATTAATTATCTTAAAGAGGCTAGCATGGCCGACCAGGCAAGACTATATTTTATTAAGCGGATGATATAGTCCTTATGGCAGAATCGCTGGAGGACCTAAGCACTATGCTCAATGACCTCAATAGTGCCTCCCAACGGATAGGTCTTAAGATGAACATGGACAAAACAAAGATCATGTTTAATGTCCATGTCACACCTATGCCGGTAGTTGTTGGGAGCACTAAGCTCGAAGTTGTTGACGAATATGTTTACCTGGGACAAATAGTCCGACTAGGTAAGTCCAACTTCGACCGAGAGGTCAATCGACGGATTCAACTCGGCTGGGCAGCGTTCGGGAAATTACGGCACATCTTCTCGTCAGGTATACCTCAAAACTTGAAAACGAGGCTGTACAACCAGTGCGTGTTGCCAGTGATGACCTACGGAACTGAGACGTGGTCCTTCACTGCTGGCCGGATGAGGAAGCTCAAGGTCGCTCAGCGAGCTATGGAGAGGGCTATGCTCGGGGTCTCACTGCGTGATAAACTTAGAAATGAGGATATCCGCAGTAGAACCAGAGTGACCGACATAGCCCAACAGATTAGTAAGCTGAAGTGGCAATGGGCCGGCCATATAGCTCGAAGAACCGACAACTGATGGGGAAAAAAGGTTCTCGAGTGGCGGCCTCGTACCGGCGGACGAAGTGTAGGGCGTCCCCCCACTAGATGGAGTGACGACCTGGTAAGACATGCAGGAAGTCAATGGATGCGGGTGGCTCAGGACCGTGCTTTGTGGCATTCCTTGGGGGAGGCCTATGTTCAGCAGTGGACTTGTGAAGGCCTGTAATGATGATGATAATGATGATGATGATATAGAATAAATGAAAAGCCTAATTCGTACCCTTTCGTCGTAATTATTTCATCGTGTGCGTTAGAACCAAGGGGTAGATTTAACAGTAAAGTGTGAATATAGCTGGCTGGATGAAATCCAGCTCGAAGGACCACGTGAATATTTATAGAGAGTAAAGCCACAGATTAAATAATGTTACTACGTAAATAAAGCTACCATTTTTACATAGAATAAGGGTTACGATTGGGCACACAGCCCACCTGATGGTAAGTGGCTACTGCAGTCTATAGACATGTGCAGCCAACTTCAAAAAAGGAAGGCTACAGATGCATTGTCACCTCTTGTAATTATGCTGGTACTCTATACTCTTCAGACCGTAACAGCAGTGCAGGCACTGATATTTGGCGGCAGTAATCGGTAACAGGATGGTATCTGCCCAGACAAACTCCTAGGCAGGAAATAGGTCCTACCATCTGGTAAAAAGAGTCTTGACACCTAGTTAAGGAACCCTGTCACTTAGTCACTTAGAGTAATTTACTCTCCATGTATTTGACCTTCGAAAATTTGTTTTTAAAATGTTACCAATTACACTAGACATTTCTCTTGTATCGTGGAGACCTTTTATATTTGGTTGAACTTTATGCATAGAGAGAAACATTCAAACCCGGAACCATTAATTATACGCCATACAAATAGTCGTACTACTACGCCTATAGAGCCGTCGATGTCAATATCGAGTTTGGTAACATACGTGGTATATTACCAAATTCGACTATATGTACGGCTCTGTACAGATGTTTTATGGAAGGGTCGACCTAACCGGGGAAGAATACTATTGTAGTTTCGTAGTATCACTGCGGTATTTTGTATGGCAATTGACGAGAATCATAGACCCTTTTCAATTCATTTTTATAAGAAAAATCAATTGTTATTTTAATTTTATCATATCTATAAAACTATATATTAACATGTGAATGGTAATTCATATATAACGCAAAAACTCAAATATAATTAAGTATTACATTTGGATATCTGTATTACGGGAAGTTTTCGGCAAGAAATGTGAAAATTATCCGCATTGTTTTCTTAAAGTCTAAATGACAATAGCCTGTGTCGTTTCATTGTTGTCATTCTTCTCAAACGAGTGATTGCTACTGGGACTGATGAATGTCTGGAGAAATAATACCTCTCCAATACGAACAGAACCCATCCAGATTTTGTGAAAATGCTAATGAACAATAGAGGTTTTTATTTATGAGCTTTTTTTAAGCCGTAGTAGTTCAGAGGCTGAAGTGCTTGCCATGAATTTCACAGTCCACGTGCAACCGGGTTCGAACCCCACCGCCATCAATGAAATTGTTGATTACAATTTTGCTACGGTTTTTTCACGATTAGCGGTGAAGGAAAACGTAAAGAAACTAGTCCGTCTGAGGAATAAGAATATTTCGTAGAATAGAATAGAGTAGAATGGAATAGAATAGAATAGAATAATTTTTTATTCAATATAGATTACATGTGTAATTCTTATTGAAAGTCATTTTTTACTTTACCACTGGTTCGAAAAAAAACCTCTGTCCTGGGAAGAACCAGCAAGAAACCCAGCGGGACTTTTTTTTAAGTAAATTTACATTAATGGTTGTACAAACTATTTAAGTACAAAATTTATTATAGAAACTGCTTGGAAGCGACCACCTCATTCTCAGGGGTTATTATCAAACATAGACCTCTGAAGTCCGCCAACACGCACTTGAGCAGCATGGACTAATTGCTCTAGCCTAAAGAAATATGAGTAGACCTGTACCCAATGGGACGTATATAGGCTGTAATTTACTAAATGCAATTTATTTTCCAAAAGGAGGAGGTTCTCAATTCGACTATATTTTTTGATGATTCTTATTGTTTGAAAGCTGGTGCTTCTCATGTGGTCCCACATAAATTTGATCAAGATCTAACCAGTAGTTTTTGAGTTATCCTTAAAAACGCGTATTTAATTGACTTCGACTACAGTGATGATTGTTCTCGTTTTATTTATATTGATGTCGGTTGTACAAAATTTTTAATTTTACCACTTGTTACTTTTAAAACTAACTGTTGTTTATCCGCCTGCTTCGCTGAGCGTTAACGAAACGAGTATATATATATATATGTATATATATATATATATATATATATATATATATATATATATATATATATATATACTCGTATATGAACACACACTTTCTTTTTTATTCCATATGTTAGAGTCTGTATTATACACGGAATATAAGATAACTGAATGAGAGGGAAAATGCCTCCTAACATACAGGGTAACCTAGTTTAGGGGGCAGGGCATCAATGAATTGTATGTTAATTCTGTGTTCAATAAAGAATTAGGAAGTGGTCTTAAGAATATCACAAATACAAGGTTACAACTAGAATTCATTTTAATAGGTACATTAAAATCTTCATTTCCTATTTATCCACCCTTAGGATTGGATTTTTCCTTTATATTTATGTTTGACCACCCCTGAATTATAAACCTATTTAATAAAAATAAGAAGCGTTTAAAACGAAGTAAAAATTCGACTCGTATGAGACATACATAAAACTTATACGAGTCGAATATATTATTCTTAGATAATATTCGCAGTAGAACCATAATAATTACAGACCAAATAATCATTTAGCTAAACAAGTATTAGTCCGGCTGTAATGGTTGGGTTGGGTTGGTTGATACCTTTGGGAAAGATTCTCGGGTGTTCTCGAGTCAGTCATTAATGAGTACAATTTTCGTTAGTTGTTTTACAGTATAGTGGCGGTATAAGAATATCCACTACCCCATATTATTCCGTGGGTTTCGTAAGAGGCGACGGAGGATACGGGCAGCTGCGTCTTCCTAATAACGACTAAAAATAAAAAACTGTGGTTTTTTATTTTTAATCGTTTAGTCGTTACAAGCGTGGCAACTATGGCAAATATCCCACCTATGAGGTAATCTATAGGGGGGGGGCTATGTTTAGAAGTGGACTTTTATAGGCTGTAACGGCTCTTAAATCTTAATAGGACTCGACTAGGCTCGCGTCCTTGCAGGCCTGATAAGCCTAGTCATGCAATTACTAATAGGATGTGTGGGGTATGTTCGGTATTTCTATTGATAGAAGTCGTAATGAGGATATCCGCAGTCGAACCAGAGTAACTCAACGGATTGTGCTTAACTGGTGGCAATAGGCCGGTCATATTTTTTGTATATCTTCAATTGATAAGTAAAGTAACCGTTTAGCTTCCACTACTGGGCACGGGCATCTCCACATTTCTGGGAGGGTATTTTTTGTGCAAGTAGGGTCCATCGCTTTACCTTACTTTTCTTAAATGCGTATTCTAATTAAAATTTTTGGTTTACTCACGTGGTGATAAATAACAGAGGTTTGATACAGAAATTTCAAATAATTATCCGTTTTGGTGCAAATTAATCAGTCAATCCAATGAATCCAAATTAATACAATAAATACCATACTTTGCAATGATAATAAACAACTTTCAGGTCGTGGACCTCACGAGCAGCTGTTTTCACTGGATCAAATCTCCGTGGCGCCTTTTCGTGCCAGTATATCTGAAGATTTTTTTAGCATCATAAAACAAAATATGCAACATTGTTTTTAAAGAGCTTCTTTGATACAATAACCTGTTTATATTTATTAGGGTTGCGTACTTATAAATTCCGACCGGAACCATTTGGGCGTATCTATTTGTCCGTCTTTTTGTTTACATGCTCGTAACATTATGTGTCATGGCCATTTTACTCAGTAACCATTGCAATTGACCTAAAGTTTGGCGTAATTCAAGAATTTATTTGCTTTATTTTGTTATTTTTGGTAAATAAATGTCGGATTTTTAAAAATATAAGTGTACAGAACCCTCGACATTTAAGTCAGCCATGCACTTGCTGGGCTGTAGGAAGATTGGCACCCTTCGTACGGCGGGAACATTCGTACACTTGCCATGAAAAAAAGAACTATCAAGTAGTGTGTGATGATTTATCGTGTGTTCTCCGCCTAATGTCAGCCATGTTCATTGAGCGACCCGCCAAGTCAGTTGAAACGTCAACTGCCGAGGGGTCGGTCCATATTTGTTTACCAGCTTGGTAAGTATTTTTTTATGTCACTTTGAAGTCGTGTACTTGTTGTAGATTGATTTTTTGTAATATATTTACATTGATTTGATACATAAATAAAACGAAAATATATTTTGATGAAAAATTATCCCGTAATTACACTTTTCTAGCCATGTGATTAATTTTTGGTTATGAAGTACTCAGAGGTACATTCGTGCACACATATTGGGGGAGCATACGTACGTGTACGAATGCTCCCCAGTCATTGAAGTACTTCATTGTTTTGTAGTTCTTGAAGAGAAATTTAAAGAAAAAGAACAGAAAAAACAAGAGCTAGAAAAAAGAGCTAAAGCCAAAGAAATTAAGCGAATGTTGATGACTCCTGATGTAAAGAAGACTAAAAAGGCAAGAAAAATGTAATAGATGAAGATTCAGCTTCTGAAGAATCTGATATGAGCTTACAGGAAAGTTCGACATCCATGATTGAAGAAGATGATGATTCAGAGATCGGTGAAGAAATAGCTGTTGATATTGTACCAGAGAACATTAAGGACAACAGTTTCATTTTAGTCAAATTTGCAAAGAAAAAAACGGTAGTATATTACGTTGTAAAAGTTATTAGCCACTATTCTGAAATAGAGTTTAATTACGTAATGTAATGTTTTAATGTATCTTATTTAAGAAAAAAACCGGGGTCATCATGGTCTTTTGTTTTCCAAATGTTAAAGATGAGCACACAGTGTAGATAACTGATGTAGAAATGATTTGACCAGATCCAAAACCACCGTCAATTTGTATAGCTCGTACTTCTAAAATTTTTACTTTTGCTGTTAACTTGACAAATTATAACGTGCAGTAAAATTGGTATTTATTATGTTATAATTATCGTTTACGTCAAAGTGATATCCAAAGGCTGATTCGTAATTTTTGACTGAATATAGTAATTAATAAGTAAAGACTTAGTTCATATAATAGTTGGTTATTATATTTTTGATAATACGGTTTATTTGTCAACTAAAATTATCATTAAGGATACCTAAGTAGGTATTATTATAAATGAGCAAAGAAAAGACTTGATTATTTTTAGTTAAACTTTAGTTTTTGACTGTTTAAATAATATTTAAGCAAAGAAGTTTATAATTTTTTTTAAATATTTGTACTTTAGAAAATGTGTTTAGTTTTTGTTATAAGGTATACATCATGTTTTGATGAATAAACAATGTTAATTTAAGTATATTATTGTTTTTAAATAGCCTGTACCAATGTACCCCTACCTCCGTACAAAGCTACCCCGTACTGGGGGGCAGATTTGTACAAGTTCCCATTTTTTTTAAAAGGTTGATACACAGAAACCGTTAAACACACACATATATTTTTAATATATAATGTACTTAACATATCACACTATGATACGTACATTTCAGTTTCGTTCTAAGTCTAACAAAATAGTATAAATTAAATTCGAAGTGAAAACCCTACGAAGGGTGCAAATCTTCCCCTACTGATTAAAACCTTACTAATATAAAAATAAATAAAAGTATTTTATTTGGAACTAGCTGTTCCCCGCGACTTCGCCCGCGTGTAATTTAGGGTTTTAACTTTTTTGCGAGAAACCCTAATTCTTTTTCTAAAATAAATGTAGCCTTATTTACTCCTTATGACATCAGCTCTCTGCCAGTGAAAGTCCCCGTCAAAATCGGTCCAGCCATTTTGGAGATTAGCCGGAACAAACAGACAGACAGACAGATAGACAGACAGACAGACAGACAAATAATTTTTTAAATTGTATTTTTGTTATGAGTACCGTATATATTTTCATATGCATTGAGTAAAAAGCTGTAATTTTGGCCTTACAAACAGACACTTCAATTTTATTTATTTGTATAGATAGGGGTGTAGTTTATAAAACTAAAATAAGGCCCAAAGTAATAAATGTTTAAAACAATTAAATTACCAACTTGCTCAGTTTTAAAACAATTGAAGAAAATAGTTATATGCGAACAAAGTCGGACCAGCTAGTATTGAATAAAGAATATTCTACTCAAAGAGATTTAAATATATTGGTATAACTACTTAAATGTCTTTGATTCTACTCTATTTTTTTCTGAAGATAGATATTGATATTATTTGAATGAAGATTTGGGCAATTCCTAAAGTAAAACAATACCTTATTAATTCTTGCCTGACACGCTTGCTTAGGCAAAGCTTTATGAAACATGTCAGCGATCTCATAAATAATTAATGTCGCCGAAAAAGCATGTTTTGCACGCAGTTACATTGAGCGTTACAATCTTTTTCAAGACATTTAACAGCTCCCAAATTCTAAGACGTCAAGATAAATTTATATTTAGTAGTAATCTTTAGGTATTTGCTTACCAATAATCAAAAGAGGTATAAAATGAGTACATAAAAGTTAATTTACATATTATACCGTATCAACGATTCGTTCACATATATAAATCGCACTTGGACAAACATCTGGATTTTTTTTATAGAATTAGGGTGACAAACGAACATAGTTCACCTGATGATAAGTGGATGCTGTGGTCCATAGACATCCTCGTTTAAGAATCAAAATGCAGATGCGTTGTCATCCTTGACGACTAAGATGAAATGCCTCGTTACCAGTAAAAAGGGTATCCGGTTCTACACTCACCATACGAAACACAGCAGCATTAAGTTGCTATTTTACTAGTATTCTGTGAGAGTGTGGTCCTACCCCGGTCGAGCCGACCCATTCGTACTGCAACCATAATATAACTACAGCGTGGCTCTATCACGTTCATTACGTACGTTCAAATGCTGTATATGACATTGTGACAGGAGATGAAACACGGATAGTTTGTAATATTCCAGAAAGAAAGCAACAGTCTTCTGTATAGGGTTCGAAGGCAACAGCAAACTAACAAAATTCAGGCACCGTGGGCAAAAAAATTATTGCACAGTCTAGACCTCGCACCATGCAATTTCTTTATTAAACAACAGTAAAATTAAAATAACCAGAGTCGGTATTTTCTCAAAATGTTTGGAGATTCACTCATTATCCCAAATGAATGAAAATTTCATTTAAGGTAAATTTAAATAAATTTCGCTCACAACAAATTTAAATCAAACTAGTTTCCACGTGTAGTGTTCGATAGAACTAATTATCAATCCCGGCCCAAGATCGTGATTGAAGCATGTTGAAATTTAATAAGCTCACTTAAAATTAATTGGTTTAATACTAGAGAGCAGGAAAATAAAGTTATGACTGCCCGGTTATCGCTCACGTAGACCTTGATTGGAAACAAGGTTATAAGTACGGTACGCGTAAAATTCAAATTGGTATATGTGATGGCCGAGATCGAAGGTGAATTTATCGAAATGAAAACGAGATAAAAAATTCTGGTGGGAATTGTGATTGGCTTCATTTTACACGACTGCCCCAGAAGGAAGTTAATGCTTTCGGAATGTATGTATGTATGTGTGTATGTCTATTTCTTTGGCATGCTCTGTAGCCTAAACGGCTTGATTGATTTAAACATGTGTCGTTAAATTCGTCTTAGTTGTGGAAGTGACATAAGATAATTATTGTAATATCGAATTGTGTAGTGATCTACAAAGGTTTAGCCTTTTTAGTTTACTTTATTTTCGAACGAAGCTTTGCACTTCAGTTTCGTTCCGCTTGATTTTTCATACATCAAGGAATTTAACAGAATTTTCAAGAAATCGGTTAAATCAAGAAATATATTTTTTCTTGGTGGTCTTGGTTTAATTTATGTTAATTAATATGCATTTTATTTTAATATTATACCTACTCTTTGTTCCAAAATATCTTATTATAATAAATATTATATTTTTGTCCGAAATGTACAATTTTTTTGTCTGCCTGATTCCAAAACTTTATTTTTTACAATACATGAGTATCCCTAGCCCATACGTTAAGGAATGGCTTTGGAATGGCTGAACCGATTGTGATGAATCTTTACGATCAGGTAGAGGAACAATGCCAGGAGAGATCTAGTCTATATTTTATCCGAAAAATTGACATTAATAGATCCTATCCGGGCGATGCCAGGCGGACCGCTAGTTAGGAATAATTTCTTATTACTTAACACTGGCAAAAGTACAAAAGTACGAGTCCACTCCTAAAGAAAATAAAAATTTGAGTTATGTTTGTTTGAGTTTTTCTTACAGTAATTACAGAGAGGGGATACAGTTCCATATTAAGGCATCTAGCAATAAAAAGTATAACGCCATCAAGTGTATGTTACGGGTCATAATTTCCTCCGTTTATGTATTATTACTCACTATTAGATGACTGATTTTAAGATATGAAGCAAAGATCCACGTTACGCATTATATTTCAATTACAGCTTAGGAACTTTATTTTTACATTTTAATAACTTTTTAATTTGTCCATTAAAAGTATTTATATTATAAATTATAGACTATATATTTTGCAATATAAATAAAAATAAAAGTTGTTTAAACCATGATTTATTAAGTATAAATTATACGTTCCGATATAAAATATAATATTGTATGAATATAATATAATATTATGTAATATTGAATGCGAGGGTACACACGTACACACTGACAGAGCATTCTCGTGTGAGTAAATTAGAATATACACACACTTATACGCGTATTATAGTTAGCGTAATAATCAACGGGTGAGTTAGTTAGTTTGTGGACAATCACTACCAGGTCAGGCATCAGTTTTATTCGCTGGAGAGGGCTCTTTTTGCGGGAAGTTGATCACCGGCGGATTGATGCTCTAGATTTACCGTTTGAATAATGGTTTTATGTAAATTTTGATACGTAAAAGTGGTGCGATTTTGTGTATTAAGTATCTGCGAATGTGAACTATTAGCGGAAATGATGTAACTAGTGGCACAAAATAAATAATAGTACTACTAGTGGTTCGATGGCAGTATAGATCTCAAGGATTTTTTATGCGCTTAAAGGCCTAAAGGATATTATCTTCATCAACCGTCCGTTGGGTTTCATTATTCATATCAGCATATTGTGAAGAGTTTTATCAACAAAATTCAAATCAGTCTAGGCTGTATGGTCTAAGACCTTTATTGGTGAATCGTAAAAATATCAACAAACAAATGTTTATCTGTTTCTGTTTACATTTTCTAATTTTTACAGATTTACAATAATTTCTATATTCGTGTACAATTTGATTTTGTACAATTTTAAATAATACCTGGATAATAAACTCAATAAATTATGTCTGATCTTAAGATATGTAGAATATGCTTACGAACAGGAGCAAAAGTATATAAATACGATCGATTTCAACTGAAGTATTATTATGAAGAAGTTATGGCTTTGAAGGCAAGTGTTTGTAATTAAATACTACTTTAGGTCTATGTGTTAGTGGCGTAAGAGAATTCAAATTAATTTCAGAATTTCTCCATCTGTCCTTCTATCCGAATATGTCTCTAATCACTTTATATGGTAGTTTATTTTACCCTTCAAGACTGCATTACTACTTCCCAGTCTTGCCCTTTTCTTTAAACTAATATTGAAATATCTCATGTACAGTTGTTTTGGCAAAATCAGTTAGAAGTATTATATCATAATTTGAGGCATTCCATCTTAGTCCTAAGAGGTGACAACGCATCTGTAACCTTCTTTGTTTGAAGATGGTTTCAGGTGTCTATAAGATGCAGTAACCGCTTATCATCAGGTGGACTGTATGTTTGGTTGTCACTTGTTTTATAAATAAAACATTTATCAGTTTGATTAGAATAATAGTTATAAATTTTGATTATATGAGCAACAACAGCAGTACATTTGCTTTTCCACCAGCACCAGCTACCCATTAGTAGCCCCTTCTAGGGGATGACAAATTCTCTTCTTTTTACTCCTCAATGTGGAGGCCAGATCACACAGCCCACCTGATGTGATAAGTAAGTGGATACTGTGGCCCATAGATATCTACATATATCCTCAATTAAGAATTAATATGCAGATGCATTGTCACCCCTGAGGATTAAGATGGAATGCCTGGTTTCTAGTAAAAGGGTCTGCCATGCATCCTCTTAGCTTAGCTATGGTCTTAAAGCTACTGTTACAACACCTTATTTGTAGGTTGAAAAGCAGTTTCTTAAGTTAACATCAAAAAGAAAGTAAAGTAATTATTTCAAAATTTCATTTCAATTCTATACAGGTCAATGATAGTGATGGTCTACCACATTACTTCTGCTACGAATGTTCTATCATACTACACAAATTTCATAAGTTTAAGGAAAAGTGCTTCAGAGGACAAAAAGCTCTAAAAGAATTATTATGGACAGGTCCTGTGAGTAATCTTTTTGTCTTTAATTTGAATGCCATTTGTAATTGAAAAAATCTAGTATGGTTATTGCAGAAGTACTAGTCTTCTGTTGATCAGCTTCGGTTACATGGTTATCCACACAGATACAAGGATAAATTCAGATATAGAGAATGTAGCACACAGACAACTTATACACACTAAATAAAACATGCTTTGCACTACTATTGGGCTACTTATAACTATGTTTGTGTATTGTGCAGTCATACCTCTTATGTTCACAACTAATACTTATAGTTTTGCATAGGGATGTTGCAAATGCAGCAGATGAAATAATAGAGATTTTTGAGATTCACACCAGGATGCAGATGCAAATATCGGGAACAATGCCTGGTTTCGTGTTACCCATAGCAGCCTCATACTGACAAGCTCAGCGAGAGGTAATCACCCCACTAGATGGAGATACAAACTGAAGAGACATATAGAAAGTCTGCTTTGTAGCAATCTATAAGAGAGGTTTAAGAAAGTAGTATCACATTATGTGTGAGACATTAGGTACTACAATTGCCAAAGCCTGCCAAGCAGCAAGTTATGTACTCGTGGCTAACAGTGGACTATTCATAAACAAATGACATTTTCACCTAGCCTTCAAATTATATTGGTATTTATTAATTCATCTTTACTTTTACCTTACAGTTACAGCCTATTAAAGTCCACTGCTAAACATAGGCCTCCACCATAGATTTCTTAATAGAGGTCATATTTTCATAGTTGCCACGCTTGGCAAACAGGTTGGCAACCGCAGTTTTTATATTTTAGTTGTTATTAGGCGCTGCTGCCTATTGCCTGATTTGTTTCCTCACCCCATACAACATCCACGGGGATGGATGATACGGGGTAGTGGATATTCTTACATCGCCACTATTTTACTCTTACACTGAACTTTACACAGCTTACAAAGATGTTATATTGCTGTTTCCAACAATTGACATATTGGATGAATGACTAAACTAAAATAACATCCTAACTAAATAATTTATCTATATACATCCTTACTAAATAATTTATCTATATAAATCCTAACTAAATTATTTTTTATTATGTATCATGTGAACTCCAATTATAACTAGAGTATGTTTAAGTAGTTTAATATAAAAGTAATAAAATGTGATGAATATTGCATGCCAAATGGCAGAATATAGCTGTTCTAAATGTTTGTTCTATTAGTGATAAACTATGTAAACACCAACTGTATCAACCTATATTCGCAATAAACTATTTAAATTTGAATTTAACATACCCTAAGGCTGGGCTAGGCTCTCTAGTTTCTGTGATTTTACAATAATCACTTACAATAATGTTATTTTTATTTTTGGCACCTATCGCATTATTTCCACACGACTCGGGATGACCGGCAGAAAATACCAAAAGGCATTAAGTCCGCCCATTGTAATCCTTTTAATTAAGGTGTACAATTAAGAATATATAAATAAATAATATAAGTACTGTTAGCCAGTTGGCTTTTACAGCTTCATCGGACTCAGGGCTCAATTGAAAGGCCGCGAGCTGAGCTGGGCTGGCAATATTGTTATATATATTATGTAACTGTATGCATATGTAGTAGTATGAAAATGATTTTAGTTTACGAACATCGACAACTGCAGAGAAAAATAGTCTCGTTGTTTCCCTAGTCCTCCCACCCTCTGAACAACAAATAAATTCAATACTAACAATTTTTATATTACCATTTATAGATTACTTACGAATCAGTATACAAAATAGACAGAGAAAGCAAACACCTACAATCTGAATTGACAGTAATGACTATTACTAACCGAATAAAGACTTATACCACAAAAGATAACAGAAATAATCAAGATGATATAAATAAAAAAAGCGAGGATATAAGTGAACAAGAAAGTGATGACAGTTGCAATAATGATGATAATACAGAAAATGATTCAATCAACAATCAACCCAACAGCCCAACCACAGTATTCATTAATAATAAAAAAGAATGCATCGAATTACAAAGTGAAATGATGAAAGAAAGAAGAAAGAGTAGAAATCGTGATGAGTTAAGACCAAAAAAGAAAACATTCGATACTACCAAATGGGAAGTGTTTACTTTGACAGAAGAAGAAGCTTTGAAGGAATTTAGGTTGAAGGCAGAAGATCAGAAGTATTTGACCGCAATTTATAAATGTCGGGACTGTTTCAAGGGTTTTTCTAAAGAGGACATGTTGAAACGTCACATTCTATTAGGGCACAGTGAGGTATGGATACAATGGATTAAATTTAGTATTAAAATAATAATAGCCCTTTATTCAGACATTGATTCAAAAAAGATTAATATTACAGGTTTAAGTTACATCAAATAAATATGTTTTTTTTTGGAGTTTACTCCTTAAGAATCGATGATTTTCTTATAATATAAGCCCGCGATATGAAAATTTATGGGGAGTAAAATCAAACGTTCGTTATTTATTCATGTTTCCATAACATAGTCATGTATTTTGATGGATATAAATTATATAATTAATATAAATAAATGTATCATGCATGCTTTCAGTAATATAAAATATGCGTTCATTTGCCCTCATTTACTAATCTATATATTTTATAATCGTTCGTAAGGAGTAAACTCCAGTCGTCGGTCGGACGTCTAGTCTGACCGACGACTGGACACACACACTTTTTTTTTCTATTTAACTTCTGTTTTCAATTGTCTCTATAATTCTGTCTATTTGCCTTTCTTTGACAAAGGCTTCCTCAATTGTCTCTAAAAATTTAGTATTAACTTCCCATAAACATATCAATAATTTGCCGGTGTCTGTCTTTCGGCAATCCGACACGATCGGAGAGTGAACAAGGACGGAGAGGAAGCGCAGGACTAACGGCTTTACGTACATTCCGAGGCACATAGGTGAAATACTCCCAACTTCCTGACTCCAGGGTGCCTCGAGAATATCTTGGCAGAAAAACCAAATAACTGAATTTTGTACCAACCCAGGATTTGTATCCGGGGCCACATGATCAGCACCCGCTCGGATCAAACCACTAAACCAACGAGGCAGTCATCTACAGGGTAGATGTAAAATACCCAGACCGGCGATGAGCAACAGTGTCAGAATTGCTAGACGTCTGGTACAATGATCGTCTATCTGCCTGCCAAGCATGACAATTAAGGCTAATCCTCCCAGCAAAAGAAAAGACACATGTCCACTGGTGGTGACTGTAATGATGATAATGATGGTCATATTCAAAGATTTATTATTATTCTGTTTGGAGGTACTTGTTTATTTTATTAATTAACCAATTAAATTTAATATTCACTTATGACAGTTTATCTTTTGTTATGCTACCAAGCTTATTAGAACAATATTAAATATTCATAATGATATTCAAAAATAAATGACAATATTCAACCTCTGTGTATTATGTAACATTCTGAACATATTAACAATTACCGAGAAACGATCATAAATCGTCAGTGGTAACTCTAAAATAACTATATTTTATTTACAGGATTTAGGTGATTTCGAGTGTCGCTTCTGCCGAATGCGTTTTAAATTGAGGTGCCATTTACATAGACACATGGAACGGCACTATACCAAGTACAAATGCCTGAGGTGTGACTTAGTTTGTTCACTAAGGTGAGGAAACTTTGACTACTTTTACTTAAAATAAACTTTTTACTTGTGAATAATTTGTTTACATAACTAAAATATAATATATATTATATAATATAATATAACTAAAACTAAAAATTTTAATTATCATAATATTATATTACTTTAAAGAATTCAAAATAATGAAATAATTTGGAACTTCTAAGTTGGGGCTCTAGTACCTACTTCTATATACTATGCCTTAGCACCTCTTCAAAAGTCGTTGGTAAGACATAGTGTATAGAATGGAAAAAAGACTTTAGAAGCTGTTATGTAGAAATTATTTTATTCTTTTTAACCGACTTCAAAAATGTAAAGGTTCTCAATTCGAGTGTATGTTTCTTTTTCACCCGACTGCCAAGGAAGGATTCTATACAATGTAAACAAATACAATTTTTAATATAAGTAGCGGCACGAAAGTCTAGCGGTGACCGTTATTGCGCATAAATCGCGCTGATTGGCTCGTGCGTATCGTTCGCACGCGCTGATTGGCTCTCCAGTCACATTCGTGCAATTCAATTCGTGCGCTTCCCCTCCACGTTTCGTTCAGCGCTAGACTTACGTGCCGTAACTTGTATAACCTACACAATGTCAAATGTGTATGCTTATGTTTTAAATGTCAGTTTTAACACTGGTAATAATGTCATCCAGACCGAATTTTGGTCACGACGGCAGTTTCAAATCTGAATGATTCTAAAAAAGTATTCACTTTAAAAATTTCCACATAACAGCTTCTGAAGTCGTGGTTTTAGTACTTTTATATACCTTAGCACTGACCTCTAAAGCTGTTAGTGGAAAGTATTTTTTTTTTAGTTCTTTGAAGTCGGATTTTACTTGCACCTCCACTGGCATTTACACTTGCACACCTAAATGCTCAAGGATGTCTAGTGCATTGCACTCCCTAAATCCTCAAGGAGGACAACACATCTGCATTTTGATATTTAATCGAGGTGTGTACGGGCCACAGCATCCACTTACCATTAGGTGGAATTGGTGATCATTAGTTATCCTTATCTTATAAAAAAAATTGTCTCGGAGGGTAATATCAACTATTGTTTTATCTTTTAAAGATACTCCGCAATACTTCACGATGATTACCACAGCGGTATTGCAAAGACGTGCATGCATTGCGGTGAACAATTTAGGTAAGTTTTTTACATTATTAAGGGCTGACCACAAGCCCAGCCAAGTTGCCTCAAAATGAATTTCAGTATTAAAAATTTCTGTACTAATCGAAATATTTTATTAATTAAATCTGTTACAGCCCATTATTCCACTGCTGAACAAAGGCCTCTTCCAATGAATGCCACAAAACACGGCCTTGAGCCACTTTTAATCTAGTGGGTGATCACTCTACACTTTGCTTACCGGTAATAGGCTGCCACTGGAGAACCTTTCTTCCGCGTCGGTTATTGGTCCTTCGAGCTAAATGGCAGAGTTGCTACTTTCGCTTACTGATACGTTTTGCTATGTCACCCTGGTTCTACTGCGATATCTGCTTTACGAATTTATTACTAAACGAACGCAAGTAAAGCTGGTGACATTTATCTGTTCCATGTTACATGTGATCCCATTATCGTCCAATTGCAGACACTCGTCGACGTACTACACGCACTTGCGTACACACCGAAGCGATTTCGTGTGTACTCTATGCGGTGTTTCTTTTGTCAGCGAAAGTGGACTACGTCAGCACAAGCGTGTCAAACACGTCACCCACGAGATCGTAAGTATTTGGGCAACTTCTACTGATACTGGTTCTGGAAATAAAACTGACTTTGACCGCAATCGCGGGCAGTATTTAAAAACACTAATTATCAGAATGATTTCTTATATTTACGCGAACACTACACATTTAAATAAAACTAGTTTTACGGATTTTATCGCGTATATTAGTAAAATACAAAGTTCTTTTTTGTAACTGTCTTCTTATCTCCCTTACCTTCCTTACTCCCATCTCTCTCCCCTCCATCCTACCTCGCTCTCTTTTTTGTTTTTCTCTTTCTTTCTGTCTCTCTTACACATAACACACATGCACGCACGCACACAAATACATTACTTACACCCATAAACAGAGTACTGCTCATACATCGCTCAAATGCCAGAAGAATATCCTACCGTAAATTGTTACACGCATTTACAAGAATGACAAATCGAGCCCTGAATATATATTATTAATGTAATGCATGCGGTGTGATGCAGGAAGTCGATGGATGCAGGTGGCTTGGGACCGTGATTTGTCACAGTCTATGGGGAGGCCTATGTTCAGCAGTGGATTAGTGATGAGCTGTAGTAGTAGTAATATTGCATGACTGCCTCGTTGGTCTAGTGGTTATAGTAGTGCGACTGCTGATCATGAGTTCCCGGGTTCGAATCCCGGATCGGGCCAAAAAAAAGTAAGTTATTGAGCTTTTCCATCAAAAATTTTTCAGTAGCTGCCTGGAGTCAGGAAGTTGGCGGTGTCTCACCCCCGTGCCTCGGAAAGCACGTAAAGCCATTGGTCCTGCGCCTGATCTCTCTCCGGTCGTGTCGGTTTACCGTCCCATCGGACTATAAGAGTGAAGGAATAGAGAATGCACTTGTGCTTGCGCATACACTTGGGTTCTATAATCTCGTCTTGCGCCGATGGCTAGTCTCCATTGAGACTGGCCGCCGTGACCGTAATTCGGTCTGGAGGACTATTATTATTATTACGTGCGAGTGTGGTCCTTCCCCGGCGGTCAAGCCGACCAATTCGTGCTGCAGTCGTAATACTCTGCAGATATTTACCAAATATTAAATATCTACACCAGCAACGAGACCGCGACAAAAGAGCGAGAAGTGAAGTATTACATTCGCCTGCCAAAGGGAATCGAGCTGTATGGCCGACCCATCCCCACTTCAATTTACTGATCCTTTAGGCTATGGCGGTTAATCCGATTCTATTGTGGATATCTTCATTATGAATTCTATCATGCTGAGAAACTTCGAGCATAGCCCTCTTCTTAGACACTGAGTGACCTTGGGCTTCCTCATGCGGCCATGTAGCATGATCCATATGTAACTGACAAATATGATGGACCACAGATCCGATTTCTACCCAGTGGCGTAGCTACCCAGGGGCTAGCCGGGGCAGTGCCCCGGGCCCCAAACTAATAAAAACAAAACTAAGAGTTTTATCTTTTGGCCCCTGACCGCGAACGGCTCGAACTAAAATCACAAAAATTACTCCCACTTAATTTTATATCGATAATTGTCTACTTCCTTTTATTGTCTTTTTTATATAGAAGAGTGGGACAATCGAGCATGCGGCTCACCTGATGGCAAGTGTCGACCACCGCCTATTAACAAATACAACACTAGGGGAATTGCAGGCGCGTTGCCGACTTTTTAAAAAGGAGTAAGCTCGTTTCTTGAAGCTCCATAAGTCGTATCGGTCCGACAGTAGTGGACCGCCAAACATCCCGATGATGTGGATTTGTGAAATGCGTTGATGAAATTTTGTGACTGCAATTAATCCGAACAATTCCTCTGAACACTCCCCGTGGTAAATACGATAGAAAATGCAAAGGGATGCTACATCTCTTCGTCTCGTCTTTCGTCTTCGTCGGTCATCGACGATTCGAGCCGCTCAGCGCTGGATGCGGTCAAGTGGAAGGAGCTGGTACTAGGGAGCCCCGGGCCAGGGATGAGAACAGTATTCCATGTTAGGCTGAACCTGCCCCTTGTAAAGTTGCAAGCAGTGTGCCGGCATAACATACTGTCCCGCTTTGCTGAGCACGCTAAGCTTTTTAGAGGCCAATTCAGCCTTCCCTTCCAAGTGACCACAAAACTGCACGTTATTCGATATGTCAACGCCGAAGATTCCGATACTGGCTGAGGCAACAATGAGGTGCCCTGAAATTGAGGATTTACGACAAAGGGGTACTTTTTAGTGGTAAGCGCGCAAACTTGTGTCTTCTGGGCATTGAACTTAATTAGATTTAGTCGCCCCAATCCGAGACCTTAACCGGCAAAAAGTCGACTTCAGACACAAGTTTGTTCCGGTACTCGGCGACGTTTTCCCGAGAAATATAGGCACAGCCGGTGTATAAAGCATCACCAGTGCACGTTATTCGTTTGCAACATATTATTGATAAGCAGAAGAAACAGCGTAGGTGATAGCATGTAGCCTTGTGGAACACCAGCATAAATAGGCTTGTAAATGGAGCATGCACCTACTACGACTTTGTTGCTCCAATCTGCAAGAAAACTGCTAATCCAGTTGCACAAATTCTCGGGAAGCCCATAGGAAGGGAGCTTCGAAAGAAGCGCTTTGTGCCAAACCCGATCGAAGGCCTTCGCTATGTTCAAACTAACGGCCAGGGTCTCCCTCTCTGCCTCCGCCGATTTATGAGTCAGGTAAGCCAGGAGATCACCAGCTGAGCAACCCCGACAGAAATCGTACTGGCGGTCACTTTTCAGTTGGTGATCCACAACCTCATGAGCTGGCAGTTCACAATGGTTTTCATTATTTTGGAGAACAAGTTGGATAGGTCTGAGCGGTCGATTTTCGGTTATTTTTTAGGGATCTGGTGCACTAAAGCTGTCTTCTTTGAGTTCGGGACTACGCCTAGGGAGAAAGAGTTTTAGAAAAGACACGTTACGACCGGTGCCAACTAAGGAGCACACGTCTTCAGCACAATGGGAGGAACTCCACCAGGCCCACTCGACTTGACGTCTAGGGAGAGTAGTGATATGCGCATCTAGCGCTGCGTAAACCGTATCATACCGGCCTGAAGGCGAAATTATACTTCTTTTTAACAGCGCTAGTGAAGCACTCCTATTATAGCGCGATGCAATTTTACAGGAGTGACCAAACAAGGCACCACAGATGATAGAATAAAGAGTTCCATTCCCTGAAGTACCACATCAGCGACAGAATCCCGTTGGGATCATCCGGCGAGGAGCATACCCTCCCCTGTCCTCAAGGGAAGGATGCAAAAAAAGACCACATCCTGTCCCAATTGGCCGACCTATAGTGCTAAACACGGCGGCGATCTGCAGAACGCAACCGCGATGGGAGTGTGAGTGGCACCATAGTCCGGATCAGACAATGGTCCAATGAGCCAAGAGGGGCGTCGACGGAGACCTGATATCCGTCTGGATGAGAGGTCAGCAGAAGGTCCTACATGGAAGGTGCACGATCCACCACATCTAGAATCCGCGTAGGTGAAGCACCTAACCATTTGTGTCGGACCATATGCCAAGGCAAAGTCATAAACAGTTATTTCCGCATGATCGGTTAAACGATAACCAGGCACGTGGCCGTTAAAATCACCAAGGATCACTATCTCTGCAGATGGGACCTGTTGTATCACGGAGTCTGCAGCGATTTGAACGTGGTCGATGAGTTGGTCTGTATCGGCATTACCTATAGAGGCACCCGTAGACGCGAGGATGGTTGTCGCTGACCTTCAAGACTGCCCAAGCGTCGAGAACAGATGTCATCTGCGACGTATACGCAAACTCCAGCCCGAGGTACAAAGGTGTTATAATTTGTACCCCGGATAGGAGAGAAGTATCAACCGGAGAGGACACCTGCGTCTCGGTTAGAAAGAGTAAGGTCGGCTTCGCCGTCTTCAGATGGTACCTAGTGGACCTCGTAAGTAGATTTGCTTCATTATGCCCTGCAGTGGGCGACAAGGAGCTGATGATGAAGTAGTTTTGCACCTTTAAAGTATTTAGTTTAGTTTAAATAGGGCCCCAATTTCATTTTTGCCCCGGGGCCCTTGGTTACATAGCTACGCCACTGTTTCTACCAAGGATGATTCCTGTGGCTTAGGCGATTAAAGACATCCTATAGTCTTTGCTTTATAGCATGGTGCGGGTGACAGCTTACAGTTTGGCGTGTCTAGAGATGGAACAATGTTAAATCGATTTAAAAAAAAAGGCGATTAACGATACACAAAGCAAAGCAAAATTATCGATTAGCTATCGATAAAAAAATTAAAACTGGAACATATATTTCTTTATAAATAAATTACAATGCATGTGAATTTTAGTTAAAGTTTAATACAAATTATTACATTATAGTAACATATTGTACTATGTATTAATTTGAAAATAAAAATCATCTTCTATTTTATAGTCTGAGAACTGGCGACGAATTTTGGGAAGGTCCTTTTGGCAAGTTGACATTGTGAAAAAATATAATTTCGTCAATTGGCGAATCCAGTCCCGCGAGTCTGGCAGAGCGTTTGCGGTTATTTCGTTACTGCGCAGCATATAACATTTGCAAAAAAAAATATCCAAAAAAATGTTTTTTTAGCAACTTGATTTCTTTTTATCTTTTAATTTAGTTTTTATATAATTCAAAAAAAATCCCAGACGTTTTTGTCGGTTATAAAGTATTACCAGACCTCTCCAAAAATATTTTATTAAAATTCCCAAAAAATATACTTTTGGCAATCTCAAATTTTAATCACGTATTTATTGAGTAATTTTTATAATACCTGCAAATCGCCAGACAAATTTAGCGGTTTTAAACAATTCCCAGACGTGAATAAAGTTTACAAATGAATACGACAAAAAGTCTAATGCGCAGCCATAAGTACGAGAAAGATAGCTTATCGAGGCATGCCGGCAGCTGATGGGGGCCCAAGCTCCTCGCGCTGTGATTGGTTATTGAGAAACCGCGTGTTTCCAGTATAGTTCCGGCTCTGAGTTCACAACAGAGTATTTTGTGTGAGAGCAATCGTAGCATTGTGAAAAATTATCTTTTGTTTTTATATATTTTTTAAAGATTTTATAATTAAATTCTTGTTTTGGGATTTATTTTTATTTTATTTTATTTCTTTAAGGACAGCCAGAGGTAATTACAATAATACATGTTCACAAAAAATAATATAAATGCTTAATTTTAAATGTAAAACCTATTAAAGGCAGCCACAACATGCTTTACAAGAAGAGTAAACACTTAATAATATAAATTACAAAATATTAGAAACATAACCTAAAGATAAATCAAAAACCGAGAAACACTAAAAATAAATTTAAATAAAATTTAACTGAGACACCTTAAAACAATACAGGGAAAAATCACAATATCCAATTAAACCAAATAACAAAATTAATACATTTAAATTTTATTTCGTAATAGCTCAGCGCTGTCCGTAGTTCCGTGCACTATTTTGTAAAACATTACCATGTCCAGATACTTTCTTCGGTTTGACAAGCTGTCAACGCCAAAGAATTTTAACTTATCGTTATATCCGGCAAGTTTCTTGTCATTTATGTTACTACAATAAGCTAGATTCCTCATAAACCGTTTTGTATCATTTCTATACATAGTTGATGGACTTTGTATTGTGATGACCATATTACGCTCCCATATTCTATTATGCTGCGGACATGTATTAAATAATATTTTTTAGTTGTGATGTTCTTAAAGGTTTTACTATTTCTTAATATGAAGCCTAAAGTCCTTTAGGCTTCATATTAAGAAATAGTTCATATTATATACATACATGCTAAATAAAAATATTTTTGATTTAGCATGTATGCATGCGCATATATGACCATGTAAATGTCTGTGTATATAGTTTCAATTCTTTTAGATCAGTGCTGTAATAATTTGTATAATAGCTATTAATTTTAACCTCGTAAGGCTTGGGCTTGGCAAAAATATGTTTTAATAATTACCGTCCCATGTTCTTAAAAAGGACAATATGTATAAAGTGTTTTACTCAAATATTATAATTTATGAGGTTTCAGTTCAATTTAAAAGTTGATTACCTCATTTTAATGTTATTCTAAAAAAAAATCTTTTGAACTCACAACGCATGCATTTCAAAAAACCGTCAAAAACTGCATCATACAATAAAAAAGCACACATTAATTCATAATCACATTATAACCTCAAATGCACAGATAAAATCTTTGCATCGCACGCATAATGTCACTTTATTTATTGAAAACAGTACAACCGCTTAAAAAAATTTACTAGTGGAAGAACTAACTCACAAGACAACTTGCTAAATGTACTTATCTAAACCGCAGCATGTAAGTTAGGTACTGTAGTAATTAGTAGTAAAAGAATTAAATAATAAATATTGGTCGAATTGACGACGTCGATGCATAGCGTGGCGAGGCGGGAGGCATCACTCCGTGAGAGAAAAATCGAAACAGCATGAATGATACCTGTATCTTGCCAACACAATACGCGTAAAGTTTAAAACTTTGATGTTGACTATTTAGTCAGAGTTTGGTGAGAAAATATGAAATGTCAAAGCTGAAATATTTAAATATAGTAACAGCCACAGTAACAGCTTATAGATGTATTCATTTTTGCTGTTATATAATTATTGATCGAAGTACAGACTAAGGATGTTAGTAAAAATTGGGACATTTGGCATCCCGTTCAAGGGTGAATCGGTCACCAGACCCCTGAAAATCGAGACATCCCGCGCAAATCGGGACAACTGGCAAACTAATGTGTATAATCTATGCTTTAATCTATGCTAGTGCCTGGCACTTAGTATGAAGTACCTATCGGCCGTTTTGTAATTTCCAGTTGAGTTTATATTGCTTTTATTTTCGATTATTTAGTATATTGTTGTGTTTTGTTAAGTCATTTTTTGCTATTTGTTGAGTTTGTTTATTTAAAATGGCAAAACAAACAAAAAAATGTAGAAGCGAGTAAAGCGAAGGCGTTATTCATTCACCTTCGAGATTACTTTAAGCGAGAACAACAGAATGGTGGAATAAATATAAAATTATTTAATTTCTTTTATTTTTTTATTTTACCAATTTCTCTATTTTTTTAATTTTAGTATATGAATCGTAAGCTACCTAAATTTAGTATACATGAATATGACGGTTTTGCACCACACGTACTATAAAATAATTATCTTACTTATTTTTTGCGATTGTATTCGCTTGACAGTTTTTACGGTTGACATAATCGGTTATGAAGCACATCTCTAGTAATTGAAAAAAATTACCGCTAGTAAGCATAGTACGTAACTGCGCACGCAAGTGAAATAAATTAAACTTTTATAAAAAAAATCTACATTAGGTGAGATTTTTGAAGTTAATGTTAATCTAATAGTCATAACCGAATAGAGAAAATTAATAAAAACAAATTCAATGTTATTTTCTCATAGTTAAAAATTCAATGTTATTTTCTCATAGTTAAAAATTTTGTCGTATCTTGCAAATGTACGAAAGTTACGTGCTAATGACCCGTCAACCTGTCATCCGCACCATTACAAAGCAAAGACTATAATTTCGACAGGGAAGATAGCTGATCTGCTTGGGATCCTATAACCAGTAAAATTAAATCTAAACCCAAGCATGCCTCTTAGCGGTTAAAGTGCTGCAAAGCACTCGAAACTTAAGGAATTTCAAAATATAATATTATAGACATAACGCGATAAAATCCGTTAACCATCTCTTAGTTTCATTCTAAACTTCTTGGACAATTTATCATCTTGTTTTAGGAAAGCCCAGACGACTACGAAGATGTGAACACCTACTGTGAACGGTGCAATATTCGCTTCGAAACAAGGAAGGCATACGAAGAACATTTGTTTCACTCCGCTATGCATTCTGATGGAGCTGAGTGAGCCCCCTTTTAATATTTCTACCAAGCAATGCTAAAGTTGTTTTTTTTTTATAAAACTGAAGCTACAAAATAACTAACAGCCCACCTGATGGTAAGACATCTACATTTATCCTCGATTAAGAATCAAAATACAGATACGTTTTCACCACTGAGGACAGGACTAAGATGGAATGTCTCGTATCCAGTAAAAAGAGTCTCCGGTTCTCTACACTCACTATACGAAACAGCAGCATTGAGCTGCTATTTTACGCTGGTATTCAGATGGTGAATATTTTCTGAAACTGTAAATAGTTCTAAATTGAATGGCTACAACTCTATTAATAATTCGATTTATAACTCCATTATTAAGGGGTGTTTAAAAATCAAATCATTCCAGGGAAGAAAGTGAAGATCAAACGAGTGCTCCAAAGAAAGTGCTGGGAAAGAAAATGCAAGCTAAGGTCCTTATATACTTTTCAACATCCTACCGTTTGACCCGGCTTAAAGCTGGTTTCCACTTTTCAACTCAATTACCTTATTGGCTTCGACAACATCCATCGCCTCATGGACTCTCCGCAAAGTCGTTTCGAGGTATTTGTGGTCAACTTAGTCCACCTATGACCTGCATATATTATATAATATATTATAGGCAGACACACATACATACATATATATATATATATTCGTTTTTTATTAAATATTTCGTTTTTCTTTTCTGCCTCTAAGTTTATCTGGGTATGGGTGGGCTCTACTTATCTGCCGCCAGTGTTCCGGTCTGAACGGTATAAAGAGCATTCCTCCCTAGTTCTCAGAGGTAACAACACATCTGCAGCCTTTGATTAAGCTGCAGGTGTCCATGGACTGCAGTAGTCACTTACCATCAGGTGGGCTGTCACATACCATTGAAATAGTTCACAATTTTAAGTGCTGATATACCATAATATGATTGTGCCGTGTTGTAGGTATAAGTTAATTTAATCCACTTCTTAATATCCTCATGTGGCTGTCGTAAGAGGCGACAGACAGGAAACTGACACAGGAGATATGCTGCCGTATTTTCCTGATAACAACTTAAATTAATAAAGAAACCGCGGTTTCCATATGGCAAATATCACCCCTATCAGGCTGTGGCGGCGCGAAACGCACCGAAGCCTAAAGCGCTATCAAAGTTCCGAACGCACTGCGCTATATATAGAAGAGCTCCGAACTACCACATCGAGCGTTGGCCGCTCCCCGGGATGATGGCTTTGCCCGGCGGGAGATCTCCCCTTTTCCTTCCACTACCAAAAGGCAACCTATGTGGGAGACCTATAATCGGAAGTTGACTTTTGTAATAAATGTATAAATGTTACAAGAAAAGTTACTATATAGAGAGGTATATCAACATGAATGAGTGTAAAATGTATTGAGTTTATTATATTTCAAGAATGTGTCTAAGTGATTCCCCTGCCTTTGAGTTACCTTAGTCATGTGAGAATCATATTTCAATAATCACAATTATACAACTAACAATTAACAATTCCACTAAATATAGGCCTCCTGAAGGAATGCCACGAAACAAAGTCCTAAGACACCTACATCCACCGACTTCCTGCATGTCTTGCCAGATAAACTCCGTGTAGTGGAATGCTTCGCTCGAAGTTGTTGACGAGTATGTCGTACTTTTTTTACGTGGGAAAATCCTCATAGATACCCGTCGCTTCTTCTGTTTCTCTCAACGGAGATGATACGGGAAGCAACATGTAGGTCCTCTCATCTCCAAAGAGAGGGCTTCTGTTGTGATTTCATTCTGAACCAAAAGTACGCCCAAACCAAGCGCAAGTTTTGGTCCGTGACGGTTTACCGCTTCTACCCGCATCTAAATGACGTTCCCCTGGGGACGAGCCCAATGGGAAGGGCACACGGGGTATGTTTTGTACCTAGAACAAACTCTATGTAAGTCCAACTTCTACCGAGAGGTCAATCGACGGATCCAGCTCGGCTGGGCAGTGTTTGAGAGTTTGCGACACAATCAAATCACTAATCCTAAAAAATATCTTTACAGATTACTAAAAACTTGAGGAGACGGTGAGTAATTTTATTAATTTATTCATTAGAGTCTATCAAAGTTCACCGCTAAACATAGTTCTCCCCATAAATTACCCCATAAGGGGGATACTTAATATATTTGCGAAGACTGAAGACTTTCCCTCTGTCGCCTTTTACGACACCCACGGGACGATATGGGGTGATGTCAATAAAGTAAAAATCACCTAAATAACATTTTGATTTGGATGTCTACAAGGCATAAGTAGACAGGCTTCAGGTACGCTAAAAGTGCGCGATTTATCATCTAAGGCTTCGTCACCACTTACAAGATAGTAGGACTGTAGTCAAGCAATGACTTATATTAAGTGGTTTTGGAAATTAGCTCTTGCTATTGCTGTTATTCGAATTCAATACCTGCATACAGGACCGTATGCAGGTAGGACCGTATTTACCTAAGACAAAGTAGGCAAATTGTTTGGAAAAAACATTTCAACGTAATATAGTAAGTAGGAAAAAGGAAAGGCGAAATGCCGAGGGAGCTACTCGTACATGACTTAACACGTCTCTGCCCGTAACTAGATAACATAATCTACTCACGGCGACGTATTGTTGCTCCTGTTTTATTGTTTTAATAACGATTTTAAATGGATTTTGATACGTAAAATCGATGCAATTTTGTGTAATTTACTCCGATGTTGATATAAACCTCAAGTTATTTTCGCTTAAGCGCATTAAGAACTTGAGATACTGGCGGCATCGACTGTCTGCTAGCTTAAGCTGTCGTCAAAATCTAAAAACTCCGGAATGATGCATCGATATTGTGGGGAAGTTTTTGAACAAAAAATATTTTAAAGAATAATTTCCTATTACTTGATACCGGCAAAAGTACAACTGTACGAGTCCATTAACAAAGAGAAATAAAACAGGCAAATTTGATATTTCTACAACTTTAAAAATTGTCAACTATTTTAGAAAATCCGACGAAGAACCACTTAAGTTGGGGACGAAGAGACGGAGAAAGATAAGGAGGGAATATTGCAAGCCTACCACTTGCTACCAGGTAAAAAAAATTACATTTGCGTCTAAGCTGCCGTGGCTTTTGACTATTATCATCATCATCATCATCATCATTACATCCCTTCACAAGTCCACTGCTGAGCATATGCCTCCCCTAAGGAATGCCACAAAGTACGGTCCGGAGCTACCTGCATCCATCGACTTCCTGCAGCTCTTACCAGGTCGTCACTCCATCTAGTGGGGTGCCGCCCTACACTTCGCTGATCGGTACGAGGCTACCACTCGAGAACCTTTCTTCCCCATCGCATGTCGGTTCTTCGAGCTATATCGACGGCTCGTTGCCACTTCAGCTTACTGAACTATTTCTATTGCACTGGTACGAGGGTGACACTGAAAGTTCTTAGAAAATCAAAAACTGAACAAACTAGCAAGTTATTAGTTTTATTATATCTTTTCAAAATAGTGTCCATTTACATCAATACATCGCTGCATCCGATGGAACAACTGAGAAAAGCACTTTGCCCACTCGTCCTTAGGGGTCTCTTTGACGGCATTTTGAAACGCAGCCACTGCTTCCTCGGCGTCCATAAAACGTTTTCATATATTTACATACATAAACACTCACGCCTGTCACCCAGAGGGGGTAGGCGTGGGTAAATGTATGTTTTCTTTTTTTTTTTTTTTTTATTTAATAAGCTTACCAACTAAATACATATAGAAACAATTATTATGAGGTGCACTTAAAAAATTGTATATATGCATTTAAATTAAAGGTAAACACAACATATAATAAAAGACTTCCTTTAAGGAGAACAGTAACCTATTAAAGTATCACTACAAAAATAACAAAATTAGAACAAACAATAAAATAAAACCTAACTTATATAATGTATAAATGGAATAAAGAGAGGAAGTAAAAAAAAAAAACTTTTAAAATGAGAAAATTATTTGGCTGTGTAATGTGTTAGTACCTTTCTTTAAAACATTTAAGCTATCAAAATGGATATCCACATCACAATTTTGAAATGTTGAATTGAATGCATTCAACAAAGATGATAAAGGTGTGTTTCTGCCATATTCATTACGACTTTTTTTAATATGAAACGGTTTGTAGTTATGTAGACGTGCACTAATTCTTGGAACAGTGATATCGATATCAAGTAAGAGAGACCGACAGTCAATTTTAAAACTTAAGAGCTTGTGCAAGAAAGTTATACTTAATACATCCTTACGCCTTTCTAAAGGTATCATATGGTAATGATCAAGTCTTTTCTTATAGCTATTAAAAGTGTGATAAGTCCTTCGATGTAACTTAGTCTAGCTAACATTCTTTTTGTACCTTTTTTTATTTTCGGAAATAAATAAAAATAGCAAGGTGCGAGGTCGGGGCTATAGGGCGGGTTACCCAATAATTCTACGTCTGACGTCGCCAAGTAGTCGAGTGTTTGCTTGGCGGTGTGCGACGAGGCGTTGTCGTGGTGAAGGATCCTACTGCGAGGTCGTTTCTCCGGAACTTTTTGCAAGACAAGTGGCAAACAATTGTTAGTGTACCACTCTTCAGTAACTGTTTTTCGATCCTCTAAAACAATTGTTGCGTAATGACCTGTCCTTCGAAGAACGAGGCCACCATCTTTTTTCCCACGCTTCGACCTCTCTTCACTTTAGTTGGCAGCTCCTCGGGAGGAAACACCCAGACAGCAGACTGTCTCTTAGTTTCAGGATCATAACAATAAATCCAGCTTTCGTCACCCGTAAGTATGTCGAACACAGCATTTGAGTCACCTCCGTTAAATCTTTGAACCATTTCACGACACCAATCAACACGACGGAGTTTTGGGCCTCTGTCAAATTATGAGGTATCCACCGGGCACAAAGCTTCCTGACCGCTAAATGTTCATGGAGTATTTTGTGCACTTGACTCATACCGATGCCTAAGCTTGTCCGAATCTGCTGATAAGACAATCTTTTGTCTGTCTCTATCATACGCCGCACAACACTGATGTTATCTTCAGTCGTCGCCGTAGAAGGCCGTCCCTCACGCAGATCATCGGTGAGATTAGTGCGATCACGTTTAAACTCATTAAACCAGTTGTAAACAGTGGCACGAGATGGGGCTTCATCGTGAAAGGCCAATCGAAGTCAATCTAACTTTCTTGTTTACTTAATTGACATCGAAAGTCATAAAAAATCATTGTACGAAAATCTTCTGGCGTTAAATTCATGCTGACGTGACACAGACAATTTACAATTTGCCGCCAAATCGTAAACAAATGACAAATTAATAAAATACATACACAATAATATTGGCAAAGAGTTCCATTTTCAAAATTTGAACTTATTTTTTTATTATATCGTTTACAAGTGGCCAGTTCTAAAAACTTTCAGTGTCGCCCTCGTGCTGGTATTCCCATTCCTAAGTCTTTCACGCAGAGAAACTCCGAGCATAGCCCTTTTCATATATCTGAGCAACCTTGAGCTTCCTCATACGGCCAATAGTAAAGGACCACGTCTCAGATCCATATGTCATCTTAAATGTTAATACCGTAAAAAGACTGCTGCTGGATATAGGCGACTTCTATTATAACGAAGATTACTTTACTCTTGGCGAATTCGCGATCGTTGGATAAAGTATCTCGTATCTTCGATGCTGCTTCCGGTCGACCTGTCGATTTTTACACGGTAGAGCCACGCTGCGGCTATAATATTATGGTTGTACCACGAATGGGTCGGCTCGACCGGGAAAGAACCATGCTCTCACAAAAAACTGCTTAATGCCATTTAAGCTCTACCCTACCACGGCATAGAGCTTAAACCAGGGGCTATGTTTGAATATCCGTGCTGTATTACACTGTATGTGTCTTCAACGCAAGAGTGAATACTTTAATAACTTGTTTTACCATGTTATCATCAGGTGGGAGAATAGTCATACCGTGGCTTATAGTAGTTATAGCACGACATGAGATGGGTGATAGACTGTCATTGATATCAGATATAATTTCAGTTTATTTTAAGAAAATGTTCTCATGTTGGTCTGGGATTCAAAGCTTCCGTTTTTACGTGGGAGTTATAAACAAAAAATAATTTGCCAACTGTGTAACTTGTCTGGCATGTCGTAAAAGGTGTATAAGTAATTGTATTGGCGATGGGCAAGCCTCCATATTTTCTGGCTAAACTTGGTCCTAATAGCTCGGATTACAGGCGTGACGTGAATGTATTTTAAGAAAATATACTTGGAACACATTTTCAGTGTGGCAAGCGCTTCGAAACCCAAAAGGCTTGCATGAAGCATCACCGAACGGAACACCCGCGAACTTCTTTCTTCCCGCCCGCCCAGCGTCACATTTGCGAGATATGTGGCGCGTCATTGGCGGTGAGTAGCTTCACTCATATAGTTGAATTCTCAGACATCAGATTTGTTTACCGTTACCGTTACAGCTTTAATAGGCTGTAACGGTAACGGTAAAGTCCACTGCTGAACATAGACCTGCCCATAGATTGCCTCATAGGGGAAATATTTGCCATAGTTGCCACGCTTGGTAAGCGGGTTGGCTACCACAGTTTTTTATTTTTAGTCGTTATAAATAAGACACCGCTGTCCATCTGCTGATTTGTTTCCCTCTGTCGCCTCTTACGACATCCACGGACGTCGTAGTGGCGGTGTAAGAATATCCACTACCCCATATCATCCCGTGGGCGGCGACAGAGGGAAACAAATCAGAGACGGACTACTTTACTATGCAATGTCCACAGCTTAACATAGATTGCCTCATTGGGAGGATATCTGCCATCGTTATATCTCCCACGGGATGATATAGGATAGTGATTTTACGCACATTATGGTATTTGAATGACAAAGAAATCTACCGAATCGAATAATGTTTTTACCTAACTTTATTGCTATTCCATGTAAGATTTTTTTTCTATGTACTACAAGTTTAATGAAATTATTACAATTATTATTATATGAATGCCTGTAATGCACTGATCGATGAGTATTGCAAAATTAAATACATATAGTTAACTTTTAAATATGAAAAACTTTGAATTGAATATGAAACATATATATTTCATCGTACAGTCCGTATATATTTTCAGCCAGGTAGCGTGCTAACACATCAAAATATGCACACAAGAACAACAATTCATGCGTGCGAAACTTGTGGGAAGCAATTTTACTCCAGCATCAGTCTGAAGAGACATCTCGTGGTAAGTTATTAGTATGTGATATTTATGAACAACATAAAATATTTCAACAAGACAAAAACTTATATTAGGGGTACCATTATTGTGACGTTATTTAGATTTGAGATTACCAAAGACCAAATTTTAAGATAAAATATAGCCTCGATCCCTCCTAGCATTAGCCTTGATCCCTCCTGGCATTACTCTCCATCTGTTCATAAAGTTTCATCACAATCGGTTCAGCCATTCCAGCTCGGACTGGCTGACAAACATACAATAATTTTATAAATGAATATTTATGTTTTAATAGCATGCAAATTAACCCCTGAACTTAATGGAAGCCAATAATATCATATTTTTTTATTAAACAGAAGTGACAAACGAACTTACAGTCCACCTGATGGTAAATGGCTACTACGGCCCATAGATGTCTGCAACACTAACTTCAAACAAAGAAGGCTACAGATGCGTTGTCCCCTTTGAGGACTAAGATGGAATGTCTCACAACCTGTAATTATACTGGCCGTCCATACCTTTCATACCGGAACACAGGAGTGAACCCACTGCTGTTTGGCGGCAAAAATAGGTAACCAGACGGATCCTAGGCAGTAAAGGAGACCTGCGTGTGTGTGTCTAGTAAGTCTATAAAATATGCAGACCTTTTCTACCAAAAGGTTTAAATTATTTATTAAGCAAAAATTATCTAGTAAGGGTTATTATACTACTAAAGAGTACATGACTGATAATAACCCCTGGGAATGAGGTGATCGCTACCATGCTGTTTCTAAATTTTATCATAACAATTGTATAAAATATTATATTGTAAATTGTGCTTTTTTTAAAAAAGTCCCGCTGGGTTTCTTGCTGGTTCTTCCCAGGACAGAGGTTTTTTTGCGAACCAGTGGTAAAAGTAAAATGACTTTTTTTTATATAGAATAAGGGTGACAAACGAGCACACAGTCCACCTGATGGTAAGTGGTTGCAGTGGCCCATAGACATCTACATCTATCTTCGTTTGCGAATTTAAATGCAGATGCGTTGTCAGCCGTGAGGACTAAGATAGAATGCCTCTATTCCAGTAAAAAGGGTCTCCGGTTCTCTACACTCACCATACGAAACACAGCAGCATTAAGCTGCTATTTTACGCTGGTATTCTGTGAGAGCGTGGTCCTTCCCAGTCGAGCCGACCCATTCGAGCTACAACTATACTATTAATATAGCTGCAGCATGGCTCTACCACGTAACTTTCAATAAGTATTATGTATTGTAATCTATATTGAATAAAAATGATTCTATTCTATTCTAATCTAGTGAAAAAATTACCTTATAATTTCGTCCTGTAAAATAATTTGCTGCTTTATGATTAATTCAAAACATTTGAATTAAAAACTGTGAAGTCATCAAAAAGCTTATAGACATTTTCATATAGGAGAAACAGAAATGGCCCCATAACGTTTCAAAACATTTGAAATAAAAACTGCGATGTCATCAAAAAGCTTATAGACATTTTCATATAGGAGAAACAGAAATGGCCCTATAACGTTTCAAAACATTTGAAATAAAAAATGCGATGTCATCAAAAAGCTTAAAGACATTTTCGTATAGGAGAAACGGAAATGGCGCCATAATGTAACCCTGTGGTAACCTCTTTTCATTATAAACTACTTTTAATATAGTCAGTAGTTTTGTATTTTGTTACCACTTTTTTCTTAACTCACTTTCGTGGATGTCTGTTCGGGTCGAATGTAGTAATTGATTTAAAACTAACTTTCCCATGAACTAGAGACTTAAAATTTAGACCATCGCTTAGAATCGAATAATAATGTAAGATTACGAAAAACAGGTGGTAAAAAAAATCAAAAAAAGGTTTTTGAAAATCAAGTTATTTCTATTTGTTTTCAGACTCACACTGGCGAAAAGCGATTTGCGTGCCCGCTTTGCGATAAACGGTTCACACAAAGCAACAGTATGAAGCTGCACTACCGCACGTTCCACCTCAAACAACCTTATCCCAAAAGGTATGTGAAAATTAACATTTCTCACCTTTTGTTTGTAAAATTAATTGTATTTCCCTCTCAGAAATAAAAGTAGTAGTATTATGCGCTATATTTTGCCTGCAACTTTTTTTTATAATACGATATAAAGCTGAATTGACAAGCGAACTTACAGTATAAACTCCTACATCTATCAAGAATCAAAATGCAGATGCGTTGTCAACCACTCGTTTTAACGAGAAAGGACCACACTCTCACAGTATACTAGCGTAAAATAGCAGCTAATGCTGCTGTGATTTGTTTGTTGAGTGTAGAGAATCGGAAACTATTTTTGCTCAGGCATTCCATCTTAGTCAACGAATTTACATTTTGATTCTAAAACGATGATGGAAGTGGGTGTCTATGGGCCACAGCACTCACTTACCATCAGGTGAACTGTGTACCCGTTTTTCAAAGCTTATGATTTAATGTATTTCCTGCGTAGCTGAGAGCACCAGAAAAATAGCCGTGGTCGATATCGCCAGAAATATATAGAATTCCATTTTATTTAAATTCACAATATTCCAAAATGATAAATAACCTACAGCTAAATATTGAAATAAATTAACAGGAACAGAACGAAGAAAAAGGCAGAAACGCAGGACATCGTAGATATAGAAGAAACGACAGAGGAATCTGACAACAGTTTACCTGAACCTGATTTGGACAACGCACAGTCCACAGAGAAGCAGTCCGAATCAAGACTAGATATCCGATCTCAACAAAAACCAGAAATACCACTGGCAACGGAGAATACCAATGGGCTGCAAGCCATCCAACCAATACAAGACAGACCCGTAACGGAAGAAAATGTACATTATTTGACATTGGCTTAAACTTGTGTTTTGTATCGAAATAAAATCTTATTGGAATACACAAACTTTATTTTATTTAAAGAAATAAGGATGACAAACGAGCACTCAGACCACCTGATAGTAAATGAATGTTGTGACCCATAGACATCTTCATGTACCCTCGATTAAGAATCAAAATTCAGATGCGTTGTCACCCCTGAGGACTAAGATGGAATGCCTCGTTTCCAGTAAAAAGGGTTTCTCTACACTCACCAAACGAAACACAGCAACATTAAGCTGCTATTTTACGCTGGCATTCTGTGAGAGTGTGGTCCGTACCCCCTGCGAGACAATCAGGCACAGAATAAATAATAGTACTACGTACAGAAGTTGCACTCCTTTGATGTCGACTGCTTGCCGACGTTTTAATAGCCTACATAATTATTATTATTCAGATAAATCGCGAACGCAAGCTAAATAAAACTTTATCGCTGCGCGCGAGTGTCCGTATTACTTTGCATCTTTTCCCCTTCCTACGTCACGACGGAGTTTCCGTGGTTACTAAGGGCTGTTAATAAAGAGTAAAAAATACGTTGTGAAATGGTAAGTAAGTTACTTAGGTAAAGTACCTATTCTGACTATGTACGACCATATTTCCGCTACTATGTGAGTTCAGTGATGCCCAACGCATGCAACTTGCAAGGCCATTCGTCGGGAATCGCGATGTTTGGCTCGGAAGAAATAGGTAGATAGTGTAAACAACAAATAAACCCGAAATACGATTCCTAACAGAAATGTGATCGTATTCTACTTAGTTAAAAATCTTCTAAATAAAGTTTTAATTTCAGTATTTTGTGTTATCATAAATTAAAATATTTTCATTACAAAAGACAAGTATATGTATGTAAATAGGTATTTGGATAGTGAAGTAAATTTCAACTAAGTTTTGTAATAAAGTACTTAGGTATTACTGCTGTAGTTAAATTATTACTTAATTCTTTTTTCACTATAAGTACCTATCTAACAAAAAAAATGAAATTACCTTTGACTAATGACCTTTCATTATCCTTCGGTAACTTAAAAAAAGATATATCTGAATCCTTTTGTTTACTCATTTAGCATCCATCCACGCAACAATTATAGTAGGAACGACGTTTTGTCATTATAATTTATCAAATAGATATTATTCTTAAATTACATTAAATCTTTTTCAACTATTTTATCCTACAATTAAATATACTAAACACTAAACAAAAACTATTTCGACGAGTATTTCAAAAAGTATTTACAAAAAACTATTTACGTAATCAGCCTTAAAACTTCAACATTCAATCACCTAGAACGCGCTAGCTAGTGTAGGTAATTATTTCACGCAGGGAGCAAGAGTGACAGAGGCCTGCTATATGCCCTTGTTCAACAGTAGACTAAATGGGCTGTAATGAATGAAAAAAGAATTTATTCTTTATAAGAAATTATTTGATGAATAAAAATAAAATATTTCATTTATTGTGTTAAGTTTATTACAGACAAATACCTACATCTTAACATACAATATAATAATTAAAAACTGTCAGAATTATGTAAAAATATCGAAACCGTTCTCACAATGAAATAAATAGGTGATTTGAAATTATAACATAGCTACCTACTTACGGGGTTTTTTCAGGTTGGAATTCAAAAATCCTTTTGTTATCAAAAGAAATAAAGTTAAAATGTAAATATATTACATATGGCAAACATTTTTAAACTAATAATATAAAATCAATTGCTGTCCGTTAGTCTCGAATACTGCGAATGTCACGAGAATATCCAATAGATGACGAAGATTAACCAACTAAATCAAATTACGACGTGAGAGATTGTTCACAGTATCCACCCCACACCCTTGTATTTCACCGCAGACCTATAAATTTGCGCATATCAAGTTGGTGCTCACGATTCGTGCCGCTATGTATATAGTATATTTCAATGATAAATATCATTGAAACAATCCTGGTTACCACCTGGTTACAGAATTTACGACTACTCACAGTAAAGGTATTTATAATAATAGGTAAAGATGTTATATCTCACGAAGGCGGGCGAGCCTTACTTTCTTTTTTAGTCATGGACCTGTTCGGTTAACTTTTGCCAGTGTTAAGTTTAAAGAAATCACCCATTAAGAAAATTATAAATATGTAAGAAGATAAGCATTTTCAACGTGCTAGTACGAGCTATGTTATAGCTGCAGCACCAATGGTTCGCCTCGATCGGGGAAGAACCACGCGCTTACAGAATACCGCGAAATGGAAACATAACGGTATTGTGTTTTATATAGTGAGTGTAGATAACTGGAGACCCTTTTTACTGTTTTTAGGCATATATCAAATAAAATAACATACTTATCTAAAATAAACTTCAAATCACGTTCACAAAGTGCGCACATAAACAATGACAGCGTTTTATTAGTCACATCAAACAAAACCTGTGTTAGATTGTCGAAAACAACGATCGCGATTTACAAAACAAGTGGTAAAATTAAAATTTTGTACAATCGACTTCAATATAAATAAAATGAGAACATAGTTCAATGTAGTCGAAGTCAATTAAATACGCATTATTAAGGATAACTCCAAAACTACTGGTCAAATCTTGATCAATAAAATCGACCACATGAGAAGCACCAGTTTTCAAATTAAAAAAAAATCATCAAAATCGGTTCACCTAGAAAAAAGTTCTGAGGTAACACACATAAAAAATACAGTCGAATTGAGAACCTCCTCTTTTTTGAAATCGGTTGACAAAGAACTAGTCTTCTCACCCCCTCGTAGTCTACTAAAGGAGTTACGGAGACTTGACCGTAACTTAGTGCGTAATGTATTAAGGCCGCAGAGCCCGTCGTGTAGGATACATAGAAGTCTTTGGTTATACAGGGTTATTTTGCAATAACCGGCCAAATTTGCAGAGAAGGTTCAGAATAAGTAATATAGTCAAATGGTGAAAAAAATAATTTAAAAAATCTCAAATATACTGTCCTTTTTATCTTTTTAATTCAAAATGTGTGGTATTGCATTATTTTAACTGATTGTCTACTATTTTACTACGCACGCACACATTCGTAAAGATCGAACGGTCAGCAAAAACGTTGTGAATTGGATCACACACAGAGGAGCGCGCGTACGCGTAGTTGTTGCCCATAAATCACATTCAATTTGGGATAATTTCAAATAAAAGTAGATGCCTTATTTACTCGTATTTTCAACAACTGCAATAACGGTATATAATTATTTATATATTTGAACTTAAGTTTAAAATTTGGCTACTCTTTGAAAAATAACCCAGTATATAAAGAGAAATTAAACATTAATGATATAAATTTAAATACTTTTTTATTTCCATTCTGACGGTACTCGAATATTTTTTTTACCCAGTACTTACGCAAACTAAAACAATATGTATGTACACCTACACCCACAATTAAGACGCCGCCATCGTGAGATAAATATCTGTACTTCATATCCAAAAAACGACTGATGTAGCATCTGTGAAAGACCTGACGTCAAACTGAATACTACAGCTTTAATTTGTATTAAATGAAAGATCCGCGTTCGATCCCCGATATCCTTTTTAAGTGCTGATTCATTAAATGCACAGTGAAGGAAAATGTGATGGCACCAACATGTTTAAAAAATCGAAAATATAATTCAACCAATGCACTAGTGAAGCGTGGACTGTATCCTGCTTTATAATACACTGGTGTATCGCCGTTTTCTGCCCATTGGGACGTTTGTAGATTGCGCAATAAACTGTGTGACTACCCCAATGAATTATTATGCAAAAACATTTTTTCTTTCGAAACGAAAACAGTACAAAAACAATATCCATTTACAACTAATTGTCACAGACAGTAAAATATACCTATTCAAAAAGTTTTTAACAAATAATCTTAAACACGAAATACACAAGGTCTATAATGCAACTACATTCAATAATATAGACATCTGTGTTTTGAGACTTTAGTAAAGCGTGAATAAGGTTCAAATTGAGCTGGCAAATATATTTAACTCTTCGATTCCTCCTTCTGTTTTCCGTCCGCCGTTTGGTCCGGTCTCCGACCCAGAAGATCCCTTTTAACGCAGCATTTATCACTCTGAAAATATTAACAAAGAAAAATACATTAATTTCAAAAGTTGATATAAGATCAAAGGCTGATTTTCCTTGGGTCAATTTGAATTTAGTTGAGTGAGGACAGCTTCACATATATTAAAGGTTATGGCTCATATTGACTACTATAATACAATATATAATACTCGTAATACATAAACGATTAAAAATAACTGAATAGGTTAACTTGTGCATTTACGTGCAATTATTATTATACCAAAATTAAATTAAATCTGTATTGTGGAGCAGCATCTTCCTGATAACAATTCATAAATAATAAAAAGTGTGGCCACTATGGAACCACCCCCCATATGAGGCATCTATCGGGAGGCCTATTTTCATCAGTGGACTTTGATACGCTGTAATTATAATGGTGATGACGCAAATTAAATGATTAGAAAATATAAAAAACAGTGTGTGTCGTGAAGACGCGATAGAAGTGAAACTTTTGTATTACAGGGAAACATTTCAATTATTCATCAATGATTTTTGAATAGCATAGATTGTGTATATCATTGATTTATTTATGTGTCACAGTGCATCATCTTCTTCGATCTTAAGAAGAGAAATTATCGGTTTAGGCAACACTAAGACACACCACAGTGAATGAAGTACTTATTATAGATTGTAATTTTTTATATAATTTTATTTTAATTAAACCAAAGTTTTATATAATGTGAACAAAAATTTATTTAAATGAAAATTTACAAATTGTTATTTAAAATAAACGGTTACCTCCCTGCCTTATTGGGCTTCAAAAATTACTTCCCTTGTTCATTTTTTTAATAGCGCCATCTACTTCATTCTATAAGTAGTCATTTTATCGAACCAAAATTGATTAACTATCATGGTGGTACGTAGAAAATGTAGTAGATGGCGTTATCACTCAAATGCGATCACTATTTCTAAAATAAATACGTGTATCTTGGTAACTGTCTTTAAAAAAAAGCATTACTATATACTTTATGGTATGTAATGGCCTGTGTTCGCGATTTGAATGATCGACCTGAATGACGCGGTACGTAGTTTTACCCCCACCACTTTTCGTCACACAAAAAGGATGCGGATCAGAATTTCAAAGCGCTCTCGTAAAAATTTTCACTTCAAAAATACACACAGACATTGAATTATCATTGAATCTGGTGGAAATTTAAGAGTAAACTCGTTCCGTTACAGCCTATTAAAGTCCACTGCTGAACATAGACATCCCCTTAGATTCCATCTTAGGGGGGATATTTGCCATAGTTGCCACGCTAGGCAAGCGAGTTGGCAATCGCAGTTTTTTTTTAGTCGTTATTAGGAAGACGCTGCTGCCCATATCCTGATTTGTTTCCCTCTGTCGCCTCTGACGACACCCACGGGATGATATATGGTAGTGAAAATTCTTACACCGCCACGTGGACACACACGGTAAACTCGTTCAATCAATATAAAATATAAATGTGTAAATTCAGTTAACAGTTAACCAATATAGCATAACGAGAATTGCATTTTTTTTAAATATTAAATTGAATTGAAGACTTTATACTAAACTCATTTACTCGCTGCTGGCATGGTCATAATACATAATAAAACCATGGTGAGTGACTATCTAACGCGCTTACTTGCTACAATAGCTAAAAACTCATGTAAAATATTACAAACTATAATATTTATAAATTTACTACTGCCACATGTTTTTTATTAAACTAAGGTAACAAGTGAACTTACAGTCCACCCGATGGTAAGTGGCGTCCGCGGTCAATGGACACCTGCAGCCATATTAAGACAAATAATACTACAGATGTGTTGTCATCTCTGAGGACTAAGATGGGATACCTCACAGCCTGTTATTTTACTGGCTCTCTATACCCTTCAGACCGGAACACTGCAGTGCAAGCAGTGCTATTTGGCGTCAGAAACAGGTAAGAGAGTAGTACCTTCCCAAACTTCTAGGCAGTAAAGGATTCCTGCCACCCCATCGATCACTAATTAAAAAAACTAGATACACAATCCCATGCAAAAGTTTTCTAAAAACTGTCGCCAATTGTTTTGACGTAATTCTAGTTGAAATAAATATACATTAATTTAAATTCAACCTTAAATGCTTTGTCTAAAGTTGTATTCACAAAGCTACGTACAAATTAAAAGCGCAACCAAATGTTCTAGTGGGCGCTCATTCTGTAAGGACATTTTTTGACTGATTGTGTATCTAGTTTTTTATTGGGGGTCGATGCTGCCACCTAGTAAATTACAAGTAGATACATTCACGGTATAGGTAGCGATATCCACTAACCCAAGTCATCCCGTGTGTGTCGTAAGAGGTGACAGAGGGAAACTGAAACTGGATTGGGCAGCAGCGTCTTTCTGATAACAACCCAAAATAATTAAAAAAATCGGTTGCCAAATCATTTGCAAAGTGTGGCAACTATGGCAAAAATTCATGGGAGAGGCCTATGTTCAGCAGTGGACTTGATAGGATGTATGAATGGATATTATTTATAATTATAATATACAGAAAATTAAATTATATAATAATTAAATTTTCATAGCCACCATAGACTTGTGAAAATTACGACATGAACGCTCTACATTATTAAGCGTTTCCATAAGTCTTGTAAGTGCGAGTGAGCGCGCAATATACACCGCGCTCACACGTTTTAATGCCGCACCAGTAGCGTCATTTTTTTCATTTTATATACTATACATATATACATATAACTGTATCCAAACATTATCATTTGTCTTCTTGTATAAAAAATTTGACAAGTTCTTTTAGTTATGAAAATTTAAATAAGAAAACCTGTACGCCGAATAATCAAACTAAATGTGAAAACATTATTTTTAAATGGACCAACTCGTCTGCTCATACTTCTTATTAACTGGCAGAAATTGTATGTAGAGAGTGTGACATGCTCCGCTCCATCCATCGATTCATAAGTCATATACACACAGTCTATAAAAGTCCACTACTGAACATAGGCCTCCCCCATAGATTGCCTCATAAGGAGAATTTGACAAGCGGGTTGACAACCTCAGTTTTTAATAATTATAAGTAGTTATAAGGAAGATGCTGCTACCCATCTCTTGTTTCAGTTTCCCTTTGTCGCCTCTTGTGACACCCACGGGACGATATGGAGTAGTGGATATTCTTACACTGCCACTACATGGTTACTTCCGCTCTTACTCAATTACACTTCCGCTCGCTTTATGCGATATATTTGAACAAACCTGAAATTTTATAAGCGGATTTCACGTGGTAGAGCCATGCTGCAGCTATATTATGGTTGTAGCACGGATGGGTCGGTTCGACCAGGGTAAGGACCACGCTCTCACAGAATACCAGCGTAAAATAGCAGCTTAATGCTGCTGTGTTTCGTAGGGTGTGTAGAGAACCGGGGACCCTTTTTACTGGAAACGAGACGTTCCATCTTGGTCCCCAGGGGTGACAACGCATCTGCATTTTGATTCTTAATCGAGGATAAAATAGATGTCTATGGGTCGCGGCATCCACTTGCCGTCAGACGGAATGTATGCTCGTTTGTCACCCTTATTCTATAATATAAAAAAAATACTTGTGACAACCTGTAGGGGAAGGCCTATGTTCTGTCTCTCTATCAAATATAATTTACATGTAGGGAGTTGGGATACCGTGTAATTTCTTCAAGGATTAGGTATAGGATAATATAAATACCATAACAAATTAAAACATGTTTACTTTTAACAAAAAATATTAGACTTATCATTTATTACTAAAATATAACACATTTTTTCAACACACACATTATTAAAATAGTCTAAAATTCAGTCACTCACACTTTCAAGATCGCTAGAGTCGTCAGTGTCACTCGAAGTGTCGGTGTCATAGTGTCCGAGACCGGGCAAGATACCAACACACCTCAGTGCACCCAAGTCCCCCATGTTTCCTGTCGATACCGTCTCTACTTCACCGTTCTGCTGGACACCACTAAAAATAAAAGAGTAGCTAGAATTTTTTGTAAAAATTATATGTGTGGGTACAGGCTATTCGTTATGAACTATATAGCTTAACGGTTGCAGTAAGTGGCTACTGAGCTGCAATAAAACGAATTACCTGTATATACGATCCTGTGTACGCATACTGCAATAGCAGGTCACGCACTTGACAAATAATAAGTGTAGTTTTTTACCTCAAGATTTTTTGTCCGCCATATTTGTACACGGTAGTTTCTATAAACCTAATGATTGTACCGTAATGTAATGTTTACGGATGTAATACTCAAATAATGAATAAAATATATAATAATAATATAATATAGTTTCAGCAACTGACAACAATTGTTAATACAAATTTAACATGTGACATCAGATTCCATACAGTAGGACATATTACAACTCTATTCAGCCTTTTTTTCATATTGTTACGAGCTTGGGGTTGAATTACCAAAATTGACACTTTAATTACACAACACTAATTACTACTTTAAACCACACTAATAACAAAACACAATTTTACTACAGATCGCTTTAGTTCACAGTTGTATCGCTTCGATGTCTTCGCTTGTATCGCCAATTCAATACTGACCCGGTCGCGGTCTATACCGGCCTTATATAGGGCCTCAGATAGTTTCCAGAACCTTCTACTGTAGAAACATCTAGAATTTTCGAGTACATATCGGTCCCGAAATTTCTAGAAGGATCTTGACCCTCCTAGTTCTGCTACTCGATACTAGAGGGCGCTAGTGGTTACTAGTGTTGCCATGTACAAGAAATTAATAGTGGCGCGCAACAATATTATGCAGGGAAGTGAAAGTCACATTCATACCCAAACCAGGTAAGAGCGACTATACAGACCCTAAATCCTACAGACCCATTAGCCTCACATCCTTTCTCCTAAAAACAATGGAGAGGATGTGTGAAAGGGAATTAAGGGGGTCGGCGCTAATGAAGTTACCGCTACATGACAAACATCGACAGAATCGGCACTTCACCAGGTAATAACAAAGATTGAAGAGGCCATCCAAAACAAAGTAATATGTGTTCCTTCATATATATAGAAGGTGCTTTTGACAGAACGAATTTCTCCAGCATAAAAAGTGCACTCAGTAGACATAAAGTTGAACCGGCACTGATTGACTGGATAGTAAACATGCTCAGTACACGAACAATAAAGATTGCTGGTGAATCTCAAACAATCCATATTACGAAAGGCTGCCCACAGTGTGGGGCTTTCACCTCTCCTGTGGAATATGGTGATAAATGAACTCATCAGCAAATTAAATGCCAATCATTTCTACACAGTAGGTTATGCTGATGACCTGACAATACCGGTCTCTGGAAAGACAGCAAGCATGGTGTGCGACCTAACCCAAGCGGCTCTCCGTATAGTGGAGAGATGGTGCAGGGAATACGACTTATCCGTCAATCCAAATAAAACGGTTCTAGTAATGTTCACACAAAAACGAATGCTGAATAACTATCATCTCCCAAGTCTTTTCAGCACATAACTCCAGCTATCCTCCGAGGTAAAATATTTAGGTCTTACCTTGGACAGTAAACTCAACTGGAATAAACACATAGAAAACAAAATCAACAAAGCTAGTATAACTTTGTGGCAATGCAGAAACATGACTGGCAAAAGATGGGGTCTGACGCCAAAAATTATACTGTGGCTATAGAAAACTTTTTCTGAAGACCTCAACATCCACATATGCACACCGCTGGGTACATACAACACAGTCTCTCAGGAATGTATGGGTATCATTCAAGCGGCCATAGCAATAGATGCTAGAAAGGTTAATGACTTCTCCATGAGAATACTGACCGACAGTAGGGCGGTACTACAAGCCCTGAGTTGCAATGTGGTGAGCTCAGGACTAATATATGTATGCTATCAAAGATTAAATGAGGTATGTAAACACAACAATGTGACTCCGCAATGGATAACGGGACACAGTGGATCCAGAGGCAACGATGCAGCAGACGAACTGGCCAGAAGAGGATCGGCTCTGGCCACTATAGGGCCGGAACCAATCATACCAATCGCCTTTGGTAACGTTCGTTCACTGGTACGTAGACACTTCACTAATCAACACGCTCAACTTTGGAAAAATCTAGTAGACTGTAGACAAGCTAGAGAGGCCCTGCCTGAAATAAACAGTCGTCTAACCAAGGTTCTAATGAGACTGAACAAGCCGCAGATCACAAGTGCTATCACAGGACATAGCAACTTTAACAAACATTTATTTACCATAGGTGTTACGGACAGTCCCCTGTGCAGGGCATGTATGGGGGAGGAAGAAACGGCGGCCCACGTGTTGCTGAAATGTCCGGAAGTCGCTGCATACAGGGCTAAACATCTCGGCACGCCGGGATCACTCCCCGAAGTAGCTTGCAACATCAAAGGACTGTTGAACTTCTTCGGGGAGATTTCATGGCTTGAATAATCACATTATTCCTGCCCACACGCAAAATACGCGCTTAGACGTGGAGTTGCGGAAAACAGTCCGTTTAATCAATTCAATTCAATCATATTATGCAATCAATCAAAGACTTAAAGGTATTATATCCACAGGATAAAACAAGTTTTTGCAATTTTTACAGAACATGATGTAAATAAATCACTTTTAGTTGGCGAAGACCGATATGGTCAATAAAACTGTGCTGTGTGGTACAAAAAAAACTACATTGCCATTTCAAAATTCTGTCCTGATTTTTTATAGAACAAGTCTGATAAGCAAGAACACAGTTCACCTGATGTTAAGAGGATGCTGTCTGATAAATGATATACATATATACATATACATCTATCTATCCTCAAATAAGAATCAAAATGAGGATGATTATAAGTTATAACTGCTTGAGGATGTTATTTACTAAAAAGCTAGAAAGTCAATCAAACAATATTGCATAAATAACTGTGATATTGTTGATTTGATAAACGTAATTAATAAAATTCAGTAAAATTCCAGATGAATAATTGCCAACAATTTACTGACTACTGACCAGTTGTGCTGAGACTAGTCCCTGTTACCAATCTGGTATTTTAGAGACAGAGTCTTGCAACCTTATACCTTTATGTGTAGTGTGTGTAGTGTAGTTTGTTATTTTATTCTTAACGAGATAACTATTGATAGACATGAATGATAGACATGAATGAATGATATGAATGAATGATTTTGAATGTGGTAGAGCCATGCAGCAATATTAGTAGTATAGTTGTAGTACGAATGGGTCGGCTCGACCGGGGAAGGACCACACTCTCACAGAATACCAGCGTAAAATAGCAGCTTAATGCTGCTGTGTTTCGTATGGTGAGTGTAGAGAACCGGAGACCCTTTTTACTGGAAAAGAGGCGTTCTATCTTAGTCCTCACGGCTGACAACGCATCTGCATTTAAATTCGCAAACGAAGATAGATGTAGATGTCTATGGGCCACAGCAACCACTTACCATCAGGTGGACTGTGTGCTCGTTTGTCACCCTTATTCTATAAAAAAAAAATATGTTTCGGATGGTGAGTGTAGAGAACCAGAGACCCTTTTAACTGAAAACCAGGCATTCCATTTTAATCCTCAGGGGTGACACCGCATCTGCTATTTGATTCTCATTCGAATATAGATGTACTCGTAGATCCATGTCAATGGGCCACAGCTAGGGTTCCCAACCCTCCCGGATTGCCCGGGAGACTCCGGTAATAATGGTTAATCTCCCGACCTCCCGGGGTGCAATAATTTCTCCGGTTTTTCTAAAAATTATACGCATCCTTCGCTCGCACGTGTCGCTAGTCGCTACTCACTCGCTTTGCGGTCACACACAACATCGCGCACCGCTGCCGGTGTGTAAATCTGTTCGTCTCGTCAAGCAAAGTAAATATAAATTTAAAAATTAATAAATGATTGAGATTTTCTCCCACCCTACTCGATTTCATAAAATTCTCCCGGGTTGGTAACCCTAGCCACAGCATCCACTTACCATCACATGGACTGTGTGCTCGTTTCTCAGCTTTATTTCAGGTGGTTTTCTTTTTGAATCTAAAAACTCCTCAGGGAATAGAAAGCATGATAAATTCTATTACAAATGTTTACTCACTTGTTGACTACCCCATTTTTGGGGGGAGAAACAGCCTTCTCAGATGGATCAGATTTGCCTTCGCCTTCCATTTCACTCGCTTTCCGCTTTCTCACTACGACCTAAACATAATCAAATTATCGGGGCTAGTTCACATCAATATTCATAAACATTACAATTTTTGGAGCAGCGTCAAAGGTGTGAGATATCTGGATACTGCATTGCCAATATTTCTGCCACGCGTGGCGTAGTTTGTTCCGATTTAAAAAAGTACAGAAAACCAACATAACTAGAGACTATTCATTCCATTTCAAAATCGAAGGTGACAAAGCATCTGTAGCCTCTTTGTTTGAAGGTGCAAGTGCAAGTGTTTACAGGTTACCAGTAGGCTACTTACTTTTGACTGGGTGGTAGGACTACCTGATGGCTATGTTTACCGTGTAGTGGCGATGTAAGAATATCCACTACCCCATATCCCGTGGGTGTCGTAAGAGGCGACAGAGGGACACAAATCAGGAGATGGGCAGCAGTGTCTTTCTAATAACGACTTAAAATAAAAAACTGCGGTTGCCAACCCGCTTGCCAAGCTTGGCAAGTATAGCAAATATCCCCCTATGAGGCAATCTATGGGGGATAGGCTGTAACAGTAGGTGGTAGAACTGCTTTTCTGCCTAAAGGTCCATCTGTGTATATACGTAAGAGGCTGCTCTTACGTATTTCTGCCGCCAGTGTGCAGCAATGCCTGTTCTGATATGTTCCTGAAGGATATAGCGAGCCAGTAGAATTACAAGCTGTGATACGGATCTGTAGCCTTCTTTATTTAGGGGGATACAACCCGGGTTTCTCGCGTACTGTGTAAATTTACGACGAGCGCATAGTCCCTTAGCTACCACGGTTCACTTTACTATCAAAAAATGGTGTTAGCAACCCCTAAGCGATCACGGTTCACTTTACTATTAAAAAATGGTGTTAGTAATTTAGTCTATGTGAACTACAATGCTTCATACACATATAATACTATCTATTACCATATGTGTAATAAATACTAATAGTGGGTCTACTCCTTTGTTATACCGCAAAATACTTACAAGGCTGTCTCGACGTCAAGTCGCTAAAAATATGCAAGGGTTGTCACAAAAACATTTCCATAGGGGCCGCCTCCACGAGCGAGAGATTCGCGGTGATATTATCGTCGTGCCACGTATTTCTATACACTCTCTTAGAACGTGTCTACACACGGCGATGTTATCGCGGCAATGCGACGAGGGGCTGAGTGCGAACGAAACCTCATCGTACGAGGGTGACACTGAAAGTTCTTAGAAAATCAAAAACTGAACAAACTAGCAAGTTATTAGTTTTATTATATCTTTTCAAAATAGTGTCCATTTACATCAATACATCGCTGCATCCAATGGAACCACTGACAAAAGCACTTTGCCCACTCGTTCTTCGACGGCATTTTGAAACGCAGCCACTGTATTTTCGGAAATAAATAAAAATCGCAAGGTGCGAGGTCGGGGCTATAGGGCAGGTGACCCAGTAATTCCACGTCTGACGTCGCCTAGTAGTCGAGTGTTTGCTTGACGGTGTGTGATGAGGCGTTGTCGTGGTGAAGGAGGATCCTACTGCGAGGTCGTTTCTCCCGAACTTTTTCCAAGACAAGTGGCAAACAATTGTTAGTGTACCACTCTGCAGTAACTGGTTTTCGATCCTCTAAAACAATTGTTGCGTAATGACCTGTCCTTCCGAAGAACGAGGCCACCATCTTTTTTCCCACGCTTCGACCTCTCTTCATTTTAATTGGCAACTCCTCGGAAGGAAACACCCAGACAGCAGACTCTCTTAGTTTCAGGATCATAACAATAAATCCAGCTTTCGTCACCCGTAAGTATGTCGAACACAGCATTTGAGTCACCTCCGTTAAATCTTTGAACCATTTCACGACACCAATCAACACGACGGAGTTTTTGGGCCTCGGTCAAATTATGAGGTATCCACCGGGCACAAAGCTTCCTAACCGCTAAATGTTCATGGAGGATTTAGTGCACTTGACTCATACCGATGCCTAAGCTTGTCCGAATCTGCTGATAAGTCACTCTTTTGTCAGTCTCTATCATGCGCCGCACAACACTGATGTTATCTTAAGTCGTCGCCGTAGAAGGCCGTCCCTCACGCAGATCATCGGTGAGATTAGTGCGACCACGTTTAAACTCTTTAAACCAGTTGTAAACAGTCACACGAGATGGGGCTTCATCGTGAAAAGCCAATCGAAGTCTATCATAACTTTCTTATTGACTTAAATAACATCGAAAGTCATAAAAAATTATTGTACGAAAATTTTCACGCGTTAAATTCATGCTGACGTAACACAGACAATTTTCAATTTGTCGCCAAATCGTTAACAAATGACAAATTAATAAAATACATACACAATAATATTGGCAAAGAGTTCTATTTTCAAAATTTGAACTTATTTTTTTATTATATCGTTTACAAGTGGCCAATTCCAAGAACTCTCAGTGTCGCCCTCGTATCGCCGCGAGCGATACGCAGCGAGCGCGCTGTCAAACGCATGCGTCCCGCCCGCGTCATTTCTGCGTTGCCTGTCTGCCAAGCAACTATTGCACAACGCCTCGTCGCAGAAACGTGGCAATTCCGTTACAAGTCGTCGCGGACACGCGGCGATTCCGTTACGAGTCGCGACGATACGCTGGCGGAATAATCGCTCGTTCGTGGAGACTACTCGACGACAGAAGCGCGGACTCGTCGCGATTCTCTCGCTCGTGGAGGCGGCCCCTTAGATAGCAAGTGGGATGCGGGAAGTAAAGACTGTGTAAGATTATTATAGCCGAAATAAGAATTTTTAATTTTTTGGTTTTTGGCCATTTTGAGGCCCCCTAGGAGTGTAATGAGAACTTTTTGCCCCTTCTGCCCAATCTACATGATAGGCTATTCAAACTGACTAAGCCTAAAGTTCGAGTCACCCCCCAACTCATTTCTAGTCTTTACTTCCAATAATATCATAACATTATATTTTATCAGTATTCCTCGTAATAATTTATTTCTCTATACAAAGATACAAACTAATTACTACTTTACAAAACTAGTTGCGTTCCGCAGCTTCACCTGATTCGTCATGATGGAAACAAAGGCTTGTGCTGGTAGGTAAAACTTAAGTTTACTATATTTTACCTATATAGCAGTATCTCGGGTATTCCGCTTAATATTTTAAGGATAGAGGGTTAATAACAGAATAAATAAAACAGGTTAAAATTATATGTTTGTTCTGTTTATTCCACCGCCTCATTACAAATGTGCAACCAACAAATATTTACGACATTTATTATTGGGTTTTTTTAATTGTCTTTTGTTGAATTTAATGATATAATGAATTCTCATCCTTACATATAATTCAATTAAAAATCGTGTTGAAAAGCAATCACATGGTTATTAGAATTCAATTTTACTTAAAGTGTCATACAATCTTTCCTAATATTTCAAAAAAATACCGATTAATATCATGTTGCTGGGTGAACGCCAAACGCGTGCAACTGATTCCGTGTACGTGACACTCCTAAACGGGCGTACCGGTACGCAAGCGAAACCGACCGGTACTACCGCAGGCGTCGCGAGTGGGGGGGGGGGGACTCCGCTCTCCTTCATACTCATGACTCACTATTAGTATTTATTACACATATGCTATTACTGTTAGTTTGATTTTTTTATTTTATAAAACTTTTATATTATAAAACTGAATTGACAAACTGCAGCCAATTTCAAACAAAGAGGACTACAAATGCGTTGTCATCTTTGAGAGCTAAGATGGAATGCCAAATAGCCTGAAATGCAAATGGCTCGTTATACCTTCAGCAACAGACCATCAGCAATAGGTAGATTATGATATGAGGCAGAAAAGGAATCCTGTGTAATACGAAATTCATTTTCTCACCCCTTGCAATTTATTCTTTGGTGCCTGCACCGTCGTGGTTGTACGTGTAGGAGCCAATTGGGCGCGAAGTCTTATTAGTTCTTCACTTTCCGCCAAATTTGATACACGCTCCCTAAAATGTGTCAGAGACTTTTAAGGTTATACTTGGTAGAACATGTTAAGGGTTAAAATTGTGCAAAAAAATTTACAAATGAAAATCTTTTGGGCGCGGAGTCTTATAGTTCTTCACTTTCCGCCAAATTTGATACACGCTTCCTAAAATGTATCAGGGACTTTTGAGGTTATACTTGGTAGAGCACGTTAAGGGTTAAAATTTTGCAAAAAAAATTTTAAAGGATGAAGTTAGCTTAGCTGTTAGCTAACTTCACACAAAGTTTTTTTCAATTGCAAGATCCTAACAACCTTACGGTACCTTACGGTACCTTCATCCTAACAAAGCTGTTTAACAATGAAAATTGCAAATGAAAATGCTTTTTTATGGATCTGAACTTATTATAAAATAAAGTCAATGCATCAGATATAACACGTACACGTGTAACAATGAAGTACTTAAAAATAATAGCTTCTGAAGTTGGGGCTTTACTCGTAATTCTTTGGAACTTTTACCAAAACTGACTATTTTATACCTTTTGAGTGGCCCAAGGAATAACACAAGTTTAAGGTACTAAATAGTATATACTATATTATACTACTTAACTAGAATATCATTTAAATAACATTAAAATCTTCATTCCACATTTTCCCTTACAAATGGAATTTTTCTTTAAATGTATATTAATTCATTATGGAACTTCCCTGAAGTATAACCTATTTAATAAAAAAGAATCATTTATGCTCGGTTTCGGAGGTACTTTTATCGGCGGTTTATCTATTTGTTAGCGCTATTGGTTCGATAACTTTAGATAGTGCTTTCCAACATTGCAATGTAAGATGAACTCCGTTTAAATTTAGGTTAACTTAAGTGACCAATATAAGCATATGTAAATGTGATGAATACAAGTATCTCATCACAGTCTGATTTGGAAGTAGTTGAGTTTATATTATTATTATAAATTCTAAAATATCAGTACGCAGAAACTTATGATGTAGGAGAAATCCTTTCGGAATATTTACAGATGAAGAATTTAAATTGAGATATCACCTTAGTCAATATGGAGACCTTATCTATCATTTATTTAAAATATTTATTAAGCAAAAATTGTTTAGTAAGGGTTATTATACTGCTAAAGAATACATGATTGATAATAACTCCAGGGAATGAGGTGATCGCTACCATGCTGTTGCTAAATGTTCTTCCCAGGACAGGGGTTTTTTTCCGAACTAATGGTAAAAATAAAAAATTACTTTCAATAAAAATTACATGAAATCTACATTGAATAAAAATGATTCTATTCTATAAGTACACTGTGAAAAACCTAAGCCTAAGTGATATTATCAGTCCTGCTCTAGTTCCCATTATGCCCAAATATACATTGTCTGTGTTGGAACAAATTTTCATAGCATTACGATTGTACGCTACAAGTACTTTCCAAGTAGTAATGACATTAACTTTACTGCTTATTTATAAAAAAAAGGATATTGAGCTACATAATATAAGGATAAAGCACAAACGATAGCAAGGACCACTAAACTTAAAATCACACGGAAAACTACGAAAAATATAACCATGCGAAACTGCGAAACATAAAAAAATTAGTGACGTTTTCTTTTTTTTTTAAATGATATTTTTCATATAGTTGCTGAAAAATATGGAATTATCATAATTTATTACTATAGCAGTCCTTATTCACTTATTTAGACTCGAAAAAAATATGATTATAAATAAAACTAGTATTCATGAAGAATTGAAATAATTAAATCAATTTTAAACCCGATCGCTTGAACAGACCCATCTAGCGGCAAATTATGGAACTTGTTGTCGGTTTCATAGTTGTTGAATAATTCATTGCATATTCAGAAACAATTATTACTTTGTGGATAACGGTGCTGGTTACGTAATGGCTAATATTATTTATAAATTGTTATTTGGTTTAAGCATTATTAAGTAATTGTTTGTTGTACTGAATAAAAAAACACAGTAACAGTTAACCAACATATATCCTATAGATAACTTTAACGAATTAATAACTAATGGGAATATAACTGAGAACTTCAGAAACCAGGCATTAATCAATTAAGATGTTTCTTCATATAACCTTCTTGTTTTTTTGAACTTGGTTAAAAAAATTTTGCTGTGTAGTGCAGCATAGTGCGAGAATCCACTATACCATTTCATCCCGTGGATGTCTTAAGAGACGACGGAGCAAAACTGCAAAATAAGGGCAGCCACATTTTTGAGCTCAAAATAAAAAAAGATGTTGTTACCAAACTACCTGCCATGTGTGGCAGCTATGGCAAATGTCCTATATGGTAGGGGAGGCCTATGTTCAGCAGTGGACCTTTTATAGGCTGTTATAAATGAATACATGAACATGGAAAGGCACTCATAACCAATTGTGAATAATAATTTCATAACATAACAATCAACAATAATAATAATCACTCACACACACACTCACAATGTGTTTAAATATAACCAAAATCATGCAAATATATACAGATCAATGCCGATAAGTGTGATTTCACCCATACCTGAACTCTTGCATCTCTTTCTGCTCCTCAAGTGATATTTGCTGTGCTGCTTTCGCTTTTGTTCTTTCAACTAGATCCAAAAAACCAACTTCATCATCGTCAAGGCCTCTGATCATGTTTTCTGAAATTATGGAAAAGCATTGAATAAACAGAGCTGTGGTAGCTCAGGGTCAGTGGCGAAGCTAGGGCTCCAAACTAGGGCAAGCCCAAGATATGGTTTTGTTGTTTTTAGCAAAATTACTAAACGAAATTACCGCATTCATGTGTTTTTGAGAATTCATATGCCTTTTAACGGTTCCAGATAAGTTATTTAAATCATCATATCCAGTAGTATTCCAAGCTGTTTTGTCCTTGGAAAAGAATATGCAGCACCAACAGTACAACTTATTGGTAGGTGAGCAGCCAGCAATCCAACGAGTTTTGTAAACAGATCTATTAAATTGCCGTTTGTAGGTTTTACTCGTCTGAGAAATACACAGATCGGTTTCGGTGTGGATATGAGCTGTTTTTTCTCAAAAAAGTTTTTAAAGATTTTACCTTTTCCTCGCCGATTAGCACTTTAACACACTTCAATTCTTCACAAGGAACACTATTATCCTCCATTTTCACTAAAAAATCTTTAAAAAAACATAAATTTTCAACTCGCAATATTCATTCGCTCAAGTAAACACACACGCGTGCGAGAGAGATGACTAATCGCTCAACTCAACTCCTTTTTTATGACAGCAGTATCGCGCAGTTTTGCCGCGACTGGGGTCCACGTTACATAATAAGACTACGAGGTCATGACCTGTGTAGAACAGAGGAGCGCGCGGGAAATTTGAAATAGTTTGAAACAGTTTACGAATTATTTTATTAGTTGATATTATTGATTGAGCAGTTTGATAGGGCAAGCCCGGCTTCTCGGCTTCTATGGAGGCTTCACTACCACTCAGGGGCTAAGTGCTCGCTGTAAATTTCACAGTATGTGAGCAACCCAGGTTCGATCCCCACCTAGGTGCCGGTGGGGATTGAACCTGCAATTTTCAATTGCAATTTTAAGTGCTGATTTACCACATGCTCGACGTAAAGGAAACCTGCATGTCTGAGAAATAAGATTTTTTTTCAAAAACACGCAATAACACGCATTGTAGCAGCGCAACAGACATTTCCTTGCCCTAATACCCTCAGAAATAAGAGGAGGCATGTACCCGGCCGTGGGACGTATATGAGATGTAACTTTAATTGAATTAACATTTACACTCAAAATAGTCATCAGCCGTTGACTGGATGAAGGCCTGACCCAAGATGATGAGCAAAAATGAGAGTAAAAATCTTTACGCTTTCCATCACAGAAGTTGATTGAAGATGGCCAACTCAAGTTCAGAGAAACTTGGCAGTTGGAGTGATGGTTATACATCTACGTTTTATGATTTTCCAACAAAAATTATCCATAAAATAAATTATAACCTGACTTAATACAAAAAAGTAAAAATTGAACTATTTTATACATAAAGTGTCTTTTGATTAATTCCCAGGGCTTATAACAAAAGATACTTCATTACTTTCTACAGAAAAAACAGCTTTATAGGTTTTTATCAAGAAAACTCACTCAGTTTATGGGCTTCTTCATACTCAGCTTCTTTCTTCAATCTTTGTTCTTCCAGACGGTGGTACAGAGGTCGTGTATCATACGGCTCTTCTGGGGCCTCTAAAAATTTGTCAATATTTTCATGCTTATTTGTCGGCAATAAACAGTGACTAATCACAATATCCCAGAAATTTTATTACTTACGAAATGCACTGCGTATAATATGATAAATTAAAAGTAATTTACTGCACCTTTAGGTTGATCTTCGGTCCTTACTTTTTCCCATTCTTCCTGGCGTTTTCGCCTCGCCTCCAGTATTTCAGATTCGGATATAAATCCAGAACTCATTATGAACCGATTATGCAGGTTAAAAAAAGTTAATCAGTTGTGTTAGTGTTAATTTAGTTAGCACTTATATTTATCAAGCAATTACATTTACAAATAAAGAACACAGTACTTCATCAAATTGACAGAACAGACGAACATAAATTTTTTTTTTGGAGTTTATGGCCTGGTATCTAGACCTTTAGGCCAACCGAACATACAGATTCAGAAAAAATAAAGTCCCCGGACCTCTATGAAATAATCCTAGATTTTGAAAAAAATTTTTTATCATGCGATCAGCCGATGGACTATGCGCAGATTGGTTGTAGGACAGATTGGCGTGCAGAGAAAACTTCCCCAGCGGGAAGCACTCCATAAGTCTCAGCTATACATTGTCAAGTATATGCCTTCTCTTTAAACTACGAATCGCTTGTGGCATTGTCAACTACCATGCTAAGTGATTTGGATGGTTGCCAAGTCTTGTTTTGTAGTTGAAGCTCATCATTGACTATACTACGAAATGCTTCCCAGTCCGTTCTCTTATTGTAGAGTTGTAGTTGTTTCATATTAGTTATTATATTGGCGCCCATGGTAAGAAACACTGGGATATGATTAGAGGAACCATCTTATATTGAACTGATTGTGAATAAGAGTCGCGACATGCCTTTAGAAAAAAAGAATTCCAGGACATCAGGCAGTCTATTTGGGTCTATAGGCCAATGTGTAGGTTCTGGTGTTGCAATAGTTGTGAGATAGTTCTTATCCAAACTCTTCTTTAGCTCTCTTCCTCGAGTGGTTATCAGTCTGGAGTCCCAATTGAGATGCTTGACATTCCAGTCACCACCAACAACAAAGCGAGTACCAAGGCTAACAAAGAACTCTGAAAATAGCTCCTCAGATATCCTACGCTTGGGTGGACAGTAAACAGCCGAGATGATGAAATCGCTATTTCTGTCCGAGACGGATACTGAAGTTGCTTGAATTTGCTCAGTGTTTTATTGAGGTAGTTCATGGTGTTTTATTGATGACTAGCTTTTGCCCGCGACTTCGTCCGCGTGGAGTTCGGTTATATCACGCCCATGTGTGAAAAAGAGTCTGCTGGTACAAGCCACAATTATAACTGGATGTCGCGGGCCAAAGTTACTAAAATACAAAACTTCTTTATTTACCACATTTTTTACTAATCTATTACTGTGTGCCAAAATTATCAGACTACTGGGCGAGCTTACGCGTGAGCAAGCCACATAGAATTGCCCGTGTGAAAAACAATTTTCTCTCAAGTCTATACCCGCAAATTTTAATGTCTGCCCTTGTGATTTGTTTATGGTCATTGCAAAGCAGACTTTGAGTGGAAACTGTATTCGTTTGAATTCAAAGGGAAGATCATTCGGGATCAAGGGAATTCTTGATACAAATACAGTTTCCCCTTGCGCACATCCAGTTATAATTGTGGCTTCCACTACATTGCGATGTAACGCTTTTACTTTTAGTCTGGTTCCGTTGCACAGTTGAGGAGGTTTTAAATTTCGCAACAACATAACAGGAGTGCCCACGCGCAGAATAAGCTTATGATGTGGAAGACCCGATGGTTTCAGTGAATTAAGAAATTCGACAGGGTAGTTAATTGCGTCATCTGTGTCGACCACAGAGTCTATTGACGTGTACACGATTTCTTCCCCCTCAAAAGAACTTAACAGTATATCGTTAATTGCCGCTGCTTGGTCGTTTGTTGGGGTTAGTATGGCACGTTCACACAACCATTCCGTTGGCTTATCGTGGATATGAGCAATATCTGGGTAAATTTTGGATATTAACTCCTGTAACGTAAATATACAACTGTGCACAAATTATCAGGGATGGTTATCATTCCGTCATTTATCAGGTAATCACCGTTGCCGATTTCAAGTAGGAGATTCGCAAATCCACCAGCAGACTCTTTTTCTCCTAAGTATACCCGCATATTTTTCGAGAGCTTGAGGATATTAATTAGAGGCCATAAAGTGGATCTCTTAAGACACGCCTTAACTTCATCTGCTCTCGTTCCTTTTGGCACTACTGGTAGAGTCTGTCTAAAATCTCCAGCCAGCAAAACCGTTACACCACCCATTAACTTATTATTTCCTCTTATATATTGTAAAGTTCTGTTTAAAGCCTCTACGCCACCCTTACGAGCCATGGTTATTTCATCCCACACTATCATTTTCGTATGTTTTAATACTTCAGCAAAATTACTTTCTTTCGATATATTACAAATGGGAGTATCAGCTGTTGTTAAATTGAGTGGTAACTTGAAGGTAGCATGAGCAGTTCGTCCACCCTCAAGCAGTGTAGCTGCGATCTTAGAAGAAGCCACAGCCAAAGCAATTCCGCGAGTACTTCTAACTTTTGCTATAGCAAAAGTTATTAGTACTCGCGGAATATTGCTTATAGAACTGACAGCAGTGTAGCCTTGGGTTCTATGACATACAAGTGTCAGTGGTGCAATGCGATGAAATGGAAGGATGGGACATATCTAGGAATTATTTCTTGCGTGCCGACCTGTCATTCAAAATCTGTTACAGTCATGAGATTTGGTATCCTTTTCTATCTTGCTTTTTGCCATAAGGAATTTACTTCTCCCTTGCACAATATGTTGGTCTATACGCCAGTATATTCCACGGAATATAAAAAACAAGAGGAAGCCTAAAGTGGGCGGGGCAGGTGAGTCAGAATTAGTGACAGAAGAGCGCAATTGACTGTCAGTCGCAGGCTCAAATTGTGACGAGATGACAGATCGCTGCTTAAGTGATATATGCGAAAATATGCCGTTTTATTGGAGTGTAAAAACGAAAGTAAAAAGAGAGTATTTTGAATGGAGGTGTTTCGTACTAAAAGCACGTGTAATTTTTTTCCATTTTTTGGATAGAAACTTGACTAAACATGGACAAAATATCAAATTGCCTTTATTACATGTAATATTCAACCTTATTTCGTTATACTAAGGTTTATCTGTTACTACATTTTGAATAAAAATAGCTGCGATAGTGTTGTGTCTACGCCGATATTTAAGTTTTTGATAAAATTTTATCACAGTCCTGTTCATTCACTAACATATTAATGAAAATTTGCAAATACTGGATGTCTATGAAAATATACGAAATTATAGGGTGATACCCTATGAATGATCTTTTGTTAGGGTTGCTAAGCCAGAGAAGTAAGTAAGTAGTTTAGTAATACTCACGACTTTTGGAAAGAAGCTGAAATAAAAGTGATCTTAATATCATGATCTACATTATAGTTCGGCCGTTCAGAGAATGCGTTCCTGACACCTATCAGTTAGTCACGACTAGTGATGGGCACAACATAACACTGAGTTCGTTACCGTTCCTCCAAAATGAACCGCCGCGTTATTTTTAAGATTATTTTCGTTTTAAATTGGCGGAATCATTTAAAATTTATATTTTAGTAATTTAAGTGGAAACCAAAAAAAGGTAATATTAATATAATAAAATTGTTTTATTTATTCTTTATTACAAAGTTACAATCTGTATTTCTATGCAATAAAGTACATTGAATTGAATGTGCGTACAGAATATTAATCAGACTCCGATTCGCTTGAGGAGGTGGTGTCTTCATCATCATCTTCGCCTACATGTATAATTATATTATTATCAATAACAGAATCAATCCTGATATCTCGGTCAAAATGTTCCACAATCAGGTTTTTAGTCTTCTCAACAACCTTTGCCCAGTCATCTCTTGTGACTTCCCCGCAGGCTTCTTTTAATAGGGTCATCATCTTTTTCGTGCTGAATCGGGAAGTATTGTGGCGGGCGGCGTAACCTTTTATTTGAGCCCAGATTAGCTCAATCGCGTTATATTGGCAATGATACGGTGGAATTCTTAGAACGCGATGACCGTACTCCAGAGCCAGTTCATCGATTTCGTATCGCACATTTGCCGCTTTATTTTCTTTAACTAATTTAATTAGCTCTGGTTTTAGCATCTGCATATTTGCGTCAATGCTTTTTGCTTGTAACCAAGCCACCATTTCTTCTTTTTTATTAGCTTGGGTAGGTGGTTTCTGTATTTGAACCGAGTGATAGGAGGCATTATCCATGAATATTACAGAAGGCTCTTATAGGCTGGGCAAAAGCACGTTCTGGAACCACTCTTTAAATGTAGTGGCATTCATTTCCTCGTGGTAGTCATTTGTGGTTTTTGATTGAAATGCCAGTAACGCTTTCTCCACAAAGCCGTATTTTGCAGAACCTGCGTGGCATATTATCAGACGGGCCCCCTTACCCATTGGTACTTTCGACGTCGACGCTTGTGTATCATCCGTCCAAGAACGGGAAACCATGTGATTGGCGTTTAGCCATGTCTCGTCAATGAACACGACATTATCCCAGTTATCAATATTTTTTGCTTCTCTCAAAAAACTTATCCGTTTTAAAATTATGTCGTATCGTTCTAATAAAAATTTTCTTTTGTCTGTTTTTTTATACGAAAAACCAATATCTTTTAAGATTTTGGTTAAAGCAGTTTTACCCCCGCTAAACAGTCCAGCTTCTCTTAACGATGCCAAAAGCTTCTTCCTGTTGAGATATTCATTTCTGGAATAGTAACCATATATATGATTTCTGATTGCATCGGTTTACGGGTTTAGTTCTACGTTTCTTCTTCGGAGTACGTAAAATATTATCTTCCGTGCCAGTAGAGCCGAATTTTTCTTTATTAATATTTGTTATCGTTCGTTTGCTAACTCCAAGCGCCTGAGAGACGCGTTCTTGTTCGACAGGTAACAGGGGTCCGCCATTTTGCCGCTCCCGCTCAAAGTAATCTTGCATCTTGATGATTAACTCACGGGCTCCACTTTTCAATGTTTGTCCACGTTTAGGCATTATTATGCACCAAAAGTAAAAAGAACGCAATACAAAACACAATCGAAGTCCGATTTAGCGCCGATGTCAGTTTGAAAAGCAGAAACAGTCCATTAAACGAAAGCCGGGTAATCAAATAAAAACAGATCGAAAACACTTGAAGAACGTGGTCTATGCGCACGAAACGACAACAGACGACTGTTTTAGTGTCACAAAATGGCGGCCCATAACGCCATTTGGGGTTACCATTTTCAACCTAAATATAAAAATGCTACTTTCTTTCGCGCGTTCGGTTTGGTCGTAGTTTTATTTTTATATTTAATAAAAGTTATCTTATAGTCCATTATTTTCAAATTCTTAAAAGAAAAACAAAACGTATTATTTTATAAAGTATAACTGTATAAGAACAGATTACGATACTGTTATTGCCTGTTATTGTTAGCACAGCACTACAAATATAAAGCGCTGACATAACCTTGTAATAGCGCAGTATAGATTTAGAAAAATATTGTTTACCAAGTTATTTGACACTCAGTTTGGCACAAAATTATAACATTCATTGATTATTGATATAATAATGTTGTTTTAATGCTCATCAATTGTTAAAACGGTAAACAACCAGCAAAAATATTTTTATCGTAACTGCAACGCCATTACAAAGTTACGTCGTCAGTTCAATCGCGACGTGTCAGGAACGCATTCTCTGAACGGCCGAACTATAGTATCTGAATTAATTATCGTGTAAACTTTAATATTAAAGTGTGAAAACGATAATTTTTAAGAAATATGTGTTATTTCAATGACAATAAAAAATTGCAAAGTTATTGTTTTTTATTATTTTCCTTGTTTCCGTTTCATAAATGATAATTTAGCTAACAATTAATAAATTTCCATTAAAGACAATTATATGCCGGCTATATGAATTACGGCGATATACATAATACATCAAGACAATTTCCAATAAATTTTGAAATTTTACTAATTTTATCATTATTTTATTTCAATTCTGTTTCCTCAATCAATACTTTTCATATACATGATAATAAATATATACTGAATATCGATATAAGCCAGATCACTTTCAGGGAGAGTAACTACATCACTAACATCATTCACGTAGCAGTATAGGTTAGGTAGGGCAATGTCAACGTTATATCTATTGGCATTGTGTCTATAATAGCGTGAATTTATTATTGCGACATCTAACGTTAAGAAGCTAAATTTACTCATTAATTCTAGAAACTTCGTTGGTGAAATGTAATATGATCTCTATTTTTAAGAACATATGCTTCGTACTCAAGTGAATGGTGAGTAACATAATGCCTTTCTCTTTTATTTTTTAATAGCCAATCACGCAAAAATTATTGAAATGGTACACAATTGTCGGTACATATTTCTTTCTTGCGTATGTGTGACTTTGGCGACAGTGGTTCTGCTACAAATTATGCGTGTTGCTACTTCCTCTTGTTTTTTATATTCCGTGGTATATTCTAAGTCTATGCCACAAACCACAGACTTCAATCCTCTCACTACGCCACAAACTAATTAGAAGTAGGAACTAGCATCTACCATTCTGATCAGGTTTAATTTGACATAGATAAATAAATATATAGTAAGCTACCTACTTGAACAACTTGCAACATATTTAATAATCTGTGGTTTTGATCACAATCACTGAGACTGAGAGTTTTGCTGAGAGTTATGGCCGCATAGGATTATCACCCAGTAGAAACGCAGTCTAGTACAAAACACGAGCGTCAAAGTGACGCAAGGTTATTATGTTAGTGTGCGCGAGTCGAATGCCTACGCTCATCATACGCACACATACACGGCATTCAGTGATACCAGTTTCTAGCGTTTGCAATCAAATTGTGCAAATCACAATTTTATTGATTAATTTTAATTAATCGATAAAATAAAGATTAGGTACTACGTACGATAACGTATTTTATGAGAATATAAAATGTAATAAAATAGACATGATAATGATGGTACTAATATAACTTTAATATACATATTTTAATGGTACAAAAATGCAGACGTAATAAAATTTAAGGATATTATGTTATACACAATTATTCGATCGAATGAAATAAGGACATCGTGTAATGTTTAATTTTAACCAACTTCAAAAAGAAGGAGGTTCTCAGTGCAGTGTATTTTTTATATTTGTTACCTCAAAATTCATTCACTTTTAAACTGATTTGGATTTTTTCTTATTTGAAAGAAAATTTACATGCTAAAATTTTAATGGTTGTTTTTAAAGTTACTCGCTTTTAATTGATAATAAATAAAAAGTATTTATTCTATAGTCTAAAACTTTTACTTGTTTAATGAACAACGAAATAAAAATAAAAAAATTGGTTGCCTGTAAAGTCGGTATACGGGCGAAAGTTTTACGTGACAACGACTTTGAGTGGTAAAATAATTTTATTATGTCTGTCTCTCTCGCTCTTAGGCGGGCTAACCATGCCCGAGTGGAAGGGACGCGTGCCTCTCACTCGCTCTCATTGTGAGCGCATAACGTGAGCGGAGCGTAACGCAGTTTCTTGAAGTGTCACCCGGCAAACCAATTTATAAGACGTTGTCACGTCAAAACATTTAGCGTTAAAATGGCGTCAATTGATCGTTTATAATAGGCACCCATGAGGCACCCATGAGGCACCCATTGTAAATATTATGATAATACTTACATAAGTAGGTATCTACATTTAAACGTTTGAGTTTTACACAGAGCGTTGCGATTTAACGTTTAAAATAAATAATAGAAATTAAAGATTATTAAATAAAAATTGTGCAATTTTTTTCCATACAACTAGCAACATTTGTATCATAATAGCTTAGGTAAGTATTTTTTTGGTTTTACGAGTGATTTACGTAATAATAATGAATTAAATATATGAAATTATCTGTGTAATATAATACCATCACTTTCTTATGTTTGTCATCACAGTTGTGACAATATTTTAAGTAATTTTTACAATTTGTCGCGAGCTCTTCTCCGTAAGACGAGACGTTGCGCACTGACGGGTCGCTAAGTGAACTTACGCGGTTTCGCGTTAGTTTTACTTGCTTCACTTTCGGTGCGCGTACTAGGATTCTATACGTAATAATTCTATGTTTGGCCGGAACTGGACCGGCGGCGGATTGCTGCTCCTGTATTATTATTTAAATAATGGTTTGAAGTTGATTTGACATGTAAAAATGATGCGATTTTGTGTATTAAATGCCTGCGCATGTGAATTATTAATGGAAACGGTGGAACAAGTGCTTCGATGGTGATGTGAATCTCAAGATAAGATGTTTGTCTGCTTAGGCGCCTTGAGACTATCTACTATCGCCAACTGTATGCATGCTCAAGTTGTCTTCAAAATCTCCCAAAAAGTTCGCAATGTGACGCATCAATATATTGTGAAGCAGTGTACTATTATTATCACTTGATACTGAGATAAATGAAGACATGGCTTAAAGAACAAGCACCCAAGCCGAAAATCTTAATTAAAAAAATCTCTGAAACCGCATGTGAACGCATGCATGGCTTAAAGGACAAGCATCCTATCAAAAAGTCTTAACAAAACTGAAACTTATTTTCGAAATATCTTGTTTGAAAATTTGAAAATTAAATTACTTTAGCTCATAAACTATATAGAAACACTCACGCTTTAACTTTAGTTAATAATCTATGAATTGAAATTAGCATTTTGATGTACTTTTTCGTGATTTCCGGTTACATTTCTTTATCATTCTACATTTTCATGAACAAATTAATCTCCATATTGTCGTGATTAGAAAGCATGGATAAACCTGCAGAAATGTCTCAAAAAGATTACGTTGAAGACGGACAAAATAAATTGATAATCAAGTGTAAATTTTGCGGATCTAAAATATTAGATAAAAAATCTGCTAAGTATATCGTGCAAGAGGTAATTTTTCATTATTTTCTACAATTCTGATAATAGTTCTGTACACATAACCTTTGCATTTATACTTGTCATATTTTATATTCTAGAAAGAACTACCATTCATGCAGCAGGATACAAGGAAAGATGGTGAAGTTCAGATTGAAACAATTAACCAGTTCTATCACGTTGAGAATATGTATACGTTCGAAAATATTGGATTTACGCATACAGTAGCCAACCATAAGTACCTAAGTTGTGCAGATTGTGATGCTGGGCCTGTAGGCTATTATGACATGGACACCAAACATAGTTATGTGGCACTAACGAGGGTAGAACATTGTTAGTTTTATGGTGCATTAGTACACTTGTTAAAATACATTTAAATGTATACATTGTCTTATGTTTATCATATTTAAAATGTATGTTCCCGCTCTTATAAAATAGGGTTAAGTTAAAATTTGGTGCACTCGGTGGTAGGACTCCTTTTCTGCCACCACCCTATTGTTTATTTCTGCCGCAGCAGCGGCCTGCACTGCTGTGTTTGGGTCTGAAGGGTATAGAGAACTAGTAAATTTAATGGCTGTTAGGCATTCCAGCTTATTCCTTTGAGGTGGCAATGCATCTATAGCCTTCTTTGTTTGAAGTTGGTTGCAAGTGTGCATAGGCTGCAGTAATCACTTGCTATTAGGTGGACTGGAAGTCCATTTTAACACTTCAATTTTGTATAAAAATATTTTATTGGTAGATTGGCTAATATGAAAATTTGCACAAAAATGCTTACCATCTCTTTTTTATTATATTTAAAATTTAAATTTATTTATTATAATTAATTACTATGTAGTGGCGGCACAAGAGAATCTGCTACCTCATATAATTCCGTGGTTGTCTTATAAGGTGACAGAGGTAAATGAAACAGGAGATGGGCAGCAGCATTTTTCTGATAACTGTAGTTGACAATTTGCCTGCCAATATGGCTACTATGACAAACATTCCCTTTATGAGGCAACCTATGGTGGAGGTCTATGTTCATCTGGACTTTATACTGAGCGAGTGAAAATTAAAATAAAAAAAATTAAAAACTAAAATAATTGGTTCCATCTCTTGATTTATTTACTGTTATTGCATTAAAAATCAGGTATGGAACAAGATTGGGGTAAACTTGTTACACATAATAGGGTAAACCACCCAATTGTTGGCACTTTAAGAGTGAGCTTCGTGTCAGTCTGAAATTAAATTACCATAAAATCTCATTTACAAGAGCTAGTAGACAAAACATGTAACAGAATCAAAGACAATGCTTTACTCTTTGTTTTTATAACCATTTTTATGTGATTGGAATATAATATAATAATAAATAAACATTTTACACTTAAATCCTAAAGACTAAAGAAAATCCTATTATTGGCATAGAAATTCTCAATATTGGCAATTACTCGTCTAATTATTGGCATGTAGTTAGAGTAGGAGATAAAGTTGTATTTTAATTAAACGAAGCTGCCTGACATTGTTTACTGGGTTGTCAGGTTTTGATGAATCAAAAATAGTGTTGTGACTAAATGACTGAATGGAAAACAAAATGACTGACTGATAAAGAAAACGACCGAATGGTTAAAAAAAATTTTTTTTAACTGAAGGTTTTAAAAATTACGTCAAGATTTATTTAAGATACATCCATGTTATCAGTTCATCAGGCAAAAATTATCCATAGTGTATGTCGTCATAGGGATTTCATAAAAAAAAAAACTATGCTTAAGTATTACATTTTTTTATTCATCGTCATCAGATATAATATCATGACTGTCACTGTCAGTAACATTTATTATAAACTTGTCTGAGACACTATCGATCATGTAGTCGGCATTTTCGGCAGTCACTTCATTTAGTCCTTCTTCGAAAAGTTTTTTTACATCTTTCATTTTGAAGGTCTTGTTGTTTCTTGCAACATACCCTTTGGCCTGCGCCCAAATCAGCTCAATGGGATTGAGCTCACAATGGTAAGGGGGCAAACGTAAAACAGTGACTCCACGCTCCGCTGCCATCTCGTCGTGCTGCCGTACAATGTCTATAAGAGTAGCTTTTACCATTTGTGCCTCGAATGGGATATTTTTGCTCGCCATTCACTCTTGTATTCTTGGTTTATTCTAACTTTCTGGAGTGGTAGGGGGCATTATCCATCACCACTACAGAATTAGGTTTTAGTTTGGGCAAAACCCCACTAAACCACTCCTCAAAACGCTCAGCATTCATCTCATGATGGTAATCTTCGTTTCCTTTTTTAGCCTCAAACACAAGTAAGCTATCTTCTACAAATCCTTCTTCCCCGCCTATATGGCTAATAATTAGCCGTTTGCCTTTTCCTGAAGGCCCTTTCAAGCTGGTGGTCAACCCTTCTAAGAATGCCTGCCGGGACGATTGTACAGTCTGGTCAATCCATTGCTTCTTCGGTGTGACCGACCGACCGTGACCTTCGAGAAAATGAAAAATACCAATTACTCATTAAATTCACCGGTGGCATGCAATACCTAAACTGTAATAGATAAATAAAACAGAGAAAATTTTAATTACCTTCGTTGATCCAGGTTTCATCTAGGTAATAAATGTACCTTCCTTCCCTGCGATAATCTTTAATTTTTTGAAGGTATCGCTGGCGCCACAAAACAATATCGCGTCTATCTATTAGGGCGCTTTTTCTTGATTTTGTGGCGTATTTGAAATTTAAGTGTTTTAAAATTTTCCTCAAGGTACTCCAAGAGAAGTTCGGTAAATCTGGATCATCATTAACAACCTTAAGAATCTGTAATTTAAACAGATTTTGGGTAAGAAAGTCTACGCAATAGAAAAAAGTCAAATAGAACCTCAAAAAAACGCTATGTGTGCGTGAGCGTGTAAATATGCAGCTTTGATTTGTGTGATAGTGACGCGACAGTCGTCGTCACGCACAGGGGTATGAAAGTCCTCAGTAGCTTGCTTTTACGTTGATACTAGCGTAGGCCTGCCATAAATTCCGAGACGCCGACCGGGACATTTAGAACAGAAATAGGGTAAATCATGGATTATACAAAACACTGGTAATATTTAAGAAAATTTAATCAAAAAATAAGAAACTCTTACACTACGTCCTTTTTTTTTGCCCATTCATATTTCTCTGTACTTTTAACCTTTTTCAGTAATTCCTTTTCCCCTTTGACGTAATTATAAAATTCCGTGCATGACATTTTATAATTATAAACGCATTGAATGATGCTTTCGATTGTGCTTACACTGAGTGAACTTCGTTCTTTCGTCCACTGCGCTGAAATTAACGAAAACACTCGTTCTACGTGAGCATTGTGGCCTGGGATTGCAAAAATATATTGACACATTTTAAGAAGATTTGCTTTTCTTTCCAGTTCTTCGGTTTTTCCAAAAAAGTGTTTCCATTTTGCTTCCATATTTTTAGCTTTCCATTCATCGCTGATTTCACATTCAATAAACGATTTTAAGTACATAAATTCTTCATACATTGAATCATCTATTCCTATATCCTTTTCATTTAAATATTTTGTAGTTTCTTCTACTTGTTGCCATTGAGGAATATCATTTAAAATCATCCAAGCGAAAACATCAAATTTTGTCATCGGCTCTGTCCACTGTTCGAGATAACATATAGCAGTGTTAAAGAAATCTCCTGTTTCTTTGTCAAATGTTTCGGATTGACTTGTATTAATTGTGCCTTCATTCTTTAGTTTGTTATAAAGTTGTGTTGTTTGATTGCCTAAATATTTATTTATCAATCTGTCACTCAACTGTTTTTTTGTATCCTGTAATACATTTTTCACTTCAACAATGGTAATAACTGATTTTTCAATCTTTTTAATTTGTTTTTCAATCAGAAATGCTTGACTGTGCACAAAAGTGTAAACTTCTGATAAGGGATCAGCAAAAAAATCGACTACAGCTTTTGGGGCTTTTGCTTCCTTAGCGAAAAATTCTTTCAATGGCAGCCATAACTTTAGTATGCGTTCAATTGCTGGAAGTAGTGAAAGCCACCGACTTCTGGAATGTGAGAGTATATTGTTGTATTCTATTGCTGCTTGCTCACAAAAATCTTTAAGCCGTTCCACTCTTACAGTGAATATGGAAAAATACTTGAAAATTTTCAGAACAATAGACTCCACGTCAATCGACATCACATCGGCAGCAGTGGACGCTGTATTGTGCAGAATGTGCGCTGGGCAACTGATGCCTTCAATGTCTTTGGACAAAATCTCCTTTAATTTAAAAAACATTGTTAACCCGTACCTATCTCTTCCGCCAAAGTTAGTGTTTGTGTTATCCCCGCTGAAAGCAACAATATTTTGTACGGGGATGTTCTGATCCTGCAACGATTTTATACAAAATGAAGTGATTGTATCAGATGTTTCATTCGGCAATGAGTCTATTTTTAGTAATTTAATTTGCAGTCCTTCTTTTTCCGTAAAGTACTGTATCAGCAGTGGAAATAACTTTTCGGCTTTGTGATTGCTAGAATCGGTTGAAATGCCGTAAAAAGGAACTTTTTCGACTTCTGTTTTAATTTGCGCGATCGAGTGTGGAGCTAAAATGTGTTTAATGATAGCAGTAGCTTTTGTTCTTGCAGTTGATTGTTTTGCTGCGATACTTGAATCAGGATACATTACGGCATTCAGTTTTGTCGTACAATCTAAAGAGCTAAACGATTGGTGGTGCTTTACGACTTTATAAGCTGTGGTCAGTTCGGCAGCGCATATTAACATGTCTTCGGCAGTACATTGCGTGATCATAAATGTCGATATATCTCTAGAAGTTGATGCAACTGATAATTTCGTCTTGTGATTTTTACTTTGGATATGGTCTTTGACACTTGACTTACCGCCGTGACTGACAGATATATGAAAGCCGCAAATTGAACAAAAGGCTTCATAATCATTTCTTCCTCTTTTAATGAATGACCACTCTTTAGTATAATCGTCCGAAAACAAACACTTTCTTTTTGGCATGACTTTTAGCAAAATACCAGACTGGTAATAAAAAAACTAAACTACGAAATACAGGATAACGCGCAGCGCAAATTAAGTACGTTGTTCTCTAAAGCAATCAAACGAAACACTGCGACGACGCGTGACGTTCAAGGCGCGAGGGCGGAGGGGCACGCGGCGCGGGACGCGCACGTAGTGTTGCTAACTATACTTTAAAATAACGTATCTTACGGTATTTTGCTTGATTATACTTTATACTTTTGAATAAGAAAAAAGTATCTAAAATACTTTATTCTAACTTATGCGTGAAATATTGTGTGAATTGAATGAAAGCAAGAATTCTGCCAAATTTCTGAATTTAACTCAGTCCATTACTCAGAATTTCCAATCATTTTATACTTTCACACATACACAGAACAGAATAACAACAAAATACATTATCATACAACTTTCGAAAAATCTGTACTGTCAGTACACTCAAGTGTCAGTCAATGTCTCCAGTATATATTGTACTCTGTACTCTATGCTCAACGTTTGTTGTTTCGGTGGAATAGTAATAATTATAGTGTATATAACCGTCTGAAAGGAATATACGTTATTTTCCTTTGAAAAAGTTGGCAACCCTACGCGCACGTGTTAATAATCAAAGAAGGCAGCTAGGCTCGCTCGCTCGACTCCGCTCCACTTCAACCACTCGCCGATCGCAGACGCTGCACTTAACTACACAGGGGTAGCTTGCGAATTGTGTGCACACCGGGACAAATGACCTGTTGACCGGGACACCGACACAACGCTTCAAACTGGGACATGTCCGGTGTACCGGGACGTATGGCAGCCCTATACTAGCGCCATCTCACAGTCATTAAAAGTACTATTTTCCCTAATATTTTTACATAATCTATTAAAAAGATGGCGCCACTCCTGGTATTTATTATTTATACGGAAGCCTAAATCATGCTAGCGAAGTTTTGAAATACAGCGGTATATATATATAATAATTCTATGAGATTAAAGGAAGCAATCCATACCATGGTCAACTAAAAAAAACAAATTAGATAGCAATTAAATGCTTTTCCTTTTAATTTTATTGAAATATGTACGAAATAATACTGAACCTGGTTGATAGCCTTTAGTGTAATTTTCAGTAATTTATAATCCCAACGCCATCTCTAAAAGCGCTAAAGAAACTTCCCTCGTTTCGTCACCTAATAATTTGTCAGAGTGGCTCATCTATGCCCTATAACCCTATATCCTCCTGAGACCCAAGGTATAAAATAAAGTCGTATTCTCGTGATTTTTGGCATGAGTAGTAGTCTCAACCTAAGAACTTCAGCAAAAATAAAAATAAAAATCCCCTCCTCCCCAGAGGGCAAAAAAGGGGGTATCACAGATGATACTTTGGGTTCTAATCAAACTCAAACGTGTATTTTTTTAATTTTATTTAAGATACTTTAATTCTTAATTTATTGCAAGTGAAAATCAGAAAAAATTCTATTTGACAATAAAACATAATAATATGTCACAGGTGGAACATTTCACGAAAGTTAGCTGACTGCATCCCTTCATTCTACATTTTGATCTATTGGTTTGATTGCCTTTGGCACATACAGGCAAGTGCTTTGCTTCCTTTACCCTTAGTGACGTATGGGGCATTGGTTCCACAAATCTATAGGGTCTTTTCCGATTCGGCGGTACTTGTTCTTCTATTGGTAACGGAGGTCGAAGGCTAGATGTCAGTCTGGGACTCATATATGGGCTGTTGCGAGATAAACGCTCTAAACTAGGACTAGAACACTGCGATTGAAATTGCATGGTACCGCTATAGATCAAATGTTTAGCCAAGTCCATTTTGAAATCTAGGTACTGCATTATTTGCTTCCGGGGAAGACCACACCTCACAGCATCTTGACGATATTCTATCCAATCTGCTGCTGACGCAAAATCAAAAAAGTGAAATATTGCTCGTACTGTTCATTTACCCGTTCTTCCGCCCATTGCATATTTTCCAATAATCCGATCTAACAGATCAATGCCTCCCATTTATGTATTATATTTTTTTATTGCCGCCGGTTGTGGAATATCAAGATATTGGCTAATAACAAAACCTTTGCTACAAATGTCATTTTTTTGGTGATCTTCTCAAAAGCTACTTGATTACTCATTTTTTCTGCATTTGATAGACGAGTCCTAAAATCTTTTATAGTTTTTCTAGACTTCTTTAATTGAAATTTAGGTCTTCTCGCGTGCTTTTGTAACAACTTATAATTTTTAGGGTAGTATCCGATATCGTCTGTTTATCTGAAAATGTTTAATTTATACATTAGCTTTTTCAAATTCAACACTCAATACTCAATATTTATTTGCATTCCATAATGTACAAATTAATAAATTAAATTATCACAATATGGACCCTGTTGGGTATGGCAAATTAGAACAGAGGAGGACGCAAAAATGTTTTATTATTCATTATTATTATTATATCATTCATTATTATTATTATATCAACATTATTATTATGTCATTTATTATTATTATACCATCATTATTCATTCATTTATTTATGGTATTACATTTGTCATTCAGGTATTCATATAAAGTATAATAACATTTGTTGATTAGAAACATTTTTAATTGTCGTATAAAAATATTATCATTTGTTTCGTTTTTTAACGAGTTTGGTAGTTTATTATAGACAGTTATGGACATTACGTAAGGGCCTGATGAAAAGAGCTTCATTATAGAGGTTGGTAGCAATAATTTATTTTTATGTCTAAAACTATAAGCCGTATTTTTAGTTTCTCTTTTTACGTATAAATTAGAGTATTTTCGCACAAATTTGCATAATTCCAATATATAAATACAACTTAAGGTAAGAAGTTTAAGATTCTTAAAATTAGGACGACAACTTTCAGTTTTTTCTATGTTACGCATAATGCGAATTAGCTTTTTCTGTAAGATGAAGGTGGTGGTTGCATCTGTACTGTTACCTCACAGAATAATACCGTACCTTAGCCACGCCTGTGCATAGGCGTTATAAGTAATTAACACAGTCTGGAGGTCAGTTGTCTTTTTTATTTCACGTAGTGTATGTATATAAAACTAGACAATTTGTTACGAATTTTCTGAATGTGAGATTTCCAGTTAATGTGGCTATCTAAAATTAAGCCGAGTAGAGTGTGTTCATTTACTGACTCGATTTTTGTATTTTTGTAAGAAAAATTAATTTTAATCGGCGGTTTTCGATAGCGGTAAAAAGGCAAAATTTTTTTTTTGTAGTTAAGGTTCATTTCATCCATTGGTCAGTATTTTCAAATATTTTATATGATATATCTTTTATGTTATTTACGTTACGACAAGGTGCTAAGATAGAGATATCGTCCGCAAACATAACACATGGGTTAACCATAGTTTCACTGAGATTGTTGATATATATTAAAAATAATAAACATCCCAATACACTACCTTGAGGTATTGAAGCATTTATAATTATTTTATTTGATCTGACTTTTACTATTTTATTATTATCAAAGTATTCTATTTCTACATATTGTTCTCTATCTTGTAAGTATGATTTGAACCATTCCAAACTAATCCCACGAACACCTATACTATTTAATTTATTAATTAATATGTTATATTGTACCTTATCGTATGCCTTATCTATTAGTACTCCTATTGCATATTCTTTATTGTTTAATATCTACTGAGATTGTTGATATATATTAAAATAATAAACATCCCAATACACTACCTTGAGGTATTGAAGCATTTATAATTATTTTATTTGATCTGACTTTTACTATTTTATTATTATCAAAGTATTCTATTTCTACATATTGTTCTCTATCTTGTAAGTATGATTTGAACCATTCCAAACTAATCCCGATCACCTATACTATTTAATTTATTAATTAATATGTTATATTGTACCTTATCGTATGCTTTGGTCATATCTAATAGTATTCCTATTGCATATTCTTTATTGTTTAATATCTTTAAAATATCTTGAATATATTTATATACTGCTAGTACGGTAGACCGATTTTTACGAAAACCGTTCTGACATTCACTAAATATTTTATATTTCTCGCAGAAATTATACACACTAAACTTTTGAGATTGTAGGGAGTAGAGCTATGGGGCGATAATTATCGATATTGGTTTTTGAATTATTTTTTTATGGATGGTAATTATTAATGCCTTTTTTAACATGTTTGTTAAGATGACCTCTGTTAGAGATTGGTTGATTAGTTTAGAGAGTAGTAGAGTTAACTCATCTGCACAATGTTTGATTAAGGTTGGTGGTAGGTAATTCGTCTATCCCGAAACTCATTTTATTTTATTTTTTAAATTTTGTACCACAACTATTTATTTATAAATATGCTTGACTTTGAGTGAAGGTCGTGACAAATTATTGATGAGTAATTGCACTGACCCTTTGTTTCTGTGAGATGAATTTAATATAATTAGAATAGAATATAAATGATTTTTTCACCCACATATACATTCAATCAATGTGACACCTACATACAGTATCTAATTCTACAATTTAAACATATACATGTTAATTATATTGTTTTTAATTTAAAACTCACCTTCAAGATACAAAGTTGGAACAGCTGTTATGGTTAAACGATGACCTGTAGTTTTGTAATTCGATTCAAAGTGATAATCACATATCTTTATAATAGTGAAAATTTTCATTGGTTCTAATCTATTTCCAACTTTCGACATCCAAATATGGAACATGTCAGCCCGCTTTACGGGATGAGGGAACCTATGCATATATGCTCTTGAAATTAAACATGTGCTATTGGTTTAACAGTGTGAAATTGTAATTGCAACTAACCTTTCCACAATTTGTTTTGATTGTTTTAAAAAGGTTCTTACCTAATTCGTCGCATCCAAAAACACAAATCTCTTTTCGTGACGACATCGTAAGAACGAAATAACAGTAATGAATTGAATGTAACAAAAATTTTTTATAGGATAAGGGTGACAAACGAGCACACAGTCCCACCTGATGGTAAGTGGTTGCTGTGGCCCATAGACATCTACATCTTTCCTCGATGACGAATCAAAATGCAGATGCGTTGTCACCCGTGAGACTAAGATGGAATCCTCGTTTCAGTAAAAGGGTCTCATTCTCTACACTCACCATACGAAACACAGCAGCGTTAAGCTGCTATTTTACGCTGGTATTCTGTGAGAGCGTGGTCCTTCCCCGGCGAGCCGACCCATTTGTGCTACAACTATACCAGTAATATAGCTGCAGCATGGCTCTACCACGTAAATTAGAACAAAGAAAATTATTAGGTTAACAAACTAAATCTCGTGATCGTGATGCATGATGGCGCTCACTCATCACTCATAGAAAATGGCGCTGTTGACCACAGAATACCTGTTGACGTTTGGCGCCATTTTTATTAAAATGGTGTCAAACTTTTTTCGCGAAACGTCGTAAGAGGGAGCCTGTTTCCATACATTTCAGACTTCAAATTTTTACTACCAACTTTCCTCCCCCTGATGAATGACAAGACAAATGACACAAAATGGCAACCGACACGGCGGGCGCAGGGTGCGTTCCGTCCGAAAGTCAGAGCGCCCCCTTGAGTCACAATAGTATTAAATTATTATTCTTACTAACAATATTTTTTCTGTTTATTTCAATGATATAATATTCGTCAACAAGTTTCACAATGTCAATCAAGATAGGTTAATTTAATTTTAGTCATAATCATTAAGTCATCGTATACTAACTGACTGACTGAACGCATCACTATTACAATGAACCTGGCAACATTATTTTACAAAGTGACATTAGCATCTGTCAGGCAGCTTCGTATAATTAAAAATACGACTTTAGGTACCTACCTATCATTAAAATAAAATAAATACCTACCTATACCTATTGTATAATTAAAACACTGTTTTACTAGGTAAATATCTGCTTTTATTTAGGTATGTTTTCCACCTTAAAGTATTTAAAGTTTTCATAAAATTCCCTAAAAAATCAACTTTTATAACATAAACACTTTCTCTTATTCTAGGTACTCGTTTTGGTAGTCTCACTTTATCAGCACTTAAATGGCTATTTTTGAGATCTTTTACTTTAATACCTACCTACAAAATATTAATCAGTCTGATTAAGAACCTACTCAACTTAATAATCTCCCTACCTATTTTAGTATTTTATGTAGGTAGTTCGCAGTCTTACTGGAACCGATCAAAAAGTAACATTTTAAGCTAATCTTAATCATCGTTCAACATCTTCTCAATGTCAGTTATGCTTGTTTTTGTTAGCTCTGATATGTCCATCATCATCAGATTTCTCGTCTTCATCCGTATTGCACAATGCTTCCTCAGAATATAAAATATTTTTCAAAATAATTTTGGTATCCTCTTTCTTTGGTTTGTTTAGCACTTGCTTACTTATTTTATTCTTAAATCACATTTTTCTTTTTTAATACTGTTAAAATTTAATTTTTGTTTGGGACTATTTTCTGTGCAATTTTCTTTATTAATTTTCCTTTTCTCTGTATTGATTTGTTCTGTTTTAATTCTACTTTATTTTTATCTTCTTCTTGTATTGATTCTACTTTATTTTTATCTTTTTCTTGTATCAATTTTACTTTATTTTTATCTTTTTCTTGTATCAATTCTACTTCATTTTGATCTTTCTTTTTTTCTTGTTTATTCTTTAGTGCAAAGTTTAAATTGTAAAAATCTTTCGAAAATAATATTCTTTTTGCAAATTCTGTAGTTTCATGTTTTTGACAACTCCTTTTTTGACACATTTTTATTTTTTTAGCATTTGTTCAGTTTTGTCTAATTTTTGTTGTTGTCGTTGTTTCTTTCGTTTCTGTATGCCTTCTTCCCTTTCTTTCTTTGCTTTAATTTTTTCGCGTTCTTCGTCCTTGAACTCTTTTGATGTAATTGGTCTTCTTAGTTTGTCTCACTCCCTTCCTTTGAGGTGTTTTAGGTAGCACTAATATGTCATCTAGTTTTGTTTCTCGTAGATTTATCTTCATAGGGGTAGTGAAAGTTGGATTTCTTACAGTATCCAAAACTTCAATTTTGTTAAAATCCTGTTGAGCTGGGCGAACTACATTATTTCTAGTAATTGATTTGTTTGAACTATTATCTAATCTGCAGTAATTTCTTTCTTTACATGTTTCGATTTGTGCAGTATGAGTAACTTGTACACATTCAGTTGTTTGAGTATCTATTTTAGGTGTATTACAAAATATGTTTTCAGTATTTTTCGGAAATGAATCAGTTTGAGAATCATTTAAAGCCGTGATGTCTTCTACGTTGTCGATAACAATTTCATGAATCAAGACTTCTTGAGCTAGAGGAATATGACATGTACTATCAAATTCATCACACATAATTACATCCATATTTTCAATGTCCAAAAGGTCTTGTTCTTTAAGAGTATCATCCGAGGTATTTTTCTCATTGATTCCTTTATTTCTATTGTTGTCTTTTCCATTTGTATCAGAGTTCTCATTCGGTTTTCTTACTTCTTTCTTCAAAACTTTCTTTATGTGTTTGCTTGTTTTCGTTTCCATCAAAGAAATACCACAGTTTTTTTTTAAATTTTCTCAGCAGCTGTCAAATCCTGTTTGTGTATAAGATCTGTTATTGTAGACTGTGCTGCATATCTGATAAAATCCTTTTTGGTTTTTGAAGTTTCCGGTATTGCTTCACTTTCGGGCTTATTCTTCAGATTCTTCCCCAAGCATTTCGAGTAGTCTATAGCATTTGAGTCCCATGGACAAAGACCAGTAGCCCGGAAACCATTAATAATTGTATCTTGTATTTACACATTTATCAATAGTTTTTTGCAATAGTGGCACAAAATCGACTTTTGTAAGAGCTCGAGATGGATTATCACGCCGCCGCTCTAAGACCGTCTTCTGCCAACCACCTTTTAGAGGTCTAAAAGCTGAGACATCTGCAGGCTGAAGCAATCAAGTGCAATTGGGATAAAGTGCTATGAGCACAATATCCAATGAGGAACAAAGCTCACTGACGGCATAAGTGAGGTGAATTTTGTGTCCATCTACAAATAAAATGACCGGGAATGGTACTTGATCGTACGAGATGCGGATGTAATGCTTTTTCTACATGAGAGAAAATTTTAGTTTTCATCCAGCCATTGTCTGTCTGAATAATGTAGACGGCCAATCCAGTGCCATTCCAGTGCTGACTAGTCTAACAGTACCAATGGCAAATATTCCTTTGTAATATAAATATTCCAAAAGAGCGACAGAGGAAAAAAAATTGTCAAAGACTATCAATGTGTCCTTTGGTACGTTAACACACAGATTTTTCACCACTCTGTAACCCAGTCCTTCACTGTCGGCATTTTTATCTTTACCTGTATAGATGTCACATTGGTAAAGGTATCCTGTTTTCGCATCACATCTACACCACGCCTTGTACCCTCGTTTAATCGGTTTACCCGGCATATACTGTTTTTTGGAATCACGACCTTTAAACTTTATCATGCTTTCATCAATTGATTGTGATTGAGAATTGGTAGCGTTTTCTTGAAAAGTTTTATTTAAAATGTTCAACATTGGCCTTATTTTTTGAAGTTTATCATGATCTTTATGATTTTGTGGTAAATGAGTAGTAATATCGCAAACGTGTATATTCTCTAATATTTTTTTAAATCTTTTACAAGGCATTGTTCCAGATATTTCCTGATTATTGTAAAATGGGTCTGAATTCCAGTATAATTCGATATCTGATTGTGGGGCAATTCCCATAAGAATCACTATAGCCAAGAATGCCTTAATTTCATTACTGTCTACATCCTTCCAAAACTGGCTGCCTTTTAAGATCGCATACTTGTTGGTGTTTTCGACAATGAGCTGAAATAATTCATCAGGGAACATATCCATAAAATGGTCAAATGGGGTACCTCTGTTGTCGTGTTTTGTAGTAGGTTGTAACTGTCTACTAAAATCACGATCTTCAAAGTAACCTACTTTTGTACTCCACTTTCTTTGCTTCGTCTGTAATTCAGCATAAGTTGGCTCAAGTAGCACACAAAGTTGATCATCGTCGGGAGCTAAGGAAATGGCCATCTCTTCTTGTTCAACTATAACCTCAGGAGTTTGCTCACAATCTCCCAGACTCTGAGACACACTTTCTTTGTTGGTATGTGGAAACTTAGATTTCGGCAGATGTTGAGATGAAGTTGTCGCGGTGTTATACGGAAATGTATATTCTGGTGAAGCATCGGGTGAGATTGTCCTGGCACCAGGTAGCGTTGGTGAAAGCTGGGAAGGGCCAAAAACAGCATTTTCCAGATGTGCCGGTGTCTGCAAAAACTGGGACGTTCTGGCCACAGGTTCTGTGTGTCGTGTGCTGGTGACGCTGAGACATAGGTGAAAGCTGGGAATGACCAGAAACAGCATTGTCCAGATGTACCGGTGTCTTCAAAACTGTGATGTGCTGGCCACAGGTTCTGGTGTGTCGTGCTGGTGGACGCTGAGACAAGCAACTCTGCACCTGCATATTAAAGTAGATAGTGTGCGCTGGTGACACTAGATGAAGCCCTGTGTCGCCCTGTGATGGACCTAGCATTGCATCAGCAAGTAAAGATTTCGATAAAAGATGTGATTTATATTTTGTCGACATGCCGAACCTCCTGGTCTGAATTTGACAAATAGTGGTCTTTCTTGTAACAGTTGTGCTAGTGCAGGACTACTCTCAAGTATATGCAACAAATCGTCATTCGAAATACCTTGCATGTTGTCCAAAGCAGTGTCCATAACTTGAGAATAGTAATCTTTAAGACTTGCTCGCAATCGTCATCCTCGCTACTCTTCCGACGACTGCCAATATTGGAGGATGTTTTCAATTTCGTGGTCTTTAACGGTTTTCTAAAATAATATAATCATAATCAGGCAAAGGAAGCATAAGTCCCACAAAACAAAAACGTTAACAGGCAACGGTCACATTTGTCCCACAACATTTGGGAAGATATTGTGACAAATATTTACAATAATCTACAAAAAAATATGTTAAATCCACAAGAAAAACAAATAATCTACAACATATCCAAAAGTTACACGACTTACCTTTTTTTTTTTTCGACATTATTAATAAAAATTCACTGTGCTACGAAAACAGAGGCGCAACTGACTCACGAAATCAAATGGCTGTCATCACTGACAATTGCGTTCGGATGCACAGTTTTTATTCTGGACCCATAGATAATATATTTAGGGTAGCCATTTTTATAAATTGTGGAGTTTATATTACCAGAGCCTGGAAAGGACAACGAAAAAAGATGTGGGACCGAATCGTACCGGGGCCTGGTTAAGGGTTAAAACTCACCTTCAAGATACAAAGTTGGAACAGCTGTTATGGTTAAACGATGACCTGTAGTTTTGTAATTCGATTCAAAGTGATAATCACATATCTTTATAATAGTGAAAATTTTCATTGGTTCTAATCTATTTCAACTTTCGACATCCAAATATGGAATATGTCAGCCCGCTTTACGGGATGAGGAACCTATGCATATATGCTCTTGAAATTAAACATGTGCTATTGGTTTAACAGTGTGAAATTGTAATTGCAACTAACCTTTCCACAATTTGTTTTGATTGTTTTAAAAGGTTCTTACCTAATTCGTTGCATCCAAAACACAAATCTCTTTTCGTGACGACATCGTAAGAACGAAATAACAGTAATGAATTGAATGTAACAAAAAATTTTTTATAGGATAAGGGTGACAAACGAGCACACAGTCCCACCTGATGGTAAGTGGTTGCAGGTCTATAGACATCTACATCTTTCCTCGATGACGAATCAAAATGCAGATGCGTTGTCACCCGTGAGGACTAAGATGGAATGCCTCGTTTCCAGTAAAAGGGTCTCCGGTTCTCACCATTCTACACTCATCATTCTACACTCACCATACGAAACACAGCAGCGTTAAGCTGCTATTTTACGCTGGTATTCTGTGAGAGCGTGGTCCTTCCCCGGCGAGCCGATCCATTTGTGCTACAACTATACCAGTAATATAGCTGCAGCATGGCTCTACCACGTAAATTATTAGGTTAACAAACTAAATCTCGTGATCGTGATGCATGATGGCGCTCACTCATCACTCATAGAAAATGGCGCTGTTGACCACAGAATACCTGTTGACGTTTGGCGCCATTTTTATTAAAATGGTGTCAAACTTCTATAGCATTTGAGTCTATAGCATTTGAGTCCCATGGACAAAGACCAGTAGCCCTGAAACCATTAATAATTGTATCTTGTATTTACACATTTATCAATAGTTTTTTGCAATAGTGGCACAAAATCGACTTTTGTAAGAGCTCGAGATGGATTATCACGCCGCCGCTCTAAGACCGTCTTCTGCCAACCACCTTTTAGAGGTCTAAAAGCTGAGACATCTGCAGGCTGAAGCAATCAAGTGCAATTGGGATAAAGTGCTATGAGCACAATATCCAATGAGGAACAAAGCTCACTGACGGCATAAGTGAGGTGAATTTTGTGTCCATCTACAAATAAAATGACCGGGAATGGTACTTGATTTCGTACGAGATGCGGATGTAATGCTTTTTCTACATGAGAGAAAATTTTAGTTTTCATCCAGCCATTGTCACTTAGGCCTATACCCAAATCTGGTGGTACCTTTGAAGCAATTTCACTTGGCAAGCGCTTCTACGGGAATATCACCATAGGTGGGGTGATTTCGCCATTAGCAGCAAAAGTAAACATCACTGTTAGTGAACTTTTAGCTGGGGCGTGGTCGATTTCGTAAACATTCTTTACACCCTTTGGTGTCAAGACCACACCTGTCTTTGCAAAGAACAAAATTGGTTTCGTCACCATTCAAGACTCTTTTCGGGTCTGATAGAATTTCAAACAAACCATGATCTTTTAGATATATTTCAATTGCTTGAAACCATCCTTTTATATTATTTTCTGATACGGCAGCACTTGCCGCTGTTACAGCTTCAGGAGTTCTTACAACAATTTCCGGGTGTCGCTGTAAGAAGAGTTTAAACCTTTTATCTCCAGGAATGTTGTCTCGGAACGGGTCTAACCCGCTTTTTTTTTATAAATTCTGATAAGCTATTCAAAAGATCTTCTTTCCGTTTAGGAAAACCCTTTGCATGGCTAACATTTACCCAATTCTTTAATTTATTTATTGTTTACGACGTACTCTAAATAAATAAAAAACCTATTATTAGCACTCAATATTCTATTATGGGCACTACTGCCAATAATTAGCTTTTGCTATTGGCACTGTGGGCCAACATTTGGAAATTGCTATTAAGAAAAAAAAATTCGATGGGCAAACAATCATTTAACTTAAAACCTTAACAAATATGTCATAAACTCGTTTGTTGATAATATTCGAAAAATTCCTATTATTGGCATTAGTGCCAATAAAGGATTTTGATAAAATTATTGTTCCATATGTTGGCACAGGTAATAAATAAAATGTGATAAAAATATTCAAGAAATAATCTTTGAATCTACTGACTAAAGGTGTAATTAAGTATATCAAATTATTTCGAAAGTAACAATTAGCGGAATAGCTGCGGTATACTATGATTAATAAAGCTCTCACCTTAAGAAAAAACCAAAATAAGTACACCAAATCACTAGCACAAAATGTCAGCTGTTGTTTCTAAATTGCCGACAGTGTAGCCAATTTTTAACAGAAAAATAATACAATTTTACTTTTTAATGCATACCGAACTTGAATAATCTATGGTTTCCTTGTTTTTTGAACTAAACACTAAAGTGCTAATAATTGGAGGAGTGCCAACGATTGGGTAGTTTACCCTATTTTACATATTCTATGTAAAGATACATAGGAAATAAATTTATATTAGCCGTGGTAGCTCAGATGGTTAGTGCTCGCTGGAAGTTTCACAGTACGCGAGCAACTCGGGTTCGATCCCCGCCGGCACCAATGAAATTGTTAATTGCAATTTTAAGTGCTGATTTACCACATGCTCGGCGGTAAAGGAGGAAAAAATATTTCGAAGACATGTGAAGTTCGCCAACACGCATTGGGGCAGCGCGACGGACATTTCCTTGCCCTAAAACCCTCTCAGAGATGAGAAGAGGCCTGTGCCCAGACGTGGGATGCATATAGGCTGTAACTTTAACTAACTTTAAATTTATATTATTTTAGGCTTAGAGCCAACTAGCTGAAAGCTCGTCATTTCTTGAATTAACTATATAAAAAAATTAACAAAAATAGGCAAAATATGTTCCATTAATTTGTGATAAGTTTAATTGAAATATTTAAAAATGTGATAATATCCTTACATACTATAATTATATTCATTTTTGATAAATTTTTGGAATGGAAGTTGAATGAACTGGCTAAATTATTTGGTAGTTTTTCATTAGTATTGTTTTTTCCATGAAAGTATTTTAGTTTTGATGGCTTTTAACTCGGTTTAAATAATAATCATAATAATGTTTATTGACATAATATGAGGTTACAAATAGCCCATGAAGCCTCTGAATCCTAAACTAGATAAGAACCTGTATGTCAGGACTCAGCACCTTCTCCCATGTTTCTCAGCCTAATTAATTTATGTCAAGACAATTTTCCAGTGTTTCCAGAAAATAATAATATGTACTTATTGCAAAACTTAAATAAAATCAATTAAAATGATTATGATTTTGTGTAGTTTTTATCTTTTTGATGATTGTGTGATAAATAGGTGTTTTATAATATTTTAGACTTAGTATGGACAGAAGATTAACATTTAAAAGTTGAAGGTAGCCTTTGTTAACTTTGAAGTCAGGATGTCAAACACCTCGGTCCCCTCCGTGACCATGGGTGCTGTAAAGAAATGTTGGGAATTAAAAAGTTAATTCTTATCACCACCCTGCGCCACCATAAGACCACTAGGACTTCATTCAATTTGAATCCTACTTTTAGTTTATTTTAACACTTGGTGGTTTTCCATTTTAAATATTCCGTTTTTTTTTTTATTTATTCCGTTGGTACAGAACGCGCAGAAAGATTTGTTTCACAATTTCTATAGTGATCAAGATCAGGCACGCCTTCTAGCTGTTTCGACTAAGGAATCTAGTCACTGGTTACACGCTTTACCATCAAGTAATTTGATGGGGAAAGCTTGCGCATCGCCGTGGGAATCCGACTAGGAGCGGCGATTTGTCAACCCCATCAGTGCCCCTGTGGTAGCAGCGTCGACAAGTTTAGGCTCCACGGACTCTCACGTAAGAAAAGTGCTGGTAGGTTTTCACGGCACGGTTCTTTGAACGATGTCATACGAAGGGCTCTTGTCTCTATAAATGTTCCCTCGGTTTTAGAGCCTTGTGAAATATTTAGAGACTGGCAGGAGACCCGACGGTTTGACATTGGTCCCTCCGGAGAGAGGTAAAGCCCTAGTGTGGGATGCTACTTGCGTAGACACTTTGGCGGTCTCTCATCGCAGGGGTACCTCGTTTAGAGCCGGGGCGGCATCAGAGGCAGCTGAACTGAGCAAGTGGCGCAAATATGAGTCTCTGAGAGATGACTCCATATTTGTGCCATTTGCTGTAGAGACTATTGGTCCGTGGGGTCCACGTGCGGTGAAGTTCCTAAAGGAACTCCATCCGCGACTAGTCGTTGCTGCTGGTGATAAGAGGGATGGTTCTTTTCTCGCTCAAATGCCAAGTATAGCCATTCAGCGGGGAAACGCAGCCAGCGTTCTTGGCACGATACCGCGGGGAGTAGGACTGTATGATAATTAAGTTACTAGTTTTAGTTTTTTTTGATTATAGTTTTTAATATTGTATATAATAAAATATTGTATATTATGTTATGTAAATAAATGTATATAATATTTTAAATTTAATTACATTAGTATTTAAAAATACAAATACATTATTACCTAATATTTGCATACAAATTCTATAAAAATGTTGCATATCCTAAAAAGTACATTGACTATAGTGTCAAATACCTATACTTACTGAGATCAGGCCATCATAAACATTATACAACGCAATAAAATATTATTTAGGTATTAATTTCTTTTATTGCATATGTAAAACATTTATTTAGCACATTTATTTCTTCATAAATACTGTATTATAAGTATAATTTTATACTGGAATTTAATTTAAATCTTAGGTAATTTTATTTTTTAAGATGCATTGTATTATAATAGCTTTTACTTCGTTTAAATCACTATACTATTATAGCCTGCCGTAAGGCCCGTAAGTGCGACAGAGAGCTATATTGTACTGTGGGCAGCGAGTGTTTAACATTAGTATAATAGGCAAGAGGCTTATATTCAGCCGTGGACTTTTCAGGGCTGATGAAGAACAAGAAGAAATTCCTTATGTTTAAAGCAAAATATAGACTTAATAAATTATTTTAATTAAAAAAATGTTTGTTGTACCCTAAAATTGTTTCATTAGATAACCATGGGGTGTTGGCTGGGTTCAAGGTTATTTCCTCGTCAAATTATGGCATTCACTGACTAGGTAGTACAGTGTTTGGGCCTCTGGTTCTAACGCCCGGTTTACATTATTCCAGTCCAACGATCGAATCCAGCGCTGGATTGCTTACTGGAAAAATGTAAACCGGCACTGGGATGCACTGAATCCAGTGAGCATTCCAGTCCAGTAAATGGATTGGCGGTCTACTTTTTAATCCAATGCGACTAATCCAGTGCAACTGGAATAATGTAGACGGCCAATCCAGTGCCATTCCAGTGCTGACACGACAATTGAATAGTAAACACGTGTTGGTTGTTTTTGCGGACTGCGAAGAAGAAAGGATTTAACAATGGTCAATCGAAACTTCTCTTCTTGAAATCATTGTCACTGTAGTGTTCACACTTCAACGGCTTCTAAATAACTGGAATAATTTTGACGATACAGATCCAGCCCAGCACTGGACTGGATTCTCGCTGGATCACTGGACTGGAATAATGTAAACCGGGCATAATAAGGGCTATAAATCACACGCTCACCAGATATCGCTAGTTGGGACTAAGGTGAACTTATTTGTTACGCAGATGGTCACACAGTGACATCATTGAAAAGTTGCGTTTTAAATAAGTGTTTCGGTTTCTAGTGTATGCTTCTACTTTTAAGAATGTAGTTCTATACGTGGTAGAGCCACGCTGCAGCTTTATTATGGTTGTAGCACGAATGGGTCGGCTCGACTGGGGTAGGAGCACTGGACCACGCTCTCACAAAATACCAGCGTGAAATAGCAGCCTAATGCTGCTGTGTTTCGTAGGGTGAGTGTAGAGAACCGGTGACCCTTTTTACTGGAAACGAGGCATTCCATCTTAGTCCTCAGAGGTGACAACGCATCTGAATTTTGATTCTTAGTGGAGGATAAATGTAGATGTCTATGGGCCACAGTATCCACTTGCAATCAGATGGACTGTGTGCTCGTTTGTCACCCTAATTCTATATAAAAAGTTTGGTTAATCCATTTCTAAAACAAAACATAACTAATATTTGAGAAAGAAATATGTAGCTACCGCCATATCAGCGGGCAGCAGCAGGTTACAGGGGCCCCGAGCGTGTGTAAATAAAAATTCTAAGGGCTTCTATGGAACAGAAAAGGCTATCAGACTTGTCACTATTGTCTATAGATGCAGAAAATGTAGAAAAACTGAAATCGTCGTCGGCTATGGACGATTTAATAAATGATCGCCGAATAAAGGCAAGAACAGTGTAATTGGATTTGAATTGTTTGGCTAGCTTAGTTCCCAGGAGTATTAATTGTAAGTAATAACTTATAATCATTCAATGCGAGCGTTTTTGTTCCTTTTGTGAAAAACCTTTAACCTTCATTTGGGTTCCTCAACAAATTTTGATACAGGCAATACAGGGCCCGTCTAGGGCACGCTACGTCACTGCCCCGCGATGAAATCTGTTAAATATTTCACCTCATTTCTAAGTGATGTCCTCATTCCGCATGGAACTAGTATTTGTATGTAAATAATATAATTTAAAATTAAAAAAATTGTACAACCGACTTCAATATAAATTATTAAGAATAACTCAAAAACTATTGGTCAGATCTTGATCAAATTTATATGGGACCACATGAGAAGCATCAGCTTTCAAATAAAAAAAGAATCAGCAAAATCGGTTATACCCAGAAAAAAGTTATGAGGCACAAAAAAAAAAATACAGTAAAATTGAGTACCGTCTCCTTTTGAAGTCGGTAGAAAAAGTAATGCTACTGCCTACTTATATGCAGGTTTCCTCACGATGTATTTCTTTACCGCCGAGCATGTGGTAATTCAGCACTTAGAATTACGATTATTAATTTCATTGGTGCCGGCAGGTATCGTATCCCGGATTGCTCGCGTACTGTAATATTGTAATATAACTATAAGTCTCAGCTGTGGTAGCTCAGACTTAAAGTTTCAGGCTCTAGTATTTGGACATTTAAAATGTATATATTTTATATAAATTTTTGTTCATGTAAAATACATACACATAGATATACACGGCGTCACGCCTGTAATAAGTTGGATGAGAGGGGATAAGTTGAGTCCAGTGCAGGGAGCAGACTACAATATTATATAGGGTAGCAGGGAGCTACTCGGAACACGTTTAGTTAAAAAATATGGGTTTAGATGAAAAATAGTAAAAGAAATGATATGTGGCTAGCCCATAGCCTACACAATCACAAACCCAGATATCCCAGTAGTCTCCTTTTAAGATACGCTAGGCAAGACGATACATAAATATGGGACCTGTAAGTCCCAGACCAGTACCAGTATCAGAGTAAGCGTGACAAATTTGCACACAGTCCACGTGATGTTAAGTGAATGCTGTGGCCCTTAGACATCTATATTATTTATCATCGATTAATATATAAAATTCAGATCCGTTGTAACACCTGATAACTAAGACGGAATGTCTCGTTACCAGTAAAAAGGGTCTTCGGTTATCTACACTCATCATACGAAACACAGCAGTATTATTCTGCCGTTTCACGCTGATATTTATTCATTCAATTTTCTTCATTCCACAATACACGAATGCAAACGTGCCCTCCACTTCTCGACTCGTCCCAGGTTGGGTCGTAGAGTTGCAGGGTGTTGGTGAGGCTAAAAGAGCCTCTTCCAGACCTGCAGACAGTTCCATTAAAGTAAAGTTCATAATTTTATCCAAATGTAAATTTTCGTCCAATTTGGTCCCATGATTTGCTAGGAGAAAAATTCGGTCATCCCCGGCAGAGCCCCGCATGCCGAGGCTATAATTCTACCGGAATCGCCCTGGTCTCGGGTAGGAACCGTTTGCGACTGGACATACATCCATCGGCACGGTACACTTAACACCTTGGATTGGGTTAGGATAGGAAAAAGGGGGTGGAATAAAAAGAAAAGAAAAAGAGGATCGTCTGAGTGTTTCTGTTATGTCTGTTTCCGGCAGGCGGCAACCACTTGAAGGAAGAACTCCTCAGACTTGAATTAATTGAAACAACGTCAAGCATAAAAGTTGATAATGGTAATTTTCTTTTAAATTTTGCTTTGTTTGAAAGATTCGACTTTAAATTAGTGATAAAAAACTATACATGTCGTAATGAAATATAGATAACTTCATAATTCTTTGGATTTACGTAAAAGGTTATTTTAAATCGTGTGAGTACGCTTGGATAAAGTTATTACGAAATGATTAATGTGAAAAGTCAAAAGGTATTTCTTAGGTATTTCTTATTTGGTTGAGTATAAAATATTAAAAAAAAAATCTTTTCTTTTTTTATATAATGGCTATTAATGGTATTGTCATAGTGTAACTACTACTAATTATTGTATAATTAATATAATATATTAATATAATTTTTAGGTTGTAGTATGGTCATAGTAATTAAATATTTTTTAGAGTAATATTTATAATTTCGTATGTTATGATATCGTTTCCGTGGTGTAGCGGTTATCACATCTGCCTAACACGCAGAAGGTCCCCGGTTCGATCCCGGGCGGAAACATACGTTTTTGATCCACATGTTTTAATTTTTGAGTTCATTTTATTGCCCCAGTTTTTCATTTATTTATAAATTTTATTTTATTTTAATATTTTGATACCTTTTGTGATAAAAATAAGGTGCCTTTTAGTCTTTACTAGGTACTTTATCAGTGTATATTTTCTTGTCTTGGTAATTTTTATTCTGTGCTTGTAAAATGTATAATATGTATGTATATGTAAATGTTTATATAATGTAAATACCTACTTAAATTAAATTTGTCCTGGGATGTCGGTGTAAGAGAATCCATCATCCCAATTTCATCCCATGGTAGGTGTTGACTGTGGGAAATACAAGTAAGTTCTTAAGGCTTCCAATAGATGACGGTGTAATCATCGAGTTTATGCCAGACCCTTGTTAAATGAGGGCTAATAATCTTCCGCTCACCAGATGTCGCTAGTTGACGATGAGGTGAAGTTTTTATTACAGAATTTCATTTAATTGAGAAGTTAGTTTTAAATAAAGGTTTATGAGTTTGTAGAGTAATAAATTAATACACAAAACAATGCCTCAGTGCTCTTTAATTTTTTGCACATTTTTAAGTCGTTTTTTATTTCTTATACTTTTATGAATATCTGTGGTTTGGTTTATGTATTTTAATCTAATTAATATAAATTATAACTATGTAATAGTAGGAAAGAAACATCAACCTTTACATTTTCCGAACAAATTAACTTCCCCACTATGAAATCTGTCAAATATTATATTTGAGTGGAATTATACCTCATATTTGAGTAGCGCCGCCCTGGTGGCAAAAAAAGTCGCGGATTGGATTATACCTACATAGAATATTACATCATTTGAAATGTTGTAACTGCGATATCTATCGATAGATGTCGCTTTTACAAATCGTCTATATCCAGTGGCGCTTTATTTAGAAGCAAACGCAAATAGACGATTTAAAATTTTAGTTCATCTAGTCAGTCTAATGCACGTCCAATTTTATCATATTTAGTGTATGTATGTGTATAATTTATAATTATTAATCGTAAGTAAGTAATTAGAAAGCGTGTTTATGAGTGAAGGGTCGTCTGAATTAAGTGAAAAAGAAATTCCGAAAGAAGTGGAGAGAGGTAGGGAGATAAGTGTAGATGAAATAATGAAAGCAATGAAAAGCATGAAAGCAGGTAAGGTAGCCGATTATGATAGAGTATCACTCGAAATGCTAAGGGCTGGAGAGGGAGTGGTGGCAGGCCTGCTGTACATCTTTTTTAATTTATGTTGGGAACTAAAGCGGGTACGGGAAGACTGGTGCAAAGCCGTTATAGTCCCAATATATAAAGGAAAAGGGTCACAGCAGGACTGTAAAAACTACCGTGGTATCAGCTTGCTTAGCATTGTGGGTAAACTGTATGCTAAGGTGTTAATTGAAAGAGTTATGGAAGAAACTGATGGAAAAATTTGGGATGTGCAAGCTGGATTTGGAAAGGGAATGGGGTGTACCGATCAAGTATTTTCCATGCGCATGATTGCGGAGAAGTTTTTGGCCACAAACCAGAAAGTTTTTGTGCTTTCATGGACTTGGAAAAGGCTTATGACAAAGTGGACATTAATGTGTTATGGCAAACACTTAACTCATTTGGTTTGAGCGCTGGTTTGACAGGCATTGAAGTCTCTTTATAGGGACTCTAGTGCTTGTGTCAGAATCAACGGGGTCTACTCGGACTGGTTTGGCATCCAAAAAGGTGTCAGACAGGGCTGTGTAGCTTCCCCCTGACTGTTTAACCTATTTATGGACAGTTGTTTGCAAACTTTGAAAGTTGAAGAATGTGGGTTGAGAATGGGTGAGTTAACCGTCAAATGCCTTTTGTACGCCGATGATCAAGTCATATTTGCATCGTCGGCGGCCGAGTTGCAAATGATGGTTACTTTAATGAACCGGTCATTAAAAGAAAGAGGTATGAAAGTGAACGCAAGTAAGACGAAAGTGATGGTTTTTGAAAGAGAAGAAAGTAAAACGTTATGTGAAATAAGAATAGAAGGAGAGTTGATTGAGCAAGTGGATGAGTTTGTATATTTGGGATGTTTATTTAGCAGGGATGGTAGATATGATAAGGATATAGAACGACAGTGAACGCAGGAAATAGAGTGAATGGGGCTCTACACGCTATTGTGAAGAGTCAGAATGTGTCAAAAAAGGCACGTTTGGCAATTCACAATGCTGTGTTAGTCCCTACTTTAATGTATGGTAGTGAAAGTTGGGTCTGGCAGAAGAAGCATGAGAGTAGAATAAATGCTGTAGAAATGCGGTCATTAAGGAGTATACTAGGGCTGAATCTGAATGACAGGGTGAGAAATAGTGTGATAAGAGAAAAGTGTGGTTTGCAAGATGACGTTGTGACCAGGATTAAGAAAGGAATGCTTCGGTGGTTTGGTCATGTAGAAAGAATGAACGAAGAAAGAGTGACAAAGCAAATTTATGCTGCAGAAGTGAACGGCAGAGTCGGAAAGGGACGCCCTAGACGAAGGTTTATCGACCAAATTGGCGATATATTGAAAATGGGCCAGATTAGGAGTACCCTTAACCGACGAGCGTGTATGCGTAGATATATGGATGTAAAGGAGGCGAGAGAGGTGTGCCAGGATCGTGCCAAATGGAAGTCCGTAGTCTCTGCCTACCCCTTTGGGTGACAGGCGTGAGTGTTTATGTTATGTTATGTTATGTTTTATATTTTACGTTTATACACAGTACAAAATTTTATCGGCTACCATAACATCGGCTAATATAACGGTTAGGTAGGATTAGGACGCAATAATAATACGTAATACCAATAGGCAAGGCCTGACATACTTAACATTCTTTTTTTTAATCGTTACCCCGCACTAGGATTTTCTCCTGTATCGTGGAGGCAGTTTACAAACATAAATTGCACAGGGACAAACATCCAGACCCAGAACAATTATTTGTAGGCCATACAAATACTTGTTCCGTGCGGGATTCGAACCCGCGCTTCGAATTCGATCCCAGCGCTGCAACTCATTGCTAAGCCACTGCGCCACGGAGCCGTCATAGCTGTCGTAATCTAAATAGACTAAAGATGACCGGACCTAAAGCAGAGTGGACCTAGAGCCTGCGGCGAGAAAGTTAGAGAAATAATTTGCAATTGTCGCAATTTCGAGGTAGTTGAGGAAGATGGGTGGCCCTTTGCGATTAAATATATACGGAGTAGTGGTTTTCGCTTATATAATTTTGTGCAAGATGACAATTAGGAGCATCAAGGTTATAACTAGGATCCAATCCATAATTTGCCCCTGTATATATTTTTTAGGGAAATTCTAGTAAGTCCTCAGAATTGATAACGCATCTACATTTTGATTTTTAATCGAGGATAGATGTAGATGATGAGCTACAACATAAAATTACCATATTTTTTTTTATAGAAGTGTGGGCAAACGACCATGCGGCTCATCTGATGGTAACTGCAACACTAGGGGAATTGCAGGCGCGTTGCCGGCCTTTTAAAAAGGAGTAAGCTCGTTCCTTGAAAGTCCCTAAGTCGTATCGGTCCGCAAAATCGCCGGTAGTAAACAAAACCACAGAAAAGTCGTGCGAGGAAGAAAACTCCATCATCATATTATCATCATCCACATGCCAGGGCAATACATTGTAATTGTTGCATATCGAGGAAGTTGGGGAAGATGGGTAGCCCTTTGAGATTCAATAGTATACGGTGTAATGGCTTTCGCTTATATAGTTTTGCCGACTGAGGTTTATGGGCCGCAGAATCTACTTAGCATCAGGTAGACTGTGTGATGATTTGGCACCCTTCTCTATCTCTACATAGTATAAAACAAAGTGGGAAGCTAAACTCTTTTAAACTACGCAACGAATTTTGATGCGGTTTTCATCAATAGACAGAATGAGTCAAGATGAAGTATAATACATGCATATTATATATTATACAATACTTGAGACTGAATTCCTCCTAAACGGTTGGACCGATTTTGATGAAATTTTGTGTGTTGATTAGAAAATGGTTTAGATTCACAATTGGACCGGTAGGTGGCGTAGTTGTCGAGATGCAAAATCAACCGTGCGAAGCCGAGGCGGATCGCTAGTATTCCATAAAGTAAAAACACGGGTAACATAAATTTTGCCCCTCTGATTTGTGCGTAGAATTTCGACATTTGACCTGCAGACCTCTCTTTTATATAACACATGCACTAACTCTATTGTATTAAGCAAAAGTGAGCAAAAGAATAGCAATACAAAAGTGCTTTGTACCGAAATACAAAAGTATTAGACGTCTAGACGTTGAAATGTATCAACGCATAGATAAAATCGTCGCAAAGTCACCTTTTTAATTGTCTGTGAAATTGCATGTGCAAATTCGTTTCGATTACACGAGCAACATTTCATCATTATTACAGCCAGAACGGAAATACCACGGCTGAACATAGGCGTCCCTGTAGACTGCCTCACAGGCAGCGTAGTAATCTCAGTTTTTATTATTATTAGCTGTTATTAGGAAAATACTGCTGAATTTCTATTTCATTCTCTTTGTCGTGTGCCGTGTCGTGTAGTGGCGGCGTAAATCCAATCCCCTATGTCATCCCGTAGTAGGATTGCCACCCGTACTATAATATATATATATATATATATATATATATATATATATATATATATATATATATATATATATATATTACTATAATATATAGTAATATATATATATAGGGCTACGATGGCTATCCGAGTACAGAACCAGAGTACGAAACCTATCCAACTGCAGAGAGGTGTAAGACAGGGTGACATTATATCCACGAAACTCTTCACCGCTGCATTGGAAGACGTTTTCAAGTTACTGGACTGGAAAGGATACGGTATTAACATCAATGGAGTGTACACATCACTCACCTTCGATTTGCCGACGATATAGTCCTTATCAGCGTTGCGTGTCTTAGACGGACCCTGTATGATGGCGGCCCAAATGAAGGTTACCTCACGATTTTTCACAAAAGGAACAAAAACGCTCGCATTGAATTAAAAAAATTATATTATAATATTGATTATAAGTTATTACTTACAATTAATACTCCTAGGAACTATGTAAGCTAGCTAAACAATCAAATCATATATACACTTTTGTTGCCTTTTGTTCGCCGAACTTATTTATTAAATCATTCATAGCTGAAGACTATTTCCACCACTGGTGTAATCTATTTTTCTTTCACAATTTTTTTTCACAAATTAAACTTATTAACCAATATATTTTTATGCACCTATATATAATATATTATAATCTATGCTCGTTTCTCCTGGCCCCATGGCCTTCGCGCATTGGACACGGGGGCGTCCGTTGCGCAGGTGAAGTAGGACGTCGCGGATAAAGGCGCGCCATGAGTTCTGGTGAGGACCTGAGAAGGAAATTGGGAGAAGTGGTCCTCTCTCGAGGAGGGCCACCATGTGGTGGCCGGCGCTGGTGGGGCCGTGGATGTGTGCGAAAGCGTTCCCGTGGCCTTGTCAATGTGCGACGAAGGTGGAACACCATGGGATTTTAGTCGGTGCGAGTTCGACATAACCCTTCCTTGCCCCCGCGAGGCGGGTATGCGTAGGTATTTCCCCATGTTAAAAAAAGGCCGGCCACATACATTCGGAATTCACTTTCGAAAAAAGTACTTAAACAATTTCTCTGGATAGGCTCGTAATTTGGCTCTTTTTACATAATACTGACTATCTTGCAATCTTAGGGTGTTAAGGGGATACCAAGTAACAACGATACAGCAACAATGCAATCTTAATCGGAAAATCGTCGTCAATATTCGCTGGCAGAATATCTGGACTCAGTGCCTAGCGTCTCTATCTCAACTGAGCCTTGTTAGGCCGGCCACATACATTGTTAGACCGGCCACAGCCGGCCACAGGTGGCCACGGAATATCGATTCGGGATTTCGAACGCAATAAATCCATATAAAATCAAGGACCTATCACACACGTACAGTAGTTTTCCGTTCGAAATTTTCTTCGATTCGAATTCCGCATGATTGCCTATGCGTTCGGAATCTCGCACGGAAAAAGCCGTTCCGAACGCAAGTCTTCCCTAGATTTTGTATGAGTCGCGTCATACATTCGTAAATTCCGTACATTCGTAAATTCCGTACGGAACGCGCCCAGTGTGTGTCGCACGACTGAAGCGAGTAAGTATTTTTGTGTTTTTATATGTAATATTATATGTGTGTTATTTGTTTAATACTTCGTCGAAAGAGTTTATAGACATCCATATTTTTTTTTAAAAATCTCTGAAGTCTGGATAGATAGATGTTTTTACATAATATTGAATATCTTGCAATCTTAGGGTATTAAGGGGGTGCCACCAATAACAATGTTACAGCAATAATCCAATCGCAATCAGAAAATCGTAGTCTCAATGGCTAGCGTCTCTCAACTGAGCCTTGTTATTTCGAAGAAAAAAAATGTATGTGTGTGGTGTATTTACGAAAACTCGAATCGATAATCCGAAACAGCTTTTCGAGACGGAATTCCGAAAATATGTGGCCGGCCTTAAACGGGGGAATTCTGTAATAACTGATGCATACTGACACTCGTCTCGTCTCGTCGCGGATTTAATAATCTGTGGTAGCGAGTCAATCGTGACGTGAGACGTTCTGTGTTGCCAACTTTTGGGCACCCGCATAACCCGGGGAAAAAAAAGAGATTCCTTTTTTGACTTTCGTAATTTTTGAAGTGAAAACTTCTTTAGGCACGTTGGGCACTTTTTTATGATATGTTTTTTTTCTCGGGAAGGACGGCCTAAAAGCTTAAGTGAGATTGTGGATAACATTTTACGAATTTTTGCTTACACACGTTCGGGGCCCCTGTAGCCCGGGTTTTCGTATAATTGATACGGCTGATACGGCGGTAGCTACGCCCCTGGTCCTTATGGCAGAATCGTTGGAGGACCTAAGCACAATGCTCAATGACCTCAATAGTGTCTCCCAACGGATAGGTCTTAAGATGAATATGGACAAAAAAATTGGTTGCCTGTAAAGTCGGTATACGGGCGAAAGTTTTACGTGACAACGACTTTGAGTGGTAAAATAATTTTATTATGTCTGTCTCTCTCGCTCTTAGGCGGGCTAACCATGCCCGAGTGGAAGGGACGCGTGCCTCTCACTCGCTCTCATTGTGAGCGCATAACGTGAGCGGAGCGTAACGCAGTTTCTTGAAGTGTCACCCGGCAAACCAATTTATAAGACGTTGTCACGTCAAAAGATCATGTGTAAAGTCCATGTCATACCTATGCCGGTAGTCGTTGGGAGAGTATGTTTGCCTGGGACAAATAATCCGACTAGGTAAGTCCAATTTCGACCGAGAGGTCAATCGACGTATTCAACTCGGCTGGGCAGCGTTCGGGAGATTACGACAAATCTTCTCGTCAGATATACCTCAAAACTTGAAAACAAGATTGTACAACCAGTGCTTGTTGCCAATGATGACTTATGGATCTGAGACGTGATCCTTTACTGCTGGCCGTAAAAGGAAGCTCAAAGTTGCTCATCGAGCTATGGATAGGGTGGATATCATAGGGCTATGCTCGGGGTTTTTCTGCATGATAAACTTAGAAATGAGGATTTCCGCAGTAAAACCAAAGTAATCGACATAGCCCAACGGATTAGTAAGCTCAAGTGACAATGGGTCGGCCATATAGCTCGAAGAACCGACAACCGATGGGAAAGCAAGGTTCTCGAGTGGCAGCCTCGTACCGGTAGGCGAAGTGTGGGGTGGCCGCTTACTAGATGCAGTGACGACCTGGTAAGATGCAGGGAGTCGATGGATGAAGATGACTCGGGACCGTGCTTTTGTGGCATTCTTTGGGGCAGGCCTATGTTCAGCAGTTAACTTGTGAAGGTCTGTAATGATGATAATGATGATACAAAAAACAACAAAAAAAATTAACATCATTAAAAAAATTGCTTTTTCCTTTGCTAATTCACTGAAGTGGCAACTAAATATATCATAACCAGCTAGGGTTGCCAGCTCCCGTTTTATGATTTAGAGGATTTGATAAGATTAAATAAAGGACATAGGATAAAAATAGATGATATCATACTGTTTTCAATAAAATTCTGTTATGGTATCAGTAGCGACATATATTAATTAAAAAAAACAATGTTAATACGCAATGTAACATAATTTGCCTCTCTAACATCGCACGGCATCTCAACGTGATTTTTAAACTTTTGACCTTAACTAGCAAAGGGAATGTCAAATACGCGCGATATTGCCTTGTGCTCTATTAAAGATTACAAATTAGGGGAACAATTTTTGTGTATGAAATAGAGAACGCCCTTTAAAATAAAGGACGTCTGGCAACCCTACAACCAACCAACCATGGAATAACCAACGAAGTCGTCAACGCAACGTCGTCAATCAAAAGCAAATCCTCCTACACAGGGAGAGGCCTATTCTAAACCAGCATGGTTTTTTTATATGGGAAGGGGCAAACGAGCATGCGGCTCACCTGATGGTGAGTGACTACCGCCGCACATGAACAACTGCGACACCAGGGGAACTGCAAATGCGTTGCCGGCCTTTTAAAAAAGAGTGGGCTCTTTTCTTGAAGGTATTTATTTTTCACACTAGGAAACACACCACCGTAGATAATACGACACGTGTTTCGCCTCTACACGAGGCATCCTCAGGTGAAGTAGACATTACGGTGGCTGACCGCTAAGACTCTTAGCCGTCCGCAAAGTAACGCCTGATTCTATTAATGAACATTATTTTGATTATTAGAGTGCAGGGATAAAACTGCTATTGCGAAACTGTTACCTAAAATCTAAAACAATTGGCTTTATTGTACTGACACATTGTACTATTATCAGACTAAAAATATGTTCAAACACACGAAATGTGAAGATTATAAGATAATTGCAGCTAACAAAGATGACCCAAAAGCAAACGTGACCGCAAACATTAGATAATGTGCAATACTTACACAATCTCACTGAGCGTGATCATTCAAAGGCACTTGTATTGATGGCGACAGATAAGTTAAGCTGTTACCACATCTAGCGATTTACCATTTTGAATAGTCCAATTTTATATGTATAAGAATATGGCCAAGATATGATTGCTAACAAGCTTAAATAAAACATTTTTTTAAATCAGCAAAATAACTCGCTGTAAGGTCCACCACCTTAAGAGAATCAATAAATCCGCCCCACAAAGGGAGTTTAAAAAACTTCCTACGTTTCAAGAGCATTGTACCACCAACGAGTACGTTTTCTTGTATCATTACTCCTTTTTGTGCAGTATAGTGACGATCTGATGGAGCTACCCATTAAATGCGCACGTGTGTGTGTGTGTGCTTCTTCATGTGGTGTATACATGTGTGTGTTTTACAATTTAAAAAAATCACCATAATATTGTATATTATTTTATTTTGAAATCTTTTGCATAAATGCATAAAAAAACCTTCACCTTCTCCCTAACGTATCTTGCCGCCTAAGAACAGGTAGGTACGGTACATGTACCGGGGGGACCGAGCTTCACTCGGCGTTTTTCCGAAGAATCCAATGATCAAACCTACCTATATACACTTGAAAAGTAAAACATTATTCCTATCTAAATACAAAATTTGTAAGAAGATCGTTTGGTATCTATTTCACGTTGGTATTCCGCGCGAACACGGACCTTCCCCGTAGCCAGCCCATTCGTGCCTGCCGTATAGCAGCGTCGCTCTACCATGTAATAAATACAAAATCTGCGGACCAGCGGCAGGAAGCACCGTCAAAGGTGCGTGCTTTCTGTTACTCCCGACAAGCGTGACGGTTACGACAAATTATCCCTAGAAAGAAGCTCATGTTCAAAAATTGACTCTTCACGATGAAAGGGATGTTTTTTAAACTACTTAATATATATTTGCAAAAATCTCTATCATCCAATATGATGCGCCTAATAAGACTGACAATTTTTTTTTATTGTAAAAGCGAATATTAGATCAGGACATAAGAAAATGGTTTTTGTAATTTATTGGATGTAATAAAATGTTATTGAAATAAACTAAAATTAAATAAATACTTATTTCATTGATAAAACTTAAAACCAATACAAAAATTAAATTTAAAAAATTAAAGGTTTTAAATTGCTAATTTTTATTTAGCAAAGCAAAACATCGTGAGAAAACCCGCATGTCTGGCTTAAAATATGTATATTTGTCATGGCGTACTTCATAACCCTTACAAAGTTGAGAGCCACACAGGTGGGTCAGTTTAACGTAGCTCGTTCACAATCCACCTGATGGTAAGTGGTTATTGTAGCTCTATAGAAACTTGGAACTAGTTTCCAAATAAAGAAGACCACATATGTTTTGTCACTTTTGAGGACTAAGGTTAAATGCCTTAGAGTCTAATAATTTCTTATATTTATCTTATACTTATTTTTCTTACGTTTCATGTGCTTTACAGCACCCATGGTCACGGGCGGGGCTGAGGCGTTTGACGTCGCGATGTCATAGTTAACCCTTCAGTTTTTGAATATCAGTTTTTGTTTCGATCTACGCAAAACGAGAGAAGAAAGAGGCGGCACAAGGAATATGTGACAGAAAACATCTGGCAGCCGAGCTTCAGCACGTCATGCAAGTATTGCAAGACAACAAACTTTGAGTCCCGCGCCTACGTCACAGTGACCGAGTGAAGCCGGCCACGGTCGAGCGTGTGCCTGCTATAATACCATATATTAGAGGAGTCACAGGCAAGATTGGCTACATCTTAAAGCGAGCTTCTATTAAAACATTCTAAAAGCCGCCGAAGAAGATTAGTCAATTTTTACCATCCGTCAAGTGTAATATCCCTCTGCAGGAGTATACAAACTTGATTGTGAAAGTGGTCTCTCTTACATACGACAAATGAAAATATCTTAAAGAAACCCGCGTGAAAGAACATATATCTTACGTAAAGCATCGGCGCTCCGGGAAGTCTGCAGCCTGTGGACATGTTTAAGATCGTCCCAGCCATTACATCAGATTTGATAGACCACAAATCCTTACAAGAGAACATCGATTCCTACCAAGGATGATACGCGGGGCTATTGAAATTAAAAAAAACACACTAATTTCAATAGAGAAAATGGATGGATGCTGCTATCTGCTTGGGATCCTATAATTAACAAAATAAAATCCAAGCCCTAGCATACCACTTCAATACTTCAAGATACTGTAAGCTCTTTCTGCGTAGATCGGCCAAAAAATTTGTATTCAATAACTGAAGGTAGCCGGGCTAACTATGACATCGGGACGTCAAACATCTCAGTCCCCCACGTGACCATGGGTGGTGTTAAGCACCCAAAACGTCAGTAATTAATAATAAGTAAATTAAACGCGATAAAATCCGTAAAAATAGTTTTATTCTATGCTCTAGAATCTGTAATTATTCTGGCTTCTTTCGACCTTTTAAAATTTAAACTGTAACACAGTAGTGCACCCACATTTCTGTTTGGCGATAGAAATAAGCAAGTGGGTGATATTAACACAGACAGTGTTTTTACATATATATGTAATTAGTTTTTGAGCGTGTTACTAAGAGGTGATAATTTAAGGGTTGGTCCTTAAAATTTCACAGTACGCAAGTACATTTTTGTGCCAACATTTATGCAAGTCTAATAAGGTCAGTATCACAGCGCCCAGTAAGATCTATTGTGATCGCTGCTATGACTGTAGTTCACTGCTAAGCCGTATATTTTTAATGAATTGAAGGAGTTGATTAGCTTTGAGCATTTTCACTTCTTGTGTACTAATTATATAGTTTCCCCGATGAGTGTTACGTTTGCGTATAAAGTCCGCAATTAGTTAGGATATGCAGAAGTGTTTCTTCCATTAAGGAATAGAACCTTTAATACAAACAAAGCGAATATATAGTATTAAAAGTTTTCCCGAGGTCTTCAAATAATACGTCCAATAACCATTTACGAGTATTTATTTCTTCAACACACAAACTCAATACTTACAATTTGCGCGCGTGTATTTCCCTTGACCGCTCGAGCCTGAATGACCTTAGATAATTAATATATATTATATCTATTATATATTTAAGATTGAATGACTATAGATTACTAATATGCATATAATGATTGACCTTTCGTAATCAATTGACGATCCAACATCATTACAGATTGAATAAAAATTATTTTAATAATTAAATAAATGCGTTAGTAATATTGGATTGCTAACAATAGTTTAATCGCCAGTACCAATGAAATTTTAATTGCAATTTTCGGATTAATCATATGCTTGGAGGCGAAGGTAATGTTACTTCACCCAGCTGTATTGTCACTTTACTTTTAATTTGCAGGGGCACGTGACAACCGACTCCAAGAAAGAAGACTTTGAGAACTGAAGCGGAATGAATCACAGTAGGGAGTTTTAAAAATAAAAATAAACAACTCGAGTACCAGCGTGAAATAGCAGCCTAATGCTGCTGTGTTTCTCTATGTGTTTATGGGATACAGCATCAATTTACCATCAGGTGGACTGTATGCTCGTTTGTTAATAGAATCAGTTGTTGCCTTTCAGAAATCCATCATGTTAAAGGTGTTAATTTTTTTTAGCTAAGATCTCGATCCTTTTTTTTTATAGGATAGGGTGAAAAACGAGCACACAGTCCACCTGATGGTAAGTGGTTGCTGTGACCCATAGACATCTATATCTATCCTCAATAAAGAATCAAAATGCAGATGCTTTGTCACCCCTGAGGACTAAGATGGAATGCCTCCTTTCCAGTAAAAAGCGTCTCCGGTCCTCTACACTCACCATACGAAACACAGCAGTGTTAAGCTGCTATTTTACGCTGGTGTCCTGTGAGAGTGTGGTCCTTACCCGGTCGCGCCGACCCATTTGTGCTACAACTATACTACTAATATAGTTGCAGCATGGCTCTACTATGTATAAACGTAATTTCTTGAATATTGTTAATTTTAATATTAAAAAACACAAAAATAGAAATGTAAGGTGGAGGAAAATTTTGTTTAACCAAGTGTTCTATTTATAAAACGTATTATATATAGTATAAATGAACACTTTCCTATGTTTCACATTTCAACTAATTGCAATAACGGGTAAGGCACACGGATGTGTTACGCAAAAACAAGTTATACAATGGGACAAAGTAACAACGTTTCAGTTTCGTGACATCCGCAATACGAGGCTTCGTGTTAAGAAGCTTTTTGGAGCTTCTCTCTCATTGTTGTATATAGATCTATATATATAAATAAAATGGAAGTATCTGTCTGTAATGTCGAAATAACTGCCTTTTATTAAGCTGAGGGGGTTATTTAAGATATGAATAAACCCAAAATTATTTTTAAAATTTTGGTCTGTCTGCCCTGTCTTGTCCGTGCTAATCTTCATAATGGCGGACCTGATTGTAATGAAACTTGACAAACAAATAGAGAGCAATGCCAGGAGTTACCTAGGCTATATATATATAAACTAGAATTTTTTTTAGAAAACGAAAAATTGTTAAATTAAATGGCTTTTGATTGTCTTAAATCTAAGTAACACCGCATTGATAGATCCTACACAAAACAAGACGGTGCTAGTAGATATTTAAAAACAAACATTTTTTTTATAGGTTAGGGTGAAAAGCGAGCACACAGTTCACTTGATGGTAAGTGGTTGCTGCGGCCCATAGACATCTACATCAAACAAAATGCAGATGCGTTGTTACCCGTGAGGACTACTCACCATACGAAACACAGCAGCGTTAAGCTGCTATTTTACGCTGGTATTCTGTGAGAGCGTGGTCCTTCCCCGGTCGAGCCGACCCATTCGTCTCTCGTCATTTAGATTTAAAATTATCATCAAAGACCATTAATTTAATTTATCAATTTGCTGATTTTCCAAAAAAAAAAATGTTTAAGTTTTTCAGATAAAATATAGCCTAGAACAATTATAGCATTGCTCTTTACTTGTTCGTGAAGTTTCATTGCAAACGGCTAAACCGAGCCATTACGAAGATTATCTTGGACAGACAGACAGACAGACAAACATTTTAATAATGGTTATTAATATCTTAATACCATGTAAACAAACCTCTGAGCTTAAATGAAGCCAAGAAAAAAAGCCAGTTATTTCTATGGCATGAAATGACATTGCAAGATAGGCATGACAGGCACTTTAATTTTATTTATAGGCTAGCGACCCGCCCCGGCTTTACCTGGGTAGGGTCTATTATTGTAGCGTTATTTAGATTTAAGATAATCAAACGCCATTTAATTTAACAATATTTCGATTTTTTTCAAAAAAAATCTTAAAATTTTTCGGATAAAATACAATTCATATTATAGATTATAGACTAGCGACCCGCCCCGGTTTAGGCTGAGTTAGGTCTATCAATGTTGCGTCGTTTAGATTTAACATAATCAAAAACCGTTTGTTTTATCAATTTTTGGAAAACGTCTAAGTTTTTCGGACGAAATATAGCCTAGATCACTCCTGGCATTGCTCTCAATTTAACCCGTCCCGTGCACTACATATAGGCTATTGTCTTACTATTGTGTCTGCAAGCCGAACAGTGAAAGTGTTAAGGCATCTATTTCAATATTACAGACATACACTTCAACTTTAATTATATATATACACATATAGATTAAAGATTAAGTTATGGCAACCACAAATTGAGAATCACGCGCGATCTTAATTCGAATTCTAGATACGTTTAGTATTCTAGATTACATCCGGCCGATCCGAAGTCTAGTTGTATACCATAAAACGGAACAATTCGGGTCCCGAACACATGCCTTGTGGGACGCATCCGCAGATACTCTAGAAACGGGACGTCCTTTTTCTGCTATGATACATAGCTTCCCTGATGATTAAAATGCAATGCACTGGAATAGTGCAACGGCCTCTTTACTCTCTATGTAATGAAATCGGAGCTATGTCTGCCTTGTGGGACATTTATTGGTTGTTAATTATATTTTTTAAACAAAAAGCCAATTAGACTTATCTCAATTTTAGTCTAATGAGAATTGTGTACATTAAAATGAGATAACTACGTCGCTGAAAAGAAGATATTATACTTAGAATAATAACTTTTTAGGTACAAAATCCACGAACACTGTGCCAGGGTCGGTAAAGCTTTGTTGAAGTAAGCTTGTGACCTCGCAACTGTTCATGTAAGTACTATTGATGACAAAAGTGTTGATTAGCAAAAATTACGTAATTAATAGAGGTTGAATGTCAAAGGTAAGTTTACCTTGGGTTAGATTAGACAATGCTTCTTGATGGTTTTAGGTAACGAAATATTCACACTTGTTATTTATTATATTCGTAAAGTAATGGTGGTATAGAAAGGTAGAAATCTATTCCTTTTAAAGTCTTTACAATTTTAGTTAAAAACACTTTAAATATCCATATATGTATCGTTAATACAGTCTATCAGAGACACCAACTAACAATTGATGATGAAGATCTCTCTAACAACTTCCCTATCAAAGATATTTTAGAGGAAAGTGCCACCTCAGCGTTACATAAAAGATAAACATATTCATCAGTACCGAGGCGTGATGGAGTCATTAGTCTTTGAAATTTTGATTTAGCGTTTTTGCATAGATTTTCAGCCATCATCACCATTATTCAGCAAGTTGCTGAATCTCATCTGTCAATGAACAAGGTGTAACTGAGTGTACTTTTGGTAAGAGAGTTACATAAGTATTTAATTGCATAAATTATTGCGCATTTAGGTTTGTCTAGTCTACCTAAATCTCTAATGTATGTGTTACAAAAATGTTGTCGTAATTAATTACTTGGTTAAAACTTAAAATTTGCAATCTTCAAAATATACATGCGTCAAATTCTTGATAAGGTACCATTTGTAAACTTTTGATTTCAATATATGCTTGTATGCGATAATTTTGCTACCTCATACGTACACGGAATATAAAAAAAAATGAAATAAAAGTTAAAGTTAAAGTCACAGCATATATACGTCCCACTGCTGGGCACAGGTCTCCTCTCATTTCTGAAAGGGTTTTAGGGCAAAAAAATGTCCGCCGCGCTGTCCCAATGCATTTTATCGAACTTCACATTCTTCGAAATATTTTCTTTTATTTCTCAGACATGCAGGTTTCCTCACGATTTTTTTCTTCACCGCCAAACACCGGCCCGGCGGGGATCGAACAAGGGTTGCTCATTTACTGTGAAATTTACAGTGAGCGCTTAGCCTCTGAGCTACCACGGCTCAAAAATGAAATAAAGGTATGATAATTTCTTACCGTATTACATATGTTAGTACTACAGTCACCAAGAAACAAAAAACAAAAGAGTAATAGTTTATTCGTAGGTTAGAGAAATCTTATAAAAACAATCTAAGATTGCAAAACATCAAAATAAATGTCGTTCGTTTAATTTAGCATACGGAATTTTAAAACAATCACGTAACGTAAGTTGTTGCCGCGGACATTAGAGCCAAAAATGCCGCCCCGTCACCTCTCCCCTAATTCTCGAAATATTCTCAAATATAAAATCGATGTCTTTTTTATCGATTATATTTTGTCTTACCATTATTTTAATTAGAATCTTACCAAAGAAGCTGTTTTTCAGATTTTTTTAGATATTTACTGGCATCTATTGAAACTACGGTGGGAAATGATTAGTCTTTTTAAAATGCCGCCCCATAATAAACCGGGTCTTGGCTCCACCCCTTGCCACGCCACTGTTTTAAAAGTTTCGAAACTTGAAGCAACAGTGTTATTGTGCGCTTCTCTATGTACCCGACACAACAACGAAACCTCCTTTGTATTGCATATAGTTTGACAATGTTAGATAATATCGCGAGAAATGTAACATTGCACTTTTAAATCGACGAGATAGATAAACAATAACGCAATAGATATTATATGGAAAACTATTTCTTCACTAGTATTTTTATCTTTTAATACTTCGAAATGAAGTAACCGTCAACTAAACAAAGTCACTGGTATAGCCTTCGCTATCTGCAAGCTTAATCAAAACTCAAAAATTATTAATTTTTTGGGGTTTGCAAAAGCAGTGGGTTGGGTTAGTCACGCCAGCTGTGGAAATGACAACTTTTTTGTAGTAAAACTGAAGTAACAAACGAGCTTACAGTCCACTAGATGGTAAGTGGTGACTGCAGTCTATGGACACCTATAAACAACTTTAAAGAAAGGAGGCTGCAGTTGCGTTGTCACTTCTGACAATTAAGATGGAATGTCTCGCACCTGTAATTAAACTTGCTCTCTACACCCTTCAGACGAGGACACAGCGCAAGCACAGTGCAGGCAGTGCTACTTGACGACAGAAATAGGTGGGAGGGTGATACCTATCCAAACAAACTCCTAGGCAGAAAGTAGTCCTATTAGCTTGTAATGCTATTGAAGATGACAAGTCTATAGAGGTGACAGTTTAGGCTACGTATGGATTCCCTTTGGTAAGTGGTAACAGGATCCAACAGGATAAAACTAAAATTGGGTCGAGCGTCGCATCTTAGGAAAGCCCTATAACTAACAAAAGTATATCTCTTTCCTCACTTCATAAAATCACCTAATTCCATCCCGTGGGTGTAGTAAGTAGTGACAATCGAAATTGCCAGAAAGATCTGTAGATCTCACAACTATCTCATTTCCGTCAGACCTAAAATACCCAGACTAGAGACGGATAGAAGGGTCAAAGGTGCGAGTTGTCTAGTTGCGTTTCGTCTGCGATCGTCAAAACAACTGGAGAGGCCTGTTTCCAGTAGTAGAGGGCTAACGATGATGAAGAGGAAGGCTTATCTTTCTACACTTTATATTTATATAGAAAGTATATAACGCGGGACCTAAAAAGGTTATTATTTTTAAGATGGCTATGGCTTTGGACTTTCATTAATTTGAATATTTTTTTTATAGAATAAGGGTGACAAACGAGCACACAATCCACCTGATGGTAAGTGGATGCTGTGGCCCATAGGCATCTACATTTATCCTCGATTAAGAATCAAAATGCAGATGCGTTGTCACCCCTGAGGACTAAGTCGAAATTATATGCTATATAATGCTAATATATGTATTAAGCTGCTATTTACGCTGGTATTTTGTATGAGCGTGGTCTTAACCCAGTCGAGCCGACCCATTTGTGCTACAACCATAATATAGCTGCAGCGTGACTCTACCATGCATTAAATAGATCGGTGACTTAGCTCAGAGAACTGACAATCAAGCTCTAGAGTGGCAGCCATCGCTATAATGTTTTAAGCTTAGTTAGTCTTTTTAATGGAAGTAATTTTTTCGAAAGAAAACCCTTAAGTTTCGTGCCAATTCTTCTGTAAGAAGGCGAAACTTTTTGAACCGGTGCAGAGGTAGATTATGGCGTCCTTAATAAATTAAATTAAATGATGAAAATTTAACTTTATCCGTCACAATAAGTAGGTAGCTTATTATTAGTCTCAGATTTAAACTGCAGTCTGTTTCAATAAAGAAGTCTCGTTAAAAATATGCGAACTTAATGAAAAGTTTGCAATTTGACGTCATATTTTGGATTTCGTGCGCCTTTCTTAGCTTTTCTCTTAGCTTTGTGGATATTTACAACACTACGAAACAAAATAGAATGATATATTATTCTCTTACATAATTTTACTAGGCATAATAAAATATTGTTACTTTGTAGCACATGCTTGTTGAACAACTTGAGATAATACACCCCTTATTTGAATACAAAGGTACAGTCGCGCGCGAAAGCATTATGTTTAAATTAGTTGCGTATTATTATGAATAGTAAAATTTTATTTCACTTTTAGAGAAAGCGTAGCTCGCGTTAAAATGCCAAAGAGTATACGTTTTGGAGTTAATTTTATAATCATTACAATGGTGCTATGAATTTTACTTGTTCTATTGGAAGAACAAGGACACGGCTTTGGGTCTTATTATGATGAAGGCAGTTTTGTTAAAAATGCCTATTATAAAAAAAATCAATGCATTGGGGACAGTGACGTGTGCCAATAACTCTTAGTTTACACTTGTAAATCCCAAAAAAAAAAAAATTAAATTGACGTTAATTTTTTTAAGGACATGTGAAATTCTCCAACACTTATTGGGGCGACACTTCTCCAAAACCTCCTCTCTGAAATAAGAGAAAGACGTATCTGGCCGTATGCTGTGGCGGATTATCTTTAAGGCAAACTAGGCACTTGCCTATGTGCGCAAGGTTACAAAGAGGCGCGCGCGGAAGTTTTTAAACAAAAAAAACTAAGTAAGTGTTTACCTACTTACATAAAATAAAAATGTTTACTTTCTATGGAGATGTAGAGCTACCAAAGCGCGCCCCGTCTGTTTATTCTCCCGACATCGCCCTCACTCTCTTATCACGTTTTTCATTCACGCCCTGTTACGTGTCTTAATTATTTTGCAACTGAACTATACTATAAATTATTATATAGTTTATTTGCAAAATAAATAGTTATAATTTATAATATATGGCTGCCAGAGGGGCGCCTATGAAGTGCTAGCCTAGGGCGCTATCGATATTTAATCCGCCTCTGGCTGTATGAAGTATAAAGTAAAAGTAAAGTTACAGCCTATATACGTCCCACTGCTGGGCACAGGCCTCCTCTCATTTCTGAGAGGGTTTTAGGGCAAGGAAATGTCCGCCGCGCTGCCCCAATGCGTGTTGGCGAACTTCACATGTCTTCGAAATATTTTTTTATATTTTTTATTTCTCAGACATGCAGGTTTCCTCACGATGTTTTCCTTCACCGCCGAGCACGTGGTAAATCAGCACTTAAAATTGCAATTAACAATTTCATTGGTGCCGGCGGGGATCGAACCCGGGTTGCTCGCGTACTGTGAAACTTACAGCGAGCGCTAACCATCTGAGCTACCACGGATCAGATGGTTAGCGAAAGAAGTATAATATTTCATAAATATCAATACAGCCTATCACAAATCCACTGCTGAACATACTCCTAGCGCGCATTGCCGCAATAGGGGAGATACTTTGCCGTAAGTACAACGATTACCGTACAGGTTAACAACCGTAGTTTTTTATTAACAATGAGTTGTTATCACGAAGATGCTGCTGTCCATCTCCTAATTCAGTTTGCCTTTCTCACATCTTACGAAACCCACGTGATGCTAATAAGTTAGTAGATTTTCTTACGCCACCATTTCACCGCGAATAAAAAAACTACGAATCTGCTAAGACAAAACAGTACTACGAGTAATATATTATATTAAAAACAAACAACTATAAAATATGGATTTAAACTAACACAGTACTTTAAATAGATAACATTAAATTATTTTAATCGATAAATTATCCTATACTTAAAACAAGTTATCACTTAAAAAATTGGTATTGTCAGCTGCGGTAGTTCAGGCGACAAGCATTCTTCTTATTTCATGATTTGCTTGCCAACCCGAGGTTGATTTCCGCCTGCAACAATGAAATTGTAAATTGCAATTTTTAGTGCTATTTACTACGTGCTCTGCGTTAACAACATTGTGAGGAAACCTTTGAGTATACAGAATAAAAATTACATGTTTCTTCGATGTAAAAAGTTGAAAGCTGGTAAGGCAAACGTCATTTTTCAGTCGACTGTCGTTCTAAAGTTTGAATTTCTGAACTGTGATTAATTCAATGTACCTGAGGACTTAATGCATTTCATAGCGTGTGTCCACATTGCTGCCTTCCGTATGGAAAGGTGCCATTATATTTTAAAAGATTTTGCCGACTTTTTATTTAAGTGAAAACTTCTTTATGCGTGTTGGACGATTTCTGTGTGGCGGCGCTGTCGTCGCGCCACAAGCGAAACACATGTCGAAGCCTAAATCGCGCTATCAAAGTTCCGAAGTAAAAGCAGTTTATATAGAATAGCTCCGAACTACCACTCGGAGTGTTGGCCGTTCCCGTGCAGAACACCTTGCCCTGCGGGAGATCTCCGCTTTTCCTTCCACCGCCCACATCTGCATGGATAAAATCTCATGAGTTCGCTTCACCGACATGCTGTAATTGTTTCTTAACTAGAATATAATAAAATGATTGATAGTACGAATAAACTGGTAATAAGAGAAGATAGCTAAGGACAATCTGCTTATACCACTGCAAGACTTCAAGATACTGTAAGCTCGTACTGCGTAGATCAAACCGAAAATTAATATTCAAAAGCTGAATGTAGCCCGGACTAACTATGACATCGAGATGTGAAACACCTCAGTCCTCCCCGTGATAAAATTCGTAAAATTATGTTTATTCAATTTCAAGTAGTCGTGTAAATATGAGAAATCATCACTAGATGATATCAGAATTAGATTTTTTTATCCCGTCACAGTCTATCAAAGTCCACTGCTGAACATAGACCTCTTCCATAGATTGCCTCATAGGGGGATATTTGCCACAGTTACCGCGCTTGGCAGGTGGGTTGTTAAGTACTATAAAATATAACTTTTTGCGTGGTAGAGCTACGCTGCAGCTATATTATGGCTGCACCAGAATAGGTAGGCTCGACCGGGGAGAGAAACAGCAGAATAATGTTGTGTTTCGTGTGGAGATAAGCGGAGACTCTTTTTACTAGTAACGAGGCATTGCATCTTAGTCCTCAGGGGTAAAAACGCATCTGAATTTTGATGCCTATACGAGCATAGATAAATATGTCTATGGATCGCAGTATTCATTTACAATTTTTACTTACCACTTACTATTAGGTGGACTGCATGCCCGTTTATGACACTTATTCTATGTAAAAAATGAGTTGTCATCCCTGAGGAGTAAGATGGAGTACTTAGTAGACGGTATGCTCACTTGTCACCCTTATTCTATAAACAAATAAGACAAAAATAACTTAATTATGGATCTAATGAGGTTGGATGATTCCCTTTACAAAATTAAATATACACAGGAAACAGAAAATATAAAGACAAATCTTTGTTATTTTGACACAAAGTTGATTTTGCTATGACATTATAAAAGTCAGATGTATTGATATAATTGTTGCTCTCGAGGCATTGTGTGAGAATTGATATGCCACTTATTGAGAAGGGACCATGATAATTAAGAAAGACAATGAAGCGGGAAGAATGGTTTTAATTAAAACCTTCTGTGGTGTAACAAATTGATGTTACTGTGACATAATCGTATTATACCTTCTCTGAGTGGCAGTTGTTATGTTATTGGACCTCGTGGATCAGTAGCGTAAATCCTATTTAAAAATTTTTTTTTGGAGCCTTTGTTTTGGATTTATGTAAAAAACTATCTTCGAAGTTTCCCGTTAAAGACATATCCGCAGTATTATCAGAGTAACCAGATCAGTAAGCTAAATAAACGTTTGACCGGCCTTATGATTCAAATAAGCGACAACCGATGTGACAAGAGTTTTAGGAACTGAAGGGCTGCCTCCTACTAGATGGCGTAACAATCTGGCGACATACTCGTAAATAAGTATGGAGAAATTCATACGTGGTAGAGCCATGCTGCAGCTATATTAGTAGTATAGTTGTAGTACGAATGGGTCGGCTCGACCAGGGAAGGACCACGCTCTCACAGAATACCAACGTAAAATAGCAGCTTAACACTGCTGTGTTTCGTATGGTGAGTGTAGAGAACCGGAGACCCTTTTTACTGGAAAAGAGGCATTCCATCTTAGCCCTCACGGGTGACAACGCATCTGCATTTTGATTCTTTATTGAAGATAGATGTAGATATCTATGGGTCACAGCAACCACTTACCATCAGGTGGACTGTGTGCTCGTTTGTCACCCTCTCCTATAAAAAAAAAACTTACTATTAGGTGGACTGCATGCCCGTGTATGACACTTATTCTATGTAAAAATGAGTTGTCATCCATGAGGAGTAAGATGGAGTACTTAGTAGACGGTATGCTCGCTTGTCACCCTTATTCTATAAACAAATAAGACAAAAATAACTTAATTATGGATCTAATGAGGTTGGATGATTCCCTTTACAAAATTAAATATACACTGGAAACAGAAAATATAAAGACAAATCTTTGTTATTTTGGCACAAAGTTGATTTTGCTATGACATTATAAAAGTCAGAAGTATTGATATAATTGTTGCTCTTGAGGCGTTGTGTGAGAATTGATATGCCACTTATTGAGAAGGGACCATGATAATTAAGAAAGACAATGAAGCGGGAAGGATGGTTTTAATTAAAACCTTCTGTGGTGTAACAAATTGATGTTACTGTGACATAATCGTATTATACCTTCTCTGAGTGGCAGTTGTTATGTTATTGGACCTCGTGGATCAGTAGCGTAAATCCTATTTAAAACAATAGTTTTTTTAAATTGTAACGATAGTGTTTTGGATTTATGTAAAAACTATCTTCGAAGTTTCCGTTAAAGACATATCCGCAGTATTATCAGAGTAACCGACATAACGTCAGATCAGTAAAATAAATAAACGTTTGACCGGCCTTATGATTCAAATAAGCGACAATGTGAAAAGAGTTTTAGGAACTGAAGGGCTGCCACCTACTAGATGGCGTAACAATCTGGCGACATACTCGTAAATAAGTATGGAGAAAGTCGTTAGATGCATGGGCCTTGGGATCATGTTTTGAGATAGTCCTTGAAGAACACCTACGTATGTTCAGCCGTGTAATGATGATGATAATGTAATTTGATTTGGGCTTGTTATATTTCTTTTCATGTATACTTTTCTTTGAGTTACCTTTATTATAGTTTAGAAGGATGCTAGACATGCTACAGTTATATTAATATTATAGTTGTAGCACGAATGGGTCAGCTCGACCGGGGAAAGACCACGCTCTCACAGAATACCAGCGTAAAATAGCAGTTTAATGCTGCTGTGTGTCGTTTGGTGAGTGTAGAGAACCGGAGACCCTTTACTGGAAAGAGGCATTCCATCTTAGTCCTCACGGCTGACAACACATCTGCATTTTATTCGTAAACGAGGATGTATATACTCGTAGATGTCTATAGGCCACAGCAAACACTTACCATCAGGTGGACTGTGTGCTCGCTTGTCATCCTTATCCTATAAAAGTTACCACGCTTGGCAAGCGGGTTGGCAATCGCAGTTTTTATTTTTAGTCCTTATTAGGAAGACGCTGCAGTCCGTCTCTGATTTGTTTCCCTCTCTGTCCTTCGTCTGATATGGGGTTGTGGATATTCTTATACCATTCGTTCAGTTAATATAATAAGGTCGGGGAAAAGTTTCTTCGTAGTTTGTTTGTATAAAATTGAAGAAAAATCTCTTTGGTTGTACAGTTTGTATCTGGCTTGTTTCAATATCCATACATATAGGACACCAAGAAAAAGATTTCAGTTGTTTTCTTTCCGCCAAATGAGTGAATCTAACCAAAGAGAATATAATCACTACGTTTAAATCTAACGAAGAAATTCGATACATTCTGAAGTTTTATTACAAAAAGGAAAATGCGACTCAAGCCGCGAAAAAAGTTTGTGACGTTTATGGACCTAATGCAGTATCATAAGTCATTAGTAAGTCAGAATAACTTTTACAGTATAGACAAAGAAAATATACACTACGCGAAGTATAGATTCATTTCTCTGTACCAAAACTTAACATAGATTAATATAGTTACAAAATCTTATTTTATTCAATTTTTATTCGTTGACATATTTGGTAATAATTATAATATTAATAGTATGGATTGACATATAATCTCATTATAACATTCTTAAATTCAATGTATTATTTGCATGCTATTTTCATTATGGCGAAACATACGCGCTCTGTCAAACTTGTACCAGCCTATGATACTGTGTTTCTAAGCAAATAAAGAAATTATTATTATTATTATTATTATCAGTAAGAGTAGCACAAAGTTGGTTCAAGCGTTTTCAATCCGAATTTTGATGTCAAAGAAAGCAAAAGCTCTGGTCACCGGATACAGTCGGATAAAGTCAATGCTATTTTGAAAAAGTGTAGCAAGATTGGCATATTAGAGTTACAACAGTTTTGACCCATTTGAAAAGTCTGGCTATACAAAAATATAGCTATATAGCTATATATAAAATATTTGGGTACAACACGAGCTCACAGAAAGAAACCTAATGAATCGTTTGCGATTCTCTATTGAAACCTAATGAAATCGAACCATTTTGAAAAGATTGATCACTGGTGATGAAAATTGGATCACCACGACAAGAACGTGTAAAAGATCATGCTCAAAGGGTAGTTAAGCTCCACAGACTGTAGCGAAACCCGGATTAACACGCAATCGGAAGGGCATCGTTTATTATGAGCTTCTACCGCCGGGCAAAACCATCGATTCGAATCTCTACTACCAGCAACTAATAAGACTCAAGCAAGAAATTGAGAAAAACGGCCGGAATTGATCAACAGACAAAGAGTGGTCTTTCATCATGGTAACGCCAGATCACACACATCATTGGCCACTCAGCAAAAATTGAGAGCTTGGTTGGGAAGTGTTAATACATCCACCATATAGTCCTGCCCTTGCACCCTTAGATTTTCACCTGTTTCGGGCTCTTCAGAATTCTTTGTGTAGTGTTAGGTTAACATCAAAAGAGGACTGTCAAAACTACTTGTCGCATTTTTTTATCAAAATTCCCAAGATTTCTACAGCAACAGGATTATGTCACTACCTACAAGATGGCAACAAGTTATCGAACAAAATAGCACATATATATTATGATTAAATGTAATTAAATTTTGAAAAAAAATGTCTTGAATTTGTAAATAAAATACGAAAAAACTTTCCCCCACCTTTCACGTAAATATTGTAACTGTCGTATTTCTCGTCGATTTAATGATTCGAACCCGCGACCCTCAGCGCTGCAACTCACCGCTAAGCTACTGCGCCACGGGCTGTCATTGACAGACGAATTGATAATCGCAGAACCGGATGTTTATCAACTTTGACACTGATACCTGTGGTCGGTCTAGATTTTAATTGGTATCAGATGGTATAATGTCACGACTGCCTCGTTGGTCTAGTGGTTGCAAATGCGACTGCTGATCAAGAGGTCTCGGGTTTGAATCCCGGGTCGGGCCAAAAAAATCAGTTTTTGAGTTTTTCCGTCAAGAAATTCTCAGTAGCTGCTCGAAGTCAGGAAGTTGGCGGTGTTTCGCCCCCGTGCCTCTGATAGCACGTAAAGCCGTTAGTCCTGCGCCTGATCTCTCTCCGGTCGTATCGGTTTACCGTCCCATCGAACTATGAGTGAGGAATAGAAAGGACAACTGTGTTTGCGCCGATGGCTTGTCTCCGTTGAGGCTGGCCGCCGTGACGAAAATAAAACACCATCTGTCGGTTGATATGAGGATTTTGGTCCTGGCCTTTCCCATAGTCACCTTTTACGAAACCCACGGTACAAAACGCGGCGATCGATTCTTTTAAGCTGCTTTCAGACGGCATCAGCATTATATTTTTTATAGAAGTGTGAGAAATGAGTATTTAACCTACCCGATGGTAAGTGGATGCTTCTCATTTAAGAGTATAAATGCAGCTGCGCTCTCACTTCTGAGAAGTAGAATAGAATAGAATAATTTTTATTCATCATCATCATCATTATCATTATAGCCCTTCACAAGTCCACTGCTGAACATAGGCCTCCCCCAAGGAATACCACAAAGGACGGTCCTGAGCCACCTGCATCCATCGACTTCCTGCATGTGTTACCAGGACGTCACTCTATCTAGTAGGTGGCCCACCTTACACTTCGCCTAACGGTACGAGAATGCCACTTGAGAACCTTTTTTCTTCATCGGGTGTCGGTTTTTCGAGCCATATGGCCGGACGATTGCCACTTTAGCTTACTAATCCGTAGGGATATGTCGGTTTCTCCGGTTCTACTGCGGATATCCTCATTTCTAAGTTTATCACGCAGGAAACCCCGAGGATAGTCCTCTCCATAGCTCGCTGAGCGACCTTGAGCTTCCTCCTACGGCCAGCTGTGAAGGACCACGTCTCAGATCCATAAGTCATCACGGGTAACACGCACTGGTTGCACAATATTGTTTTCAAGTTTTCAGGTATACTTCACGAGAATATGTCGTAATCTCCCGAACGCTGCCTAGTCGAGTTGGATTCGTCGATTGACCTCTCGGTCGAAGTTGGACTTACCTAGTCGGATTATTTGTCCCAGGTAAACATACTCGTCAACAACTCCCAGCTTAGTGCTCCAACAACTATCGGCATAGGTGTGATATGGACGTTACGTTTATTTTGTCCATGTTCATTTTAAGACCTATCCGTTGGGAGACACTAATTGAGCTCATTGAGCATAGTGCTTAGGTCCTTTAGCGATTCTGCCATAAGGACTATATCCTGGGGATGAATTTTTCAATGTAGATTAAAAGAATAATTATTGAAAGTCATTTATGCTTTTATCACTGGCACGGAAAAACACGTCATATATATAAAACATGTCATATATAAATATAAATATAAAAACATACATATATTAAACTTATATATATATTATAAGTTATATATATATATATATATATATATATATATATATATATATATATATTCATATTCACTACATCATCTTAGTTAAATCAGTCTAGAGAATGTTTACATGTACTTGGGCGTGCACGGATCGTAGCACTGATAGGAGATTATCACTAACCACCTACGCATCGATAACACTCACCACTTTCTAACTACCAAACATAAAATGAAACGATAAACATGGCATCGATAACAGTATTAGTACTAGCGTGTGTGAGCAAGTGCATAAAACGTGTGTTGCGACTTCTATAACAGTGTTTGATCTAAAGAGCTTGCACAGCATCACATTTGCAGTACTTTGTTATTTACACCCCTGACCGCTTCGGATTCATAAAGGAGTAAAAATAAAAATAAAATATCATACGAGGGTGACACTGAAAGTTCTTAGAAAATCAAAAACTGAACAAACTAGCAAGTTATTAGTTTTATTATATCCTTTCAAAATAGTGTCCATTTACATCAATACATCGCTGTATCCGATGGAACCACTGAGAAAAGCACTTTGCCCACTCGTCCTTAGGGGTCTCTTCGACGGCATTTTGAAACGCAGCCACTGCTTCCTCGGCGTCCATAAAACGTTTTCCTCGAAGTTTTTCTTTTATTTTCGGAAATAAATAAAATCGCAAGGTGCGAGGTCGGGGCTATAGGGCGGGTGATCCAGTAATTCCACGTCTGACGTCGCCAAGTAGTCGATTGTTTGCTTGGCGGTGTGCGACGAGGCGTTGTCGTGGTGAAGGAGGATCCTACTGCGAGGTCGTTTCTCCCGAACTTTTTCCAAGACAAGTGGCAAACAATTGTTAGTGTACCACTCTGCAGTAACTGTTTTTCGATCGTCTAAAACAATTCTTGCGTAATGAACTGTCCTTCCGAAGAACGTGGCCACCATCTTTTTTCCCACGCTTCGACCTCTCTTCACTTTAGTTGGCAACTCCTCGGAAAGAAACATCCAGACAGCAGACTATCTCTTAATTTCAGGATCATAACAATAAATCCAGCTTTCGTCACCCGTAAGTATGTCGAACACAGCATTTGAGTCACCTCCGTAAAATCTTTGAACCATTTCACGACACCAATCAACACGACGGAGTTTTCTGGCCTCTGTCAAATTATGAGGTATCCACCGGGCACAAAGCTTCCTGACCGCTAAATATTCATGGAGGATTTTGTGCACTTGACTCATACCGATGCCTAAGCTTGTCCGAATCTGCTGATAAGTCACTCTTTCTCAGTCTCTATCATACGCCGCACAACATTGATGTTATCTTCAGTCGTCGCCGTATAAGGCCGTCCCTCACGCAGATAATCGGTGAGATTAGTGCGACCATGTTTAAAATCATTAAACCAGTTGTAAACGAGATGGGGCTTCATCGTGAAAGGCCAATCGAAGTCTATCATAACGTACGAAAATTTACTCGCGTTAAATTCATGCTGACGTGACACAGACAATTTTCAATTTGCCGCCAAATCGTAAACAAATGACAAATTAATAAAATACATACACAATAATATTGGCAAAGAGTTCCATTTTCAAAATTTGAACTTATTTTTTATTATATAGTTTACAAGTGGCCAGTTCTAAAAACTTTCAGTGTCGTCCTCGTAACAGGACGGCGGTTTGTGGCATTATTTAGGAGAGGCCTGTGTTCACCCGTGGACTTGTGATAGGTTTTATGCTGATGATGAATGCGCTATTTACCATGTGCTCGAAAAAAATCGAAAGGAAACCGTTATGCATAAATAACAAGAAAAATATCAAGGATATGATGTAAAGTCCGCTGGCTCGCATTGGGGTAGCAGGGCGGATACATCTGTACTCAGTAGTGGGACGTATATATAGACTATATTAAATAATTTACTACAAGGAATCAAAACAAATCTGTTTAGAATTGGGACTAAGTAATTAAAAAATGTTGCGTGTCAGCTCCGAATCCCGACTGACTTAAGAAGGCGTGGGACCATTGTAAATTAATTATGTATTCACACAATAGTGTATTTTGTTATTTTATTCTTAACGAGATAATGAATGATAGACATGAATTAATGATATGAATGAATGATTTTGAACGTGGTAGAGCCATGCTGCAGCTATATTAGTAGTATAGTTGTAGGACAAATGGGTCGGCTCGACCGGGGAAGGACCATGCTCTCACAGAATACCAGTGTAAAATAGCAGCTTAACGCTGCTGTGTTTCGTATGGCGAGTGTAGAGAACCGGAGACCCTTTTTACTGGAAACGAGGCATATCATCTTAGTCCTCACTGGTGACAACGCATCAGCATTTTGATTCGTATCCGAGGATAGATGTAGATCTCTATGTAGGAACGGAACGGAATGGAACAGGATGAAACGTAATGGAACGGAAAGGAATGGAATTTTGATAGGTAAATTAAAATTCGAATCCGTTCCGTTTCGTCCTGCATATTTTATGGGACTTTTTTGTTAAAGCGTATACATTGCCCATTGAAGGCATTGAAGATTTTTTTTGTGTTTGGATTTAGAAATTTTTTGTGTATGCAAGTCGGTTTCCATTACATGTTTATGAGACCGTAATGGTAGAGACATTCGTTTGTCCAACAAATGCGTACTCCTCTTCAACTTTCGTTCGGCCAATCGAGCGTGATGTGCTCCTTTTTACCGTACTCGTAGCAACTTCCTTTCTTTCATTAAGAGTTTCCTTACTTACTTGGTAAGTTTTCGCGTCGCGTCACACTGCTTCCACCACCGATGCATGTGTCAGTGCGCTCTTTAGAGATTAATAGTGGCCTAACTGCAGAATCTCGTAGTCCCGAATACCATCCACAAAAGCTCCATTAAGCTACTCTGACTTTCATTGGATATAAAAACGTGCGCAGGTGATCGGCGAATCAATTATTTCGAATATGTGAAAGTGAAATATACTTCGGGAAGCCCCTACGAGCACGTAGTTCACTGATGCCATTGTTATAGATCTTGGGATGGAAATCAATTATTATCTTAAAGGCATTTTTCACGGCCTGTTAAGAAAGAGTTGAAATTTTGTCGCTGTAAAAACTTTTATAAATTTCAAATAAAAGGGAAATCAGTAAGAGGAAAGTTTGGCGGTCTAAATTGATCATCAAGCAGAAGTGGCAATAGGCCGGCCACAAAGCTCGACTAACCAACAACTGATGGGGGAAAGGTTCTCCAGTGGCAGCCTCGTAACCATAAGTGAAGTGCAGAACGACATCACATTAGATGGAATATCTACCTTTTTATAGAATAAGGGTGACAAACGAGCACACAGTCCACCTGATGGTAAGTGGTTGCTGTGGCCCATAGACATCTACATCTATCTTCGTTTGCGAATTTAAATGCAGATGCGTTGTCAGCCGTGATGACCAAGATAGAATGCCTCTTTTCCAGTAAAAGGGTCTCTAGTTCTCTACACTCACCATACGAAACACAGCAGCATCAAGCTACTATTTTACGCTGGTATTCTGTGAGCGTGGTCCTTCCCCGGTCGAGTCGACCCATTCGTGCTACAACTATACTATTAATATAGCTGCAGCATAGCTCCACCACGTAAGATACGCCTACACCTATTAAGATATACGGGAATTCGATGAATGCATTAGGTGTAGGACTGTGTTTTGTAGCATTCTTTGAAGAGGCTTATATTCAGAAGTAAACTTGTGATGAGATGAATGCATGAATGAACAATATCTGACGAGTAAGGTGGATGATAAAGAGTTTCCAGTCGAAGCGTTAGAAATGATGGCTCCGTGGCGCAGTGGCTTAACGATAAGTTGAAGTTGTGGAACAAGTATTTTTATAGCCTACAAATAAGTGTCGACTTTTGTTTCATTATAAAAATGAATCATATTTGGTTTGCCGGTGGTAGGATGGACAGTGCCCTCTTCATCACACGATGATAGAACAAACACCAACTTGCTCGGTTTTGGTTTGTACGACACTAACGTCAACGGCCCATCATAACAGAACATGGATGTTCCTACTCGCCTGAAATGCATTCTTTTCAGCTCTTCAGGTATTTCCCGTTTGTTCGACCTAATAGTGCCGACCAAGGTCAAGTTGTATGGCTGCCTTAGCAAGTTTTTTGCTAATGGAACTGATGTGAACCAATTGTCACATGTGACATTTCTATTACTGCCATGAACTGCTTTTGTAAGTTCTTTTACGTAAAATTCACCGAGAGGCAAACCATTGGTTTGAGTGCATTTTCCTAGATATGGCATAGCATCAATCATGTATCGTGTGGCACTGTCACACGTCATTACAATTTTTAGTCCGTATTTATTAGGTTTGTTAGGTATGTACATCCGAAAAGGGCATCGACCCCGGAAACCCAAAAGCTGTTCGTCGATGGTTACATAAGGTCCGGGGATGTAATTGGATCGGCAGTGGTTAATGAAGATCTCCCATATTTTTCTAATTGGTACAAATGTATCAGTAGCCCTTAGTTCTGGCCGCAAAGATTTGTCGTCCATTCTTAAAGACCTTATCAGAAAATCGAATCTATCTCTACTCATGGCAGCAACATATCTGTTTCCTGAATACGAACAATCAAATAGCTCATCCGTAGTCAAATGATTGTCCTTCATAGCAGCTGTTAGTGTCAGTATGCCGAAAAGAGCCCGAATTTCTTCACAAGTTGTAGTTTTAAAGGTGGCTTTAACATCAGGCCTTTGAATCTTCAGCTGGATTTCAGCGTTGGTCCATTTTGTTATCTCCTCCACAATGTCATCAGTAATAAATATACTGAAACATTCTAAAGGTAAAGGCATTTATTCATCCGAGTGGGACCCCTAGATGTCCGTATAATATTAGCAGATGATACTCTGCCACTTGTTCTGCCTTTAGTGGCCGTCCAACGATGATCGTTTTTGCCTCTAAGAATTTGACGCTGTGGCATGATAATATAACTCGGCACACTTGGCGAAGCACTTTCAGAAGGTTCAGAGTCATTTTCTGACACATCTTCAGCATTCAATGGGTTCACCACTGGTTGAGCACTCACATCATAGTCTTCAGTATCACTTTGTACGTCATCTTCTAATAAATTGTCTTCAGTTTCACTATCGGACCCCTGAATCTCTTCATCGCTCGTTTCATTCAATAAGCGACTGATTTCTGCATCGTCTGCACGAATTCGTGACGTCATTATGGTCTCTTATCGTGGCCTATAACAAGTAAAAAAAACTATTAAAAATATGTACTTTTATACTCCAAAAATCGCATTATCACCTTTTTTTAAAAGTTGAAAAACTGAGACTAAAGATAACCATACGTCACTTCGACGTACGGAAGCCAAATATTGACGAAAGTATTGCACTTACCGGAGCGATACGGGTGTGTCCTGCAAGGTCCGACGACCGACTGAGTTGGCAGGAACGGCCAGTTTAGTGACGCGAAAATCAAACGAGCGATATCGATTTTTCAAAATCGATTACGTCGATTCGACGTAGGTTATCTATCCAGGGTTAAGGTACTCTGACTCTCATTGGATATAAAAACGTGCGCAGGTGATCGGAGAATCAATTATTTCGGAAATGTGAAAGTGAAATCTACCTCGGGAAGCCCCTACGAGCACGTAGTTCACTGATGCCATTGTTATAGATCTTGGGATGGAAATCAATTATTGTTTTAAAGGTATTTTCACGGTCTGTTAAGAAAGAGTTGAAATTTTATCGCTGCAAAAACTTTTATAAATTTCAAATAAAAGGGAAATCAGCAAGAGGAAAGTTTGGCGGTCTAAATTGATCATCAAGCAGAAGTGGCAATAGGCCGGCCACAAAGCTCGACTAACCAACAACTGATGGGGGAAAAGGTTCTCGAGTGGCCTCGTAACCATAAGTGAAGTGCAGGACGACATCACATTAGATGGAATATCGACCTTTTTTTTATAGAATAAGGGTGACAAACGAGCACACAGTCCACCTGATGGTAAGTGGTTGCTGTGGCCCATAGACATCTACATCTATCTTCGTTTGCGAATTTAAATGCAGATTCGTTGTCAGCCGTGAGGACCAAGATAGAATGCCTATTTTCCAGTAAAAAGGGTCTCCGGTTCTCTACACTCACCATACGAAACACAGCATCATCAAGCTACTATTTTACGCTGGTATTCTGTGAGAGCGTGGTCCTTCCCCGGTCGAGTCGACCCATTCGTGCTACAACTATACTATTAATATAGCTGCAGCATAGCTCCACCACGTAAGATACGCCTACACCTATTAAGATATACGGGAATTCGATGAATGCATTAGGTGTAGGACTGTGTTTTGTAGCATTCTTTGAAGAGGCTTATATTCAGAAGTAAACTTGTGATGAGATGAATGCATGAATGAACAATATCTGACGAATAAGGTGGATGATAAAGAGTTTCCAGTCGTAGCGTTAGAAATGATGGCTCCGTGGCGCAGTGGCTTAACGATAAGTTGAAGTTGTGGAACAAGTATTTTTATAACCTACAAATAATTGTTCCGTTCTGGATGTTATCCAATTTATGTATTTAAATCGCGTCCACGATACAGGAGAAAATTATAGTGTGAGGTTTCATCTATTCATTAAAAAATATACAGTGTTTAGGACGTTGCCGTGAAGTAGTACACTAAAGTAATTCACAAATCTTGGTTCTTTAAGAACGAGCTTATACTCGTATATAGCTTTGCAATTATTCTTGTTAGTCTACCATATAATGCCTCTTGGGGCTTTTACTTATTTAACGTTACCGTTACAACCTATTAAAGTCCACTGCTGAACATAGACCTCCCCTATAGGATTCCTCATATAAGCCATAGTTGCCACGCTTTTTCTTTTTAGTCATTATCAAGAAGTCGCAGCTGTGCATCTCCTGATTTGTTTCCCTCTGTCGCCTCTTACTACACTCACGGGATGTAATGGGGTTTTAATTATTTAGTTTTTACTTATTATAAGCCAGTGCTTCACTGAAATCCCAGCTGGTAATTAGTGGTGATGAAGCCCTATATATGCGTATCAAAAGCCTTAACTATATTATGCCCTATATTAAGCTGCTTAACGCTTAGTTTCTCGTGGAAGTGTTTTGGACTATGGTTGTGTTTGAGACGAGAGGCATCTACCTCCCTCGCTCCAATAATTCTGACTAGCCGTGGTAGCTCAAAAGATTGGCACTCTCGCTAATTACATATTACGCGAGCTAAGCGAGTTTGATGAACGCCCTCACTAATGAAATTGTTACTTTACTAATTTTTACCGGCAATATATCCAAGGAAGTCTGCAGTCTGTGAAAATGTTGAAGATCGTCCCCGCTATTACATCAGATTTGATAGACCACAAATTCTCGTAAGGGAACACCTATTCCTACCAAGGATGATTCGCGAGGCTATTGAAATTAAAAAAATTACATCCTAATTTCAATAGAGAAGATGGATGGGTGCTATCACCTGCTTGGGATACTATAATTAATAAAATTAAATCCATACCCATTCAAGATACTGTAAGCTCGTTCTGCGTAGATCGGACCAATAATGAATATTCAAAAGCTGATAGTAGTCCGGGCTAACTATAACATCGGGACGAAAAACATCACAGTCCCGAAACGTTGGGAATTAAAAAGTTAAATTTAAACGCGATAAAAAATCCGTAAAATTAGTTTTATTTATGTGTAGTATTTGCGTGAATATAAGAAATCGATATTATATCCACGCTAAAACATTCGCAATCAAAAATTCATCCGATGCTGTGGCGACTAACGCCGGTGTTCCTCAGGGGTCCGTTCTCTCCGCAACTCTCTTCCTGCTGCATATAAATGATCTGCTCATTCCCGGTATCTATGGGTATGCAGACGACTGCACAGTTGTAGAGAGATACCAACCAAGTGCCCGGGCCAGTCGGGATCATATCCAGTCAGAAAGAGAGGCTATGGTTGAGCGTGTGAGTCTCACACTACAGGCAGTCTCCGAATGGGGTGATGCCAATCTCGGGAGATTTAACGCCTCCAAAACACAAGCTAAAAGGAGCCCGCTCACCTTGGCTCCTACTTTCCGAAATGTTTCCTTGGAGTACACTGACCGCCTTCAGTTGTTAGGGGTTGAATTTTCTCCGAACCTCAACTATGGGCGGTCATTGAGTCCAGAGCCAAAGCAGCCGCAAGGAAACTTGGTGTCCTTGCAAGGGTGCGGCGGTACTTCACGCCGGGGCAGCTTCTTACATTATATAAAGCGCAAGTCCGGTCATGCATGGAGTACTGCTATCACATATGGGCTGGTGCTGCAAAATGCCACCTGGCAGCGTTGGATTCAGTGGAGAGACGTGCTAAGAGGCTCATTGGTGACCTTGATTTGGTTGAAACCAATTTTGTCAGCCTCGAGCACAGGCGCAGAGTAGCCAGTCTCACGGTATTCTATAGGATGCATTTCGGTGAGTGTGCGCAGGAATTATACGCTTTGATTCCTCCCTCTCCTTTCCACCATCGGACAACCAGTCGATCGGCGGGTCTTCATCCCTTTGTTGTCGATATTCCACGCATTAGAACCAAACGGTTTGCTTCATCTTTTGTAATGCGTACGGCAATGGAGTGGAATAATTTGCCGGCGTCTATCTTTCCGTTCGAATACAATCTGGGCGTCTTCAAGGCAAGAGTGAATAGGCTTTTGTTATGCTAAGACACTGCGATTTACCATCTAAGGCTACATCACCACTTACCACCAGGTGGGATTGTGGTCAAGAACTGGCTTATAATAAGTTAAAAAAAAATCTACACGCTAAGACAAAGTGTATATGCCCATTGGAAGAAAAAGTGGTAAGGTCTGACAAAGGCTGTGTCTGTTCAGGAAACCTTATTACTATTGCACACAGACCGAATTTCAGTCACGGTGACCAGTCTAAACGTAGACCAGCCATCTGCGTAGGACATGATTATAGCGCCCGAGTGTATGCGCAAGCACAGTAGCACTCTCTATCCCCTCATTCTTATAGTCTGATGGGACGGTAATCCGACATGATCGGAGAGAGATCAGGCGCAGGACCGACGGCTTGACGTAGTCATAGAAGTGAAACACCGCCGACTTTCTAGCTCCGGGCTGCTACTGGGAGTGTATTGACAGAAAAATTCAATAACAAATTTTTGGCCTGACCTGGGATTCAAACTCGGGACCTCATCAATAGATTGCCATAAAGTACGGTCACGTGCCATCTTCATCTATCGACTACCTGCCAGTTTCCCTCTGTCGCCTATTACGACATCCACGGGATGATATGGGGTAGTGCATTTTCTTAGGCCGTAAGAAAGAATGTCATCTTTATTTTTCTTCTACGCAGCCGGCGTTTTTATTACGTGAGACATATTAAATAAATTTTATTTTAGATATATTGGTGAATATCTTTCGAGAAAAAAATTATTGACATGGTCGAGCAGAGACTATAATGACTTAAGTCAATTAATAGAAACAGGCGTTACTTTGCGGAAATCCATTATATTAAAGTTGGAAAAATTTACTTATCCGCTCAATAAAATAAAATGATGTGTCTTACCTTGTTTGAAGAGCACCTCCCGCTTTCCCTCAATTGCGTGCACTATTCCGTCACCACTAATCCCAGCACCACTACTCCCACCACCACTACACTGAAATCAATCACAATAAATTCCACGCGGGCGAAGTCGCGGGAACAGTTAGTCCTCTATAATATTTCACCGTGCTTTGCTTCACATTGATCATTTGTCAAGTATACATCTTACCAATATCTTGTAACCCTGTCTTGCGCAAATGATTAGTCTCCGTAGAAACTGGCCGCTGCGCCGTGACCGAAATTCGATGTAAAGGACATTATTAAACTTCTTACCACTATTAATACCATACATCACTGTGTATATCTCTAATAATTTAATATTTATAATTTCGACGGCTTCGTGGCGCAGTGGCTTAGCAATGAGTTACGGCGGCTGCGGCTACGATTCCCGTACGGAATAATGGTCTACAAATAATTGATAATTTATAAGCGACAGTAGCCTAATGGCAGGGTGCGGACAACAAACTTAAAAGGTTGTGGGTTCGAATCCGCCATTGGACTACTGTTGAATCCACTGTTTTTCTTGGCATCACTCTCCACGCAAAGCTTCAGTGCGGCCCCCATATATCCAGACTAGCAAGCAGACTAAGTTCTGCAGCCTATGCTGTAAAAAATATTAGAGGTCTCACTAGTGTCGAGACAGCTAGATTAGTTTATTTCAGTTATTTCCATAGCATAATGTCTTATGGAATTTTACTATGGGGAAATGCGGCTGATTCAAAATCTATTTTTTGTTTTACAGAAGAGGGCCATTAGAGCTATTTACAACCTAAAACCGAGAGAGTGTCTTAGAGATAAATTTAAAGAAATAAATATATTAACTTTGGCCTTTCAGTATATTTACGAAAATTTAATGTATGTTCACAAAAACAAAGGTAGTTTTAGTAAAAAAAGTGATGTATACTCTGTAAACACTAGGAACAAACGCAAGGTAGTGATACCAGTTTCTCGACTCCACAGAGTCATTAATTCATTCTTGGGGCAATGTATACGCTATTACAACAAGGTCCCGGAAAGTGTACAGGCTCTCTATTACCAAGTTTAAATGTTTTGTTAAGCTGAAACTGTATAAAAAGGGTTATTATAATATAAATGAATACATGGTTGATAATAACCCCTGGGAATGAGATGGTCGCTTTCAAGCAGTTTCTAAAATAAATTTTGTAAATAGTTTGTACAACCATTAATGAAAAATTTACTTTAAAAAAAAGTCCCGCTGGGTTTCTTGCTGGTTCTTCCCAGGACAGAGGGAGGGGTTTTTTCGAACCAGTGGTAAAGTAAAAAAATAACTTTCAATAAGAATTACACATGTGATCTACATATATTGAATAAAAAAAAATTCTATTCTATTCTATTCTGTCGTGAACCACTCCTAACACAAGCATTTTAAGCTTACCAGGAGTGGTTAAAGAGAATATTAGTAATGTTAAATAGCATTTCTAGTGTTTCTTTTTTTTAAATTGCTCCGGGTCTGCATGTTTGTGTTTGAGAAATTTATGTACATTTGTAAACTGACTCTACGACACAGGAGAAAATCCTAGTGTGAAACGTTTAAAAAAATACTAACAATAATATTATCTAGTATTTAAGCTTAGTGTAAAGTTTTACTTCGAGTAAATTTTTTCTCGACACAATTTTCCCATGTAATGTACATTGGTACATTGTTGTCGAAGCGTCAGTCCGAAAGAAATCCCACTTCCAATTAAGCAGTAAAGATAAAACAGCAAGATTATTTCGCATTAACAAATTCGCCTTTTGTTAGTTAATATAGCCCGTTATAAATAATTCTGTCAGTTTGTGCCGACACGACGTTTCAATGGGCAATAGTTGGATATTGTGTAAGCGAACCCGGGGGCGGATTGATGTGTTTTATACTAAGTAATTACATGCCGAATCTTCATTAATTGATGTCAGTGTTGCCCCCAGAATGTGCGAAAACGTGTCCATTGTAAGATGACCTCGCGTTGTTCGTTGCGCCAATGGGTTACCGGTTCGCTCAAAAACGGAGGTGGTGCTTTTGAAGAGGTTAAAAGCGTGTTGTATGGATCGCTCGCGTACATTCGCTTTCTATACTTAGACAAATCGCATCGCGTTGTATTTTCGAAAAACGGTCAGTTAGGATGTCGCATTAGTGCATCCCAAACTTTTAAATATAAGCTCACAAGTGGCTGACTTACTTTAAGCCTAATTAAAAATACATTGAATATAAATTGTTTGCTAATAAAAAAATGTTTTGTTAAAGAAAGTTTATTAAAAAACTTATTGTAACTTCAATAAAAACCTATATATTATGTAGACAACATAAAATATAGGTTAATTGTAAAGTTTGGGAAACGCTGGCCACATTGACTTATTTTAATAGAATCATCTATAGTTTACTAGTGAATTTTGTGCTGTGATAATAAAGTTATTTTTTTATTTATTTTTAGTTCTGTTGCCTTTGGTGATTTTAAAAAAGGGAGGAAGAATAAAGGTAAGATGTTTTTTATTTTTAAATTATAAGATTGGAATCTATTTTGTGATTTAAAACGTTACTGAAATCGATTTTTGCCAATTAAAAGTTGAAAGTTTGAAACAATAATTTTTGCAGTGTTATTTTATTATCTGTTTTAAACTTTAAATATGTTTCGTTATTTGATCTTATATAATTGATAAATTATTCACAATACCACAATCGCGGAACTTCTACTTAAGCAAGTAATCCATTTTTTTCATTTTGTGAGAAATTGTAGAAAAATGTTGTAAATTTTCGCATAAAATTTAATAACTAAAAACTTAATTGGGGACTTACGTCTTAATAATTATTAGTCAAAGGTAAAGTAAAGTTGCAGCCTATATACGTCCTAATGGCACAGGTATCCTTTCATTTTTAAGAAGGTTATGGGGCATCACTCCACCGCGTTGCTCCAGTGCGTACCTATTGATGTACTTCACATGTGTATTTAATTTCTCGGACATGCAGGTTTCCTCCCGATGTTTTCCTTCACCGCCGTAGTAAATAACCACTTAAAATTGCAAATTAACAAGTTCGTTGGTGACGGCGGGGATCGAACCCGGGTTTGCTTGCGTACTTTGAAATTTCCGGTGTGCGCATAGCCACTGAAGGCTCTGTTATAATAATACTAATAAAAAACCTGCGTTTAAACTTGGATTTGCTTCTAAGGTATATTGAGGTAATGCCGCATCAAATGTCGCCTTATTTATCATAATTACGTAAACCGTGAAGCAAGAATATCCACTACACGATATCGTCCTGTAGGTGTCATAAGAGTCAACAGAGGGAAACTGAAACAAGAGATGGGCAGCACCATCTATCGGATAACAACTCAAAATAAAATAAACCTGCGATTGCCAACTCAGTTGCGGGGCAACTATGGCAAAATCCAGATGAGGTAATCTATGGGGGAGTTCTATGTTCAGCAGCGGATGTTTATAGGTTGTAATGGATATATAGTTTTAATAGTACCTTATTCTATAGCTTGCGATCCAATTTTGAGTAAAAAGTTTAAAAAAAAACATTTTCCGTATTAGTTCTTTAACACTTTCACTGTCCGGTTTTCAGACACAATAGTAAGACAATAGCAATGACCTATATGTAGTGCACAGGACAGCGAAAGGGTTAGGATGACCCTCGCGTTACAATGGTATGGGTTATGGGCCGCAGCCACTAAATTATCACTTACTTAACGACCTGTGCCTCTATTATCAGTACCGTTATAGCCTATCAAAAGTCCTCCAATCCTGTCCAATCTAGTCCCCACATCAACTTTTAAGCAGTCCACTGCCGAACTTGAGCCGATCTCCAATAACCACGATCTTCAATAACCACCATGTTTACCGAACTTTTTTTTTATAGCATAAGGGTGACAAACCAGCACACAGTCCACCTGTTGGTAAGTGGTTGATGTGGCCCATAGACATCTACATCTATCCTCGATCACGAATCAAAATGCAGATGCGTTGTCACCCGTGAGGACTAAAATGGAAAGTAAATGTCTATGGGCCACAGCAACCACTTACCATCAGGTGGACTGTGTGCTCGTTTGTCACCCTTATACTATAAAAAAAATTAAACAAACGACTCGGTAATAATAGTTTTAAGTGTCAATGGTATAGTAGACGGCTACGTGGCGCAGTGGCTTAGCAATGAATTGTTGCGCTGGGAGCCGCGGGTTCGATTCCCGCACGGCACAAGTATTTGTATGACCTACAAATAATTGTTCCGGGTCTGGATGTTTGTCCTCGTGCAATTTATGTTTGTAAACTGCCTCCACAATACAGGAGAAAATCCTAGTGTGGGTGTAACGTTTTTTTAAGAAAAAATAAATATTATCGCACATGATTCCTGGTTTACTAGATGTTAGGACTCCTCTTCTGCATAGGAGTCTATCTAGGTAGGTACCTCCCTCTTACCTTTTTCTGCTGCCAAATAGTAATAATACTGTCTTAGGTTCTGACGGGTATAGAGAGCCAGTATAGTTACAGGCTATGAGCATAGATCACTAATAAAAAACTAGATACACAGTCAGTGACAAAAATGTCCTTACCGAATGAGCGCCCACTCGAACATTTGGGTGCGCTTTTAATTTGTACGTAGCTTTGTGAATACAACTTTAGGCAAAGCACTTAAGGTTGAATTTACATTAATGTATATTTATTTCAACTAGAATTACGTCAAAACAATTGGCGACAGTTTTTAGAGAACTTTTGCATGGGATTGTGTATCTAGTTTTTTATCAACCGACGAAAAAAAAGGAGGAGGTCCTCAAGTCGACGCGTATATTTTTTTTTATGTATGACCACGCATAACTTTTTACAGAGTAGTCCGATTTTGATGATTCTTTTATTATTGGATAGGGTATACCTCTACATTGGTCCCATATAAATTTGATTAAGGTCTGTCTAAGAAGTTTTTAGTTATCTTTAATAATATATATTGAATTCGGTTGTACAAAATTTTTAATTTTAAATTATTAGTGATCGATGGCTGTGAGGCATTATATTTTAGCCCTCAAAGTCTATTCTGTCGCCTTTTTTGTTTGAAGTTAGCTGCAGGTAGCCACATTGTAGTAACCATTTCCCAATTGTGCCAGTTCGTATGTCACTTCAGTTATAATAAAAAAAGTATCGCCTTGTCGGAATATCTGGTATTCATCCAGTCTCGGATTTGATTTCAATTCTAGCTGAAATTAACATTAATGTGCGCAAAAACAAAATCATTAAACTTATTCCACCTCTCCTCTTATTCCTTAGAAGGTTTTTGTACAAGAATTATTCCGCCGCTCTGCGTATATGCGTGAGGGACAGGTTTCATATGACTTTGTTATTTAAATTTCTCAAATACGTAGGTTTTCTCCTGACTTTTCCTAAAAAAAAAGCTAGTGGCATAACATCCCTTAAAACTGCAATTAACAATTTAAATGCTATCGACCAGTATAGAACTCATATAAAATTTTAAATAAAGATTATCCCTGTATTGCTACGGCCTTCATCCATCATCGTCATTGACATCCAAATGATATTAAAAAAAATACAAAATTATCATACACAAATCCAATAATAGCCATGTCGAATTATTAACAAGAACCAAAGAAAGCTTTTATAATTCGCAAAGAATTTTGCACTTTTACTTTTTTCCAAACGGAAAAGGAAGTGTTGCCAGTTATCGAATTTACAAATATTTCACGCTCTTTAAAAAAAGTTGCCCACGACTCACAGTTGCGTCTTTTACGTAATTATACATTTTACGTATCATCGTAGAATCGTGGAATGTGAGGTCGCTAGTTCAATTATAGTAAAAGTACGTTTGAAAGTTTTGAAGTAATGTATGGTAATTGGTGATAGTTTGCTATATTAAGTTGTATTAACCAATCGTTATCAATACGCGTTACGTTTACTATTACGCCTTTATCCTAAATCATTTTTGGTGAAGGAGTATTAGTGTTTATAAACTTTAAATCTATATCTATATAAATAAAATGATAGAGGTTTGCAGTTTAGCGCGCATCACGGAAAAACTACTGGATAGATTTCAATAAGTTTTGCTAAGTTTTATTTCTTAGACACTTGGCCCTTATCTAAAAAAATATTGCGATATCCTTATTTACTATAAAGTTATTAAAGTTTTAAGAAACAACGATTTTATACGGGGTTTTCACACGGTCAACTGTACGTCGCTTGCTCTCGCGTTACCAACCCTAGTAATTTATTTATGTATAAATAATTTATATATTTTAGACGAATAACATTGTTTACAAAGAAATTTTGTAAGCAAAGTATATTTTTGCTTGCGATCTTTTTGATGTTTTTTCCTTCACACATACGAAAACTTTCTTAATATATTAAGCAACGCGGACGAAGTCGCGGGTATCAGGTAGTTACTAATATTATATTAACGTAATAGAGCCATGCTGCAGCTCGACCGGTCGAGCGTCTTTACCGGTATAATGACATTCTATTTTTGACAACGCATTTTACATTTTGATTCTTAATCGAGGATAAATGTAGCTAATAAATGTGTATGTGCAATAGCATCCACTTACCATCAAGTGTACTGTGTGCTGTGTGAGGACAATGCATCGCCATTTTAATACTTTATTGATGATAAAATAGGTGTATCTAAGCCACAGCATTCACTTTCCATGAGATTCACTCACCATCAAATATTTTATGCTTTTAGTAACTTCTTCATGGGGCCAATATATACGCCTTTAAAACAAAGTCCAACAAAAACATACAGGACCTATCTAGCAAAAAGTTAAAAAAATTTACTAATCGGAAATCGTTTTAAGGTTTTTTTTTTATAGAATAAGGGTGACAAACGAGCACACAGTCCACCTGATGGTAAGTGGTTGCTGTGGCCCATAGACATCTACATCTATCGTCATTTGCGAATTTAAATGAGATGCGTTGTCAGCCGTGAGGACTAAGATAGAATGCCTCTTTTCCAGTAAAAAGGGTCTCCGGTTCTCTACACTCACCATACGAAACACAGCAGCATTAAGCTGCTATTTTACGCTGGTATTCTGTGAGAGCGTGGTCCTTCCCCGGTCGAGCCGACCCATTCGTGCTACAACTATACTATTAATATAGCAGCAGCATGGCTCTACCACGTAGAATTATTTATATTAGTAAAAGTAAATGATTAATCATCTATAAAATCCCGCTGGGTTTCTTGCTGGTTCTCAAGACTTACGTTTTTTCCGGACCAATGGTAAAAGCATAAATGACGTTCAATAAATATTCGTGTAATATAATATATTGATGAAAATATATTCTATTCTATTAATTGATTAGTGATGGAAAAGAAATCCCAATTCGTTTACACAGTGTGGTTAGTATGAATTGTTATCTAATTATAAAAATATCCGACACCCTAAATTTACGAGCAAAGGCGTATTTCAACGCATATATAAACATTATAAGGTGGTTGTATCATGCCTTACATAATCTGTTAAAATCACATTAAAAACAATAGCACTTCGCAATTTAACGAAAGACAATTGAAGACGCCTTGACATTTCCGAACGCTTTCTAGCACTATCGCGGACAGATGAACTAATTAGGTCGCTGTTTACACTCAACAATGAATGTAACTCAATGAAGCAATATACGCTTCAGAATTTTGGTTATTGTGCGGTTAACAGTGATTGTACTATAATCATTGAGTTCTATGTACTACGTACTAGAGAAGCTATTCCAAACAAAAAATGTGCACTACTCTGTTTTCGCGCATGCGCGGGAGATAGTAGATTTTAGTCTATGATTGTAGATAGCGTGGCATATAAATGAAGAAATTTATTTTTTCTATTGTAATATTATTACCTATTTATTCACTTGAACGACAAATAATTTTACTTATTTGACTACTGATTTATTAATTACTTTCAGCTTTAAAACTTTAATTAGAAATCTCGTATTATTAGTGCAGCTCCACACACTATGAATATTGAAGCCACACTAAATGACACTAAAGGTGTACGGATTGCAGTACAGTTCATTTGAACATAGTGAATGTTCGGAAAGGAAATCTAGTGCGTAGTACATATATATCGATGATTATAATTAATTTACCGTTACCGCTACAGTCTATTAAAGTCCACTGCTGAACATATGCCTCCCCCATAGATTGCCTCAAAAGGGGGACATTTGCCATATTTGCCACGCTTGGCAAGCGAGTTGGCAACAGCTGTTTTTTATTTTTAGTCGTTATTAGGGAGACGCTACTGCCCATCTCCCGATTTGTTTCCCTCTGTCGCCTCTTACGACACCCACGGGATGATATGGGGTAGTGGATATACTTACACCGCCACTAAACTGTAACACGGTAACACTATATTTAAATTAATGTTATATTGTCTAATGACATGATGTTTTCCGGCCAATTTCGTTCTCGTAGACATCTTCCGGGCTCTAAAAACAAATCAATAAGACAGGTCATATAGTGATGTAAGTGTACATCCTCACATAGATGCTCGTTCACTATGATTTATCTTTGCTAACTTACCGTCAGGTAGTCTGTGCTAGATTTTCACCTTGTATTTATTCTTTTTCTTCTTTCTTCTTTTTATTAAAAAACGTTACCCCCACACTAGGATCTTCTCCTGTATCGTGGAGGCAGTTTACAAACATAAATTGCACAGGGACAAACATCCAGACCTGAAACAATTATTTGTAGGCCATACAAATACTTGTTCCGTGCGGGATTCGAACTTGCGGCTCCCAGCGCTGCAACTCATTGCTAAGCCACTGCGCCACGGAGCCGTTGATTATTATTATTATTATAAAAAAGGGCAAAGCAAAATCCATCTGATAGTAAGTAAGCCTTGGCCCATAGACAGCTTCGCCAATAGCTAGCTAAAGGCCAGATATCTAATTTTGATTTACAATCAAAATGCAGATCCGTTTCTCCCTGAAAATCAAATTGGATGCCTCGATACTATATAAAGTGCCAAGGGTCTTCGGTTTCCATCATTTGTCATACGAAACACCGTAGTAATTTCATAGTGGTATTCGGTGAGAGTATGCTCCTTCTTTATACCACGCTCAAATGGATGTAAGCTTTGATGGAACATTAGAGATATGGAGAAAATAACATATAGAACTAAACATGTATTTGTTTCTGTACAAATTGCTACTGACTTAAACTCGCGATGCAATATTTGGATAATCTGTTAGTAGTTTGCCATTAAACTGCGATGGTTTTACATAATATAGTACGGGTGTCCCTAATTCTAAGTCGCTTCCCGCCATCTGTACGCTTAAATCTTTTAAACTACGCAACGAATTGTGATGCGGTTTTCATTAATAGACGAAATGATTCAAGAGGATAGTTTATATATATAATATAGTATGTGTATAAAGGATTATTTTGCAATAACCGGCAAAATTTGCAGAAAAGGTTGAGAATAAGTATTATATTCAAATCGTGAAGAAAAATTAATTAAAAAAAATCTCAAACATTCTGTCCATTTTATCTTTGAAAATTCAAAATGCGTTGTAATGTATTATTTTAACTGATTGTCATTCATAAATATCTATTTTACTACGCACACACACATTCGTAAGGATCGAACGGTCAACAAAAACGTTGTGAATTGAATCGCACACAGAGGAGCGCGCGTACGCGTAGTTGTTGCCCATAAATCACATCCAATTTGGGATAATTTCAAATAAAAGTAGAAGCCTTATTTACTCGTATTTTCAAAAACTGCAATTACGTTATGTTATTATTTATATATTTGAACTTAAGTTTAAAATTTGGCTACTCTTTGTAAAATAACAATAATTCTTCTATCGGTGTGTATGTGACTGAACTCCTAAACGGCTGAACCGATTTAGATGAAATTCTGTGTGCGATTAATTTGATTCGAGAATGGTTTACATTCACAATTGGACCCGGTAGGTGGCACTGTTGTCGAGATCCAGATATCAGCCGTGCAAAGCCGGGACGGATCGCTAGTGATTTAATAAAAGCACTACAGCAACGCGTTAATAATTTAACACTTAATGATTTCTTATAGTTTCACGAATACTAGACATTGGATGAATCTAATTTTACGGATTTTACCCCATTCACATATATAAAAAATATAGTTTTATTCAATTTATCACTTATTTTGTGCATTAACGTATAATTTAGCACGTTTAGCATCATTTTAAATGACTTGATACTATAAATGTTGTTGAAACTTATGGTGCTTAGCAAAATCAATAGTTAAGGTTTTTTCTTTATAGAATAAGGGTGACAAACGAGCACACAGTCCACCTGATGGTAAGTGGTTGCTGTGCTGTATCTTCGTTTGCGAATTTCAATGCAGATGCGTTGTCAGCCGTGAGGACTAAGATAGAATGCCTCTTTTCCAGTAAAAAGGGTGTCCGGTTCTCTACACTCACCATACGAAACACAGCAGCATTAAGCTGCTATTTTACGCTGGTATTCTGTGAGAGCGTGGTCCTTCCCCGGTCGAGCCGACCCATTCGTGCTACAACTATACTATTAATATAGCTGCAGCATGGCTCTACCATGTAAAAACGTAGCTTGTATGAAAACATAAATCTATATGTTATGTTTATTATAATCGTAAAGTTAATTTAAAGCCAGTGAATAAAGCACGTTTCAATACGCATATGGAAAATGACGACCACATAATTCCACGATCGGCATTTCTGCTGAGGCTTTGATTGCTTTGGTTAAGAATCATTCATTCTACCTAAAGCTCATCAATATACGAAAAATAAAAGTAATTACTATAAATGTCCTAATCCTCGTCACATGCTACCTATTGTTATAAAGTAGGATTTGATTTGTTACTTTAAATTTTATTTTAATGCATATCGGATGCAGGTTTCTTTGTAGCCAAGAATTTGACATCCCTAATGATTTATTATATTTACGCGAACACTACACATTGAATAAAACTATTTTTACGGATTTTATCGCGTTTAATTTTACTATTTTGATTCCCGACGTTTCGGGTGCTTTACAGCAACCCATGGTCACGGGGGGGGACTGTAAAACACCCGAAACATGGGTTGCTGTAAAGCACCCGAAACGTCGGGAATCAAAATAGTAAAATTAAACGTGATAAAATCCGTAAAAATAGTTTTATTTAATTTGATATCCTTCTTAAATTTTCACTAGTGATGGCACTGGTATCTAATTTTGTTTTGGATATTAGAGAATTCAACGGACATTTTTGAGGAGATGTTATCACAATAAATTACTCGATATAGAAATGATGATAGGTAGCAACTCATTTTGAATAGTTCAATCATCATTTCAGTGATGTTGATGGCCATAGCGAATATAACAAATTGCACATTAAAGTAGATTTTAAAATCTAAACAAAATCGAATGTTATGTGAATCGACCTTTATTCGGATATCGTTAGTGCAGGCCATTACCATCAGAACGATCATTGCTTGCGTAATTTATGCTATCATTTGACATTAGCAACGCATTTGATGCAATTTAGTTCTTAACACTAGTGTTAATAAAGTTTAAAATACAATAAACTTAATGATGGGATCCGGATGAAAGGTGGATGATTAAAGACATTGGAAGGATGTTGATACTGAATAAAATGACGGGTGTCTGTTTGATATGACCTTAATGCTTATAGAAAAATCGTTGGGTTATTTTAATTGCACAAATAGATAAGTTAACGTTATAACGATTTGTAATTATGTTATGTAAATTACTAATACTGGGCTATGTCAATTTCTCTTGTTCTGTGGATTGTTGTTGTCCTTGTTGTGTGGATATTGTCATTACGAATTTCATCACGCAAAGAAATTCCCTCTCCATAGCACGCTAAGTAATTGCGCTTCCTCATACGGCCAGCGGTGAAGATCCACGTTTCAGTTCCGTAAGTCATCACTGGGCAATACGCACTGGTCGTTCACTTTCGTCTTAAGATTCTGAAGAACATCAGACAAGAAGATTTGTCGCAGAAGATCTTACGAAACACGCAGGTAGATGGATGAAGATGGCTCAGGACCATACTTTAAATCAATTTATGGGAGAGTTCTATGTTTAGCAGTGGACTTGTAATAGGCTGTTGTGATGGTGATAGTGATATAAACATTAATAAACGGTTTTTAAAAAGAAACAATAATATTTAACAAGTATATTTTGATGGCTGGTGTGTTCATTGACCCATACGAATGGTTCGGCTCGACCGTGGAATGACCACGCCCTCACAGAATAACAACGTCTAATAGCAGCTTAATGCTGCTGTCTATCGTATGGTGAGTGTAGAGAATCGGAAAACTCTTTTTTACTTGAACTGAGGCATTCCATCTTAGTTCATGAAACCTGTTTTCGGAGACTAAACTATTTACCTACATTGTGACACGCAAGCGTTAAAAAATAAAATAAAAATAATGGAACGTCGAGAGATACAGTAAAGAAATGTGCAAGTCTCTTTAATTTAACTTGGTAAAGCCATGCTGTAGCAATATTATGGTTGTGGCATGAATGGGTCGGTTCGACCCGGGAAGAACCACGCTCTCACAAAATACCAGCGTGAAATAGCAGCTTAATGCTGCTGTGTATCGTATGGTGAGTGTAGAAAACCGAAGAACCCTTTTATACTTGAACTGAGGCATTCCATCTTAGTTCTCAGGGTGGCGACACATCTGCATTTTGATTCTTAACAGAGGATATATATTGACAATGGGCCGTAACATATATTTACTTTTAAGTGGATTGTGTGCTCTGTGTTGTTACCTTTATTCTATATAAATATTTTACAACTAACTATTTTACCTGGCGCGTTGCTGCCACATAAGAAAAAATTGTAGGTAAAAATTTCGTTTTAAATTTGGAAGAGCTATATTGTTTAATTAGGAATGATAATACATTCATTGAACTTGAATGTTATATAACTTTCAAATAAATTTGTCGGTACGATACGTGCGCCACCTACTGTAAGTTAATTGTACTATGCCTTTAACCTTCACGCAAGTGCAAGAAATAAGTTGACAAAGTTTTACTACAACCTGATAAACGGTAGGGCAGCGCATAAAATACGAACAAACAAATATTAATTTGTATATATTAGGTAGTATATATATATATATTTTTTTTTCAAATTTTACAAAAATTGTAAAGATCAGATGGATTGTATATCGATTAAAAATAAAACATTTTTTAACCAAAGCTAACATAACATTTTATTAGTCTATAATAATTTATTTTTGCCCTTTATAGCCATTATACGTTGTTGAGAAGATGAACTGTATGGCGAAATTACCAATCATATTGCGCATGCAAGTTGATTTTGTTGCTTTGCACGTGAAACCACTGAGAAAACAGATTACGCCATAATGGGACCTAGCTATATCGATTTTTCGCCGTATTCCGGTATTTTGTAGGATAGCTTACTCCTAGATGCAATGATGTCCTACTAAAACATTCAAGAAAATTAATTCATGCAGGTGGCTTAGGACCGTGATTTGTGGCGTTTCTTGGGAGAGAAAAATGTTTAGGAATTGTCAAGGGATGAAATAATGATGACTATGATGGGTCATTGAAAGCAGTCATTTTTGTTTTCTTTTACTCGTTGACTTGTTAGTTATGTTTTTTTTTATTTTTTTTTATTTATAGAAAAAGGTTGACAAACGAGCACACAGTCCAACTGATGGTAAGTGGATGCTGTGGCCCATAGATATCTACATTTATACTCCAATAAGAATCAAAATGAGGACTGAGGACTAAGATGGAATGCCTTGTTTCCAGAAAAAGGGTCTCCGGTTCTCTACACTCACCATACGAAACAGCAGCATTAAGCTGCTATTTCACGCTGGTATTCTATTAGAGAGTAGTCCTTCCCCGGTGGAGCCGACCAATTCTTGCTACAACCATAATATAGCTGCAGCGTGGCTCTACGACGTATATACGTGTATTTACGTAATATGTGAATCTTTAGGTCATTACGTGGTGATAGCAGTTTACACTGCACATTTGTACTACACAAGCACTTGAGACCTGTTTTCGGAGACTAAACTATTTACCTACATTGTGATACGCAAACGTTAAAAAATAAAATAAAACAATGAAACGCCAAGAGATGCAGTAAAGAAATGTGCAAGTCTCTTTAATTTAACTTGGTAGAGCCATGCTGTAGCAATATTATGGTTGTGGCACGAACACGGGAAGGACCACGCTCTCACAGAATACCAGCGTGAAATAGCAGCTTAATGATGCTGTGTTTCGTGCGGTGAGCTTAGAGAAACAAAAAATACCATTTTTACTGGAAACAAGGAATTCCATTTAAGTCCTCTGGAGTGACAACGCATCTGCATTTTGATTCTTAATCAGGGATAGATCCACCGCTTATAATCAGATAGACTGTGTGCTCGTTTGTCACCCTTATTTGTCATCCTTAAGGGAAATAGCGGGTCGTTTGCAACACGAGTATCCTCTGATTACTCACTGGGAAGTCTCAGCAATATGTTATAAACAGGATTACCGAAATAAACGCATTATTTATTTATTTATTATATAAAAAATATGCACATATTTTAGCATATATGAAATGAGAAAAGAAACGAGTAAGCATATATCATCGTGACAAGCGTGAGTGCTTTGTCGCTCCGTGGCATCTAGTGTCACAGGCCAAGTCTAGACCTTGCTCTTCCCAAGGACCTGTTAGCGCAGTTGAGGTCTAGTACTTTCCATTGAACTGTGACCTTATCGTATTTTCACTTTCGAATCACCTTATAAATAACTTGACAGTATTAAAATAATTTCTATTAGTTTGATTTGTTTAATCTAGTTGAATGCAATAGCGATGGCCTACGGAGCCTGAATAGCCGTCGCGCTATGCTAAGAGCTTTAACAGAATGTTTTAACAGAATTTAACAGAATGCGAGAAACCCGGGTTCGATTCCTGCTGGCACCGATAGAATAATTAGTTGCAATTTTAGGTGCAGATTTACCACGTGCTCGGTGGTAAAAGAGAACATCGTGACTCCTGAGAAATTATAATATTATGAAGATTTTTTTTTTATAGAATAAGGGTGACTAGCGAGTACACAGTACACCCGATGGTAAGTGGATGCTGTGGCCCATATACGTACATTTATCCTATCGATAAACGAGGCATTCCATCTTAGTCCTCAGGGGTGGCAACGCATCTACATTTTGATTATTTATCGAGGTTAAATATAGATGTCTATATGCCACAGCATCCATTTGCCATCAGGTGGCTTATGTGCTCGCTTGTCACTTACTTACTTATTCTATAAAAGAAAACAATCGAGTCGAGCCGACTATTTACATAGACGCAGAGAGCGGATTCGCTCCATCTTCTTCTTCATCAGCCTGAAAAGACCACAGCTGAACATGGTCCCTTCATTTCGTAGCAACACACGGCATTTGTTACTCTAATTATCATTCTTCCATCCATCCATCCATACAGCCTATAAAAATCCAATGCTGAACATAGACCTTCCCTATAAATTGCCTCAAAGGGGATTTTGCCATAGTTGCCACGCTCGGCAGGCGGATTTTTATTATTTTGAATTGTCATGTTTCAGTTTCCCTCTGTAGCCTCTTACGACACCCACGGGACGATATGAAGTAGTGGATATTCTTACACCGCCACTACACGGTTGTTACTCTAATATAAACAAAAAGAAATCCTCTGTAATTTTATTAATCTATGTACCACTTAATTTCCAAACAGTTGAAACAGGCTGATGAGTATCGATTCACGAATCATTCGTTTTACACAATTCGGTAAGAAGGTATTATTTTTAGCTGTTTTATAAGTACATACAGCAAGACAGCGTGCATCTATTGCGAGTACAATTTATATTTTGCAATCTAAAATTATCTCACTTAAATATATATTAAGAAAAGTTGTGAGTACAATAAGCTATGTAAAACTCAAGAATGGTTTTATTTTTTGTCAATTTATTTCTTAATAAAAAAGTCTAAAATTAAAAATAATATAAAAATGGGATGAGGACATGTTTTTTTTTAAAATTAATAATATAACTAAGCAACATTAGCCGCGAACTCAAAAGTCGTAGGTTCGAATCCGTATTGTTCATGAATTGCTCCTAACACAAGTGAAGCTTACTTGGAGTGTTTCACTGAAATATTGATAGGGAAGGTGGGGCATGACGGGATGGTTAACGTTTGATGAAGAATAAAACACAGGTTTTTGTAATCAACTAATGTACTTTATTCTTTAACTATTCTTTGGTAATTAGTCTTTCAGTTTAACAAAGAATTAAAGATTTATTTAAAGTTTAAAAAATAATAAATCAAAAAATATCAAAAAAGTCCTTTCTCCCCATCTTGCCCCACGGGTTGGGCAAGACAGGGTACCTAACAACAAACAGATATATCTAATAATTAATTGGCTTCACAGTGGAGACATATTATATGTATGACTTCATCGTCGTCATTTTCTACATCGGCACACGAGCAATGAGTCCATTTACCTATCTGACAACTCATCCATCCTTCCACTGATTTCAAATATAGATCAGCGAAATACAAACATGCTGGATTCTCGTTTCCTTTTTCTGTATCATCTGATTCTGATCAAGACTTTCTTTTCTGTTTTTTTGTTTATTTTCTTTATGTTTTGTACTTGACACATCCTTCAGTTTTTTCTTTTCTTCTTTCTCTTCTTCCATCCGTTTCTTCTTTTTAATGCTATCTTATAGATGATTTTTGTTTGGGGAAGACGTAATAATCGCAGTACTTATACGTTGTCTTGAGACACGAGTATTTTTTCGAGCAATTTTCACCTTTCTTTCTAGTGTACTCTGGGGACTGAATATGTATTTGCTGCTAGGTAGCCAACCATTTTGTCTTCCAATACAGAAGTTATTGCGTTACGCATCGCTTCTTCTGACCATTTACCTTAGCTTGTCTTTCTTTTATAGTTTCTGATCATTCTGACATGATAAAAACTTTAATTTTGATTTCGAAATTTATGAGGGTAAGATGGGGTACGGTCTATTTTTCAAAACCCCATTCTCGTTTTACTCAAATGATTTAAATGCTGTCAAAAAAGTTATTAAAAAAGTATCAAATAAAATATGCACCTTATAAATAGCTTAATTCACAGCCGTCTACGATATTTTATTTTATTACGTTAATGTCACATGTAATAAAAATAAAAACATTAAGATTATCGTGCATATGACAGATAGTAATCTAATTTTGTCACTCGACCACTAGTTTCGTTGACTCGTACACTGGTGGCAGCGGTGGCAGGACGTCTAACGCATATGCTCGATTCTGTTTGGTGAGTTCGTATTACGACATACAGCCATTACTTCATATTGCCTCTCGCCCCGTCTTGCCCCACCTTCCCTTAACTAGCTGTTGAAATCTTCATTCTTTCATGGATTTTAATTTTTTGCGCGGAACCCTATTTTTTTTCTAAAATAAAAGTAAGCTAAGTTACTCCTTATAACATCAGCTATCTCTGCCAGTGAAAATCGGTCAGTCGGATTAATTAGTATTTTCGTGATATACGGCTACTCATTTTTTTTTATAGGACAAGAGTGACAAACGAGCACACAGTCCACCTGATGGTAAGTGGCTGCTGCGGCCCATAGACATCTACATCTATCCTCGATTACGAATCAAAATGCAGATGCGTTGTCACCCGTGAGGGCTAAGATGGAATGCCTCGTTTCCAGTAAAAAGGGTCTCCGATTCTCTACACTCACCATACGAAACACACCAGCGTTAAGCTGATATTTGCACTTTGGTATTCTGTGAGAGCGTGGTCCTTCCCCGGTCGAGCCGACCCATTCGTGCTACAACTATACTACTTATATAGCTGCAGCATGGCTCTACCACGTAAAAATATATCTTTTCATATTATCGTTCAAGTGCAATATTGTTATGATAGAGGCATTTTAAGAACACAAAATTGCTTGACCTTGACCTGTCGAGGCAAGCACTACCTAATAACGCTTTGCGTTATGAGGCGTGCAATATGTAATAGCTAGTGCAATATGGTAATAGCTTATAATTAATGAAAACCTCAGAGAGCTGCACAATATAGCCAGTTTTTTATTTTTCAATCCTAATAAATGTAAGATAAACAATCTTCTGTGTATTATATTTGTACATAAATGTAATTAACAACACTACTGACCTTAGACCACCACCTTCTATTGAAGCCATGTCATTCAAAGAGCATAGTATATAATCACTGTGTCTTAATCTTATTGATCTCTATAGGCTTGAATACATGTCTGTACAGATAATATAATAACTCAACAATGGTGTAATATGTGCTTAATGTGCCACGTGAGAAACGCTTTACTGACTAGGGTTTAACTTTTTCATAAATAGGTATATTGTTAAATTTCTCGGTTCTCGCACCATGTCACTCAATTTGGTTGATTAAATAAAATTTATGGTGTGTAGTGTACTTTTTAATGTTAACTATAATGACTGATTCACACGTAATAAGTAGTGAAGTAATTAACTAAATTTTTACTTAATTTTTAGTGATTCAATGCATGTAAACAATTAATTCAGTAATAAGTTGCAAGTAAAATTTAGCGCGCAAGTAAACAAGTAGAATAATTTAAATATATTTACATACTATGATACTACCGTAAAATTTGTTAAAATATATATTAAGAAAAAAATCCAGTAGCGAGAAAATATTACACAATTTATAATTTTAATTTTGGTTCTATTTCACATTGCATTACAGTATCTTTAATCGGTATCTAATGTTTACCTTTAGGCAGCAAGTAATTAAAGGATTCTTCTGACATCTATAGTGCAGAGAAATACTCTTCTTAAATATTTTTTATCTTCTTCCGCGAGATCATGAGACAAAATTGCACTTGCGTTTAGTACATCCAGTCATTTAGGTATCTTCGCTTCCCTTACTATTTCACATTTAGTTCGTCCAAAATCTTACTTAACACGAATTTAATCACCGAATTTTTAACAGTAATGTGCTGTTGGCCGGCCATCTCGACAAACTAAAGAGCTAAACAAGTATATAGTGTCGATAACGCTTGCTTAAAATTATGTCGCCTAAAATAATTGTATATTTTAGTTCATTACTTGACTCCTTAATAAGTGTAAGCCTCAAAGGAGCCGTAAAGGTTATGGGCTAAGAAGGGCTCGTGATGTTCACAGTACGCAAGCAACTAGTGTTCGAACCTCGCCGACACCAATGAAATTGTTAGTTGCAATTTTAAGTGCGATTTATGAGGAATAAGGTGGAATGTATCGTTACCAATAAAAAGGGTCCCTTCTCGTTACTGATTCTACGAAACAAAGCAGCGTTATGCTGCTTTTTACGCTGGTGAGAACGTGTTCATTCCTGGTCGAGGCAAAGTATTTGTGCTGCAGCTATAATACAGCTCCACAGCTGGACGAAGGCCTCTACCAAGGCGTGCCAATTAGCCCGATCTACGGTCTACGCAACCATTTACTGACAGTCGCCTTATGAAGATCGTCGCTCTATCTTGCTAGAGAGCGACCCACACTGCGTTAATTTAAGTGCGGTGTCCACTCTTTGACATGTCTATTCAAACGATTATGTGACAGCCCATTGCCACCTAAGTATTTGCCGTGGCGTTGAAAACAATTACGATAAAGACCTCAAGATATTTTGTCCGTTTTACCTTTGTTGGATTAAGCTGTCGCGATAATCTCCGTCAAACCTCGTTGTATATAATATTGTGAAGAATTTTTAAAACATTTTATTAATACATATATAAATAAATTAATAGTAATAATAAATTTTTAAAAACAATCTTTTATTTAAATGCTCTAAAAAGAAGAATAATAGGAGTGCAAAGAAAAAACTATCTTAGGGGGTCCGCTATATTGGATTTAGAGTGACGTTATTTTATTTTTCGTATTCTTCTCAGCAAACCTTTTCATTTGATACCCATATCATGGGAGTATATAAAAAGTAACCAGTCTGCTATCTTTGGCGGTCCGCCATATTGGATTTAGAATGACATTACTTAGCTTAACAAGCATTGTCATCCAAACTAAACATGTAGTACAAAACTTCAGCCGAATCGGTTGAGAATAACTGCTTTAAAATTCAGTTGTAAGATCTGACCCGAACAAACATACAAACATTACAAGTTAAATAAAAGTTTGTAATGTAACAGTGTTGGAATAATCACTACCAGATATCGTCTCGTAGATGTCGTAAGAGGCAAACAACAAGGAAACAAACCAAGAGATAAGTAGTAGTGTCTTCCAAATAACAACTAGAAAAGAAACTGCGGTTGCCAATCCGCCTGCCAAGCGTGGTAACTATGGCAAATATCCCCCTAATGAAGCATTCTATGGGGTGGCCTATGCTCAGCAGTGGACTTTGAAAGGGTTTAAGGAGTGAATAGTGTTGTGTTTGTTTTAGCTGGAGGCTTTGGATGGAGGAACAAATTTAAAAAAAAATATCTGCCGAGACTACATAAAAACTAGGTGCTATAATATCATGATGAAAACCTTTATACTGTCAGCAATTTTAATTAAACACGTCATTAAATTTGAACAATGAGGTATAATAAGAACGAAAAACATAGCTGCAATGAACCATAGTATTTTTAATTGTGCATTTTGCATTTAAAAGTCGCGTTAATTTATTAGGATGAAATTTGTGTCACAGTGATTAGGTTTTTTATTTTGCGTTATCGTCTAGTCACTAGTGATTTATTTACAACCTTAATACAAGTTAATAAGGTTGGGAATGTCAGTATTAAGCTGATGTGTGGAGCGTGAGACTGTGCGGTTCTTGTCGGATAGCATCTCGTGCGTATTGTTTCTTCAGTGCGCTTGTGGCTAAGTTATTTGGGGCGAAGTGTTACATAGTGTAGTGATTTGTACAAATGTAGTTGCATTTTGATATTTGTGCCTATCTTCACATCTGTGTATCTTGTAGGGCGATCTGTGCCTTATTCGTGCACTATACCAACATTCGTAGGTCAAGGTCTGGCGGTCTATGCGCTCATGTATTTCATAGTACACGAGTAACCTATGATCCTCGCCGGCACCAAAGATGTTATTAATTGAACTTTTTGCTCAGCAGAGGGACATGTATGTATAGGCTTTAACTTTACAATCTTCATCATCATTATAGTCTTTCACAAGTCCACAGCTGAACATAGGCCTCCCCCAAGGAATGCCACAAAGCACGGTTCTGAGCCAAGTGCAGCCATCGGCTTCCTGCATGTCTTACCTGGTCGTCACTTCATCTATTGCCACTCGAGAACCTTTCTTCCCCATCGGTTGTCGGTTCTTCGAGCTATATCTAACTTTACAAACATTAACTTATTTTTTTTATAGAATAAGGGTGACAAACGAACACACAATTCACTCGATGGTGTATACTGTGACCTATAGACATTTACATCTATCCTCGGTTAAGAATAAAAATGCAGATGTGTTGAGCTCACCCCTGAAGACTAAGATGGAATGCCTCATTACCAGTAAAAAGGGTCTCCGGTTCTTTACACTTACTATACGAAACGCAGCAGAAGTAAGATCCGAGGTTGGCTTAGATATAATATCAGAAACAAGTCTATTATATAAAAATTAATGTTTGTTTGATCGTATGTTATACGCTGCCATATCATTCATCAGATTGTGGTAAAACTTTGTGGTATCGTACCGACAAATTTATTTGAAAGTTATATAACATTCAAATCCAATGATTGTATTATCATTCCTAATTGAACAATATAACTCTTCCAAATTTAAAACGATATTTTCCGAACTTATTTCTTTCTTCTGCGGCAGCAATGCGTCGTGTACCAGCTAGTGCACAATAAAAGCCTAGTGTTTTTACGCAATAGCCTCTAGATGTTCAGGACTGGAGGCGTAGCAGTAAGGTAACCCGATCAATAGGAGACAGGTTCCTTAAAGAATAAAAGTTAAACAGTATTAGTCCTACCCCGTGTAAATGTGTCCATGGATTGCAGTACTTATTTGCAGTATTTTTTTAGGTGGTAGAGCCATATTAATAGTATAGTTGTAGTACGAATGGGTCGGCTCGACCGGGGAAGGACCACGCTCTCACAGAATACCAGCGTAAAATAGCAGCTTAATGCTGCTGTGTTTCGTATGGTGAGTGTAGAGAACCGGAGACCCTTTTTACTGGAAAAGAGGCATTCTATCTTAGTCCTCACGGCTGACAACGCATCTGCATTTAAATTCGCAAACGAAGATAGATGTAGATGTCTATGGGCCACTGCAACCACTTACCATCAGGTGGACTGTGTGCTCGTTTGTCACCCTTATTCTTTAAAAAAAAAGTTATATATGTATACATACAGTAAAACTCGCTTAATACGATCATGTTTAATGCGATTTCTCGCATAATACGCCATTTTATATCAGTTCCTGCAACTTGAGGCATGTTTTCATACATTTTTAACACGCTTAATACGATTCGCCATCCCGTCTAATACGCCATCTGTGCAACACCTGAGCCGAGAGTTGCCGAGCGCGCTCACTTACCGCCTTGCTGATCCCTCCCCCGTGTGTACGCGCACCCCGTGCACTTTAGTTTACTAAGTTCACCCTAAAGATGTTGAGCTAAAGAACATCAAGCTTGTTTTCATACCTCCGCATGCGACAAGCAAGTTGGAACCGATGGATCGGGTCATTATAAAAGTCCTTAAACAAGGCTACAGAACACGATTGATACATCGCTATCTTAAAGAAATGGAAGACCCTGACAGCAAACGACCCATGACTGTGCATGATGCGATGCTAATCATTACAGCGTCATGGCAAGCAATTAAGCCTTAAACCATACAAAATTGTATCAAGAAAGCAGGTTCACTGCTGATGATGACAATATTGCACCCTACGAAACCCGTTCAATCGAAGATCTTATTGAAGATGTGAATAACACCCAAAAAGAGGCCCTAAGTGATGAAGATGAAGGAGAGTCAATTCGGATTTTGTCAAACGCAGAGGCATTATCAATGGTAAACGATTTATGGCGTTATGTATCTTCTTTCGGGGAAAGTGAAGACGCACTGCAAAAGTTAAGTTATATTGAAAGCCTTGTCATTACTAATGCATCAAAATCTCTCTGTCAAACCAAAATAAGTAATTACTTTACGTAATGCCATTATAAATAATAATTAACTATGACTTAACGTCTTTAAATACATATACATATGTATAATATTATACCTTCCTAACAAATTTATAAAAATACCTATAATTCAATACCTACAAAAAATTTGTAAATTATATTTTTTTTATTTATGTTTTATTTATTTGTTTTTTAAGGGAAACATACAGTACAATAATAAATTACATAATAAAACATATAAAATTAATCCTAAAAACCATTGAAGTTTCCCCAGATATCTAATACATAATAAAATCTTGCACCACAATATTATGTTGTATAAAAATTAAAAAGATAAAAATATATAAAAGAATAAAACTAACTAAATGGTATTTATAAATTAAACATTAAGTACTAAGCAGTTAAAAGTAATATTATATGTATATACAACTTAAAGTGAAACTACCAATTATATATTAAGTTTTACAATATTTTCTTTGTAACTATTATATTCAAGGTGAAATATATCTAATTTACAATATTTTAACTTAAATTTTTTGCATGTACGTGATACAAAATTATTTGAGGCATACCTTGTTTTAACTGTACGTAAAGCAAAAAGAGGTTTATTTCGTGCACCTAACCTATGACACGCAAGATTCACTTTGCTTAAAAGTAGGGGAGAGTCGATGATATTATGAAGCAATTTGTACAACAACATTTGATCTCTTATATCACGGCGTTTCTCGAGGGTATTACTGTTTAAGTTATTAATAATGGAGTCTACAGAAGAATTATATCGCTTTAAGTGACGCAGAAACTTATTTTTGATTGTTTCAATCATTTTAATATAAACTTTGTATTGAGGATTCCAACATGAAGAACAATACTCAAGAATAGACCGCACCAGAGTGTTAAATAGTATGATTACTGTTGAAGACTTTTTTAAATCTTTTGAGATACGCATAACAATACCTAGCATTTAATGAGCTCTTTTGGTTATTACATTAATTTGTGACCTCAGTAACAACTTACTATCCAACTGAACACCAAGATCACGCAGTTCATTTACTCTCGTTAGTAAATTGTCGTCAAGCTCTCGTTAGTAATTAAAGAGGATGGGATTCATTTTCCTGGTAAAGGAGATAATGTTACATTTCCTGATGTTCAAGAAAAGATCATTTACTTGACAATATGCACTAAGCCTACACAGATCTTGAAGTAGATTGCCGTCCTCTTTAGTTTTAATAGACCTGAAAATTTTCATATCATCTGCAAAAAGGAGAATTTTGGAATTATGGAAGCAGGATATAACATCATTTATAAATATTATAAACAGTAGTGGACCAAGATGAGAACCCTGAGTTATATGTTTTATTTTCCCTATCCCGCCTAATACGCTTTCCCGCTTAAGTCACGATTTTGGCTGGGTCCCTTCAAAATCGTCTTAAGCGAGTTTTAATGTATGTACCATCAGGTGAATTGTAAATTGGCTTGGCACTTTAGTTTTCTATTAATAATAATAATAATAATGTCCTCCAGACCGCATTTCGGTCTCAGCGGTCAGCCTCTATGGAGTCTAGCCAACGGCGCAGTACAGGATTATAGTGCCCAAGTGTATGCTCAAGCACAGGTGCACTCTCTATTCCCTCACTCGCATAGTCTGATGGTATGGTAAACCGACACAACCGAAGAGAGATCAGGAAAAACGGCTTTACGCGCTTTCCGAGGCACGGGGTGAGACACCGCCAACTTCCTGACTTCGAGCAGCTACTGAGAATTTCTTGACGGAAAAGCTCAATAGCGGATTTTTGGCCTGACCTGATTTCAACCCGGGACCTCATATTGAATTAAGTCCTGGTTGTAAATTCAATACCGGGTCCCGGTATTGAATTTATATTGAAGTAGGTTGTACAAAATTGTATTTTAAATGGGCTCTTGTTATATAGTGAGGTTACGCAGTTATTATTGCCAGTTTCATAGCGTTATGATTATCGCGTTATTAGTATTGACTGTTAGTTCAGTGGTAAGCGCGATTGTTGATCATGTGATCCCAGGTTGAAATCCTAGCACGGATCAAAAATTCGTTTTTTCGTAGAATTTGTCTGTTAAAAAATTATCACAGCAGCGTATCTTCGTCGTTATAACGCGATATCTTCGTCAATTGTGAAATGATTTTGATTTCTTTTTGGTTAATTAGTTTATGCTTCAGGGGTAATTTGAAAAATTTTTTTTTGCTAAAACTTAAAAACGGCTCGACCGATTTTGATGAATTTTTTTGTGTGTGTTTGAATGGCGCTCTAGATGGTTTAGATTTACATTTGGACCCGGTAGGTGGCGCTGTTGTCGAGATATAGAGATCACTCTTGCGAAGCAGGGGCTGATCGCTAGTAAGGAATAAAGTTTTAAATTTAACTATTTAAAAGACATTGGGTTTGCGATGTAACTTAACCTGAAAAAAAAACTTTTAACAAGAAGTAAATCTTTCGTTTATAAAGTAACTAAGTATATGTTAAACTAAAAATAATCTGAATTTACAATCTGAAGTCAGGATTTTAATTCTTCTTTACACTATCTATATCTTAGCACCGACATCCGAATATGAAATAATTATATACTTACACTAGCTGAACCCGGCAGACGTCCTGCCTGCTAATATCATAGGTTGTATTCAGAAACGCTTTTTATTTAAGAGCATGCAATTGAATTTATTAACTGCCGCGCTTGATTGAAAAAAAGCAAATAAAATTAAAAACTTTAAATTTTTTTTTTAGTTTATAAATATGTATAAACCTTCTCCATTGAAAAATACATATATACCAACTTTCATATTGATCCATCAAATAGATTTTGAGTTAAACGATTACATATATACAAACTTCCTCTTTTATATGTATAGATTATTACATACATAAGAACGCTTGTCATCTAGAGGGTTAGGCAGAGATTATACTACTTGATTTGGCAAACTTTCAATATATTGCCAATTAGGTCGTCTTCTGTCAAGGGTGTCCCTATCAATTATATGTGTTTAAAATTCTTGTACAGTCAAGTACTTTGACTGGTTAAGAGATGTTAATCAGAATTTTTTTTTTAAATATAGCTGATTAATATCTCCTGTTTTAGTTTCCCTCTATCGCCTCTTACGACACCGGGATGAAACAGGATGACCACACAGGATGAAATGAGTAGTGAAATTTTTTTTAAAAAAAGTGATGAAGTTACTTTAGTTATGATGAAGTTAAGTTAGTTTATACGCATATTATGGTTGTAGCACAAATGGGTTGGCTCGACCGGGGAAGGACCACGCTCTCACAGAATACCAGCGTAAAATAGCAGCTTAATTCTCCTATGTTTCGTATGGCGAGTGTAGAGAACCGGAGACCCTTTTTACTAGAAACGAGGCATTGCGTCTTAGTCCTCAAAAGTGACAACGCATCTTCATTCAGATTCCCAATCGAGGGTAGATGTAGATTTCAAAGGTCAACAGCCAAGTTAGCCTTTATATATGTAAGGGTGACTAATTCGTGTAGGTACATTTGTTAACAAGGACCTATGTAAAGAAAAATATTAACTACAGGAAGATCCAAGTAATGCACTTGAAACTAACCGCATAAATAACTTTCTCGACATTTAATTCACGAAAATGGTCATGTATTTCTTTACATTAATAAAACTATAAAAATAAAAATAAAAATGATATCCTACCAAAGCATAAATGTCAAAAAGGAGGCCAAGTTCGTACAAACGACGTGGGGGTTGTTGGCTTCGAAGCAGTTCCAAGAACGTTGTACATTCCTATAGATGCTATATATTTAATATATTTAAGCAACGGTTTACGCTGGTATATTATTAGGTGTGGTCCTTCCTTGGTAATTCATTCGTTAAAAAGTTAAAGGGTGTTAGGAAAAGGAAATGTCCGCCGCGTTGCCCTAATGCGTGTTGGGGAACTTCACATGTCTTCGAAATATGTTATTTCTTATTTCTCAGACATGCAGGTTTCACGATGTTTTCCTTCAGCGCCGAGCACGTGGTAAATCAGCATTTAAAATTGCAACTAACAATTTCATTGGTGCCGGCGGAGATCGAACCCGGGTTGCTCGCGTACTGTATAATTTACTGTTAATTTACCATGTCTCTTCATTACAGCTGTTCAAAGTCCACTGCTGAACATAGGCCTCCCCTTTTAATTTTCCAATAAATATTTTTGAGTTTTTATGTTTACCTAGGACAAATTAGTCCGATTGTTAGTCTTGGTAAGTCCAAATTCGGCCAAGAGGTCAATTACAGGTTATCAAAGTCCACTGCCAAACATAGGCCTCCCCATAGATTGACTAGTAAGGGAATACTTGCCATAGTTGCCACGCTTAGCGGGTAGGTTGGCAACCGTAGTTTTTATTTTCTATTTGTAATTAAGAAAACTGCTGCCTATCTCCTTCTTAGTTTCCCTGTCGCCTTTTACGACACCCAAGGGACGATATGGGGTAGTGGTTATTCTTATATTTCTCTGGTCGAATCGATCCATTTGGTACTGCAGCCATAATATGCTATGCTATGCTAAGAGACGGACAAGTTTTATATAGTTTATAGCGTGTAACTTAAAACTAACTGAAATTGTTAACAAATATTTCAGTTAATTTAAATAAACGAAAACACATTTATAATTTTTTTTCCAAAATTTACTTTCCAAAATTTTAATCCATCAAAATTTTTCTGAAATTTGAAAATTTTAACCGCAATGGAGAATTTGAAAGAAGTCTAACTATCACAGTAGTGACAGCTGATGTTAAAACAGGATTTTTGGAATGCTTTCTTGAATTGGCTAACACTGCGTAGGGCGGACCCATGAGAATAATTTGGAGAACACGTTGTATCGCTGGATGTACTTGACGCAATTGACTTAGGAACGCGCTGGATTTAATTGACTTAGGAACGTGTTTTGTTGCATTTCTTAGGGTAGGTCTTTCTAGTATTGGACTAGTGATGGGCTGGAATGATGCTAGGTTAATGAGAGGCATACGACTACAAATCTAAAGCGCTTTATCATTACAAATGGAAGTCAGGTAACTTCTTTAGTACTAATGTATAATGTCTTCATTCTTTAAACGAGAAATTCATATGTAATATTATGTAGCCGACATACGTTTTCGCGTGCGCACTACAAATCACCAAAATTTCGTATTAATCTGATGATTGCTATAGAAGCAATCATCCGATTGCTTCTATAGCAATCATCCGAAACGTAAACGTAATTTTTACAATTGAAAATTAAAATTTACGTTTATTATACCTATATATTCATATCTTTTTAACGGCTCAAACGATTTTTGTGAAATATTGCGTTTAGATAATGTCTTACTTTCCAAGATCTATATCTAGATAGGTGTCATCCCTGAGAAATTTATTAATTTTTTTCTAACATAGAGAAAATTATATTTTTTTTATAAAACGAGTACAAAGTCCACCCTAACGTAAGTATATACTGTGGGTCATAGACATTTACATCTATCCTCTGAGGACAAAGATGGAATGCCTCGTTTCCAGTAAAAAGGTCTCCGGTTGTTTATACTCACCATAGGAAACAGAGCAGCATTGAGCTGCTATTTTACGCTCATATTCTATGATCCTTCCCAGGTCGAGCCGACTTATTCGTGCTGCAACCTTAAATATTATATAGCTGCATTATGGCTCTAACACGTACAACGTTTGCCCAGGTACTAAATGAATTAAGAGATAAAGATAAAAGCAGTAGAAAATACTAGTTTTCTCACGACCCTGAATACTAACTGTTTGTTTTCGTGACTGTCGAGGCAGAGAAAGTGCTTGTTATAAAATATTTGAATACAGTTCCGACGTAAACATGCTACCGTGGGCTATACTTAGGAAGATAGCGGTCGTTGGATTTAGTTCATCGGCTAATAAGGCCCCGAATTGATGTTAGCGAATAGTGTAAGCGATGTAGTAACTGGAAACTTAAGCACTTTAGCCGCTTGAAGTTGTTATGGTATCTATAAACATCATCCAATTATTATCCTTATCTACATTATTTATAAATCCCGATGATCGCGGTATTACGACCCTATGTGATCGCCGAGATTCATATAGGCTCGTACTACACGAAAATCTCAGAATAAAAAAATATATAAATAAAGTATCTATGTGTATACGCTCATATAATAAGATACTTAATAACGTAAAAATATTAAATAACAGATTTATTTAAATTTAAACTCTATGAATGGTAAAATGTTAATAAATTAAGGATTTTGATAGATGTAAGAAAAAATGCATGCTATGTATATAACCGTAGCAAAACATGTCGATCTTTAACGTAATGTAAAATCTTTTTATACAATGTTTTATGCAAATAAAATATTTTTTAATGTAAATACTAGATATACTTTTAACATTTCTAATATTCTCGTTAACCACTGCAGGTAAGCTTTAAATGTGGTCAAAAGGCGGATATGAACCCAAAATGAGAAATAAAATTGTAAACGTTAGTTTGTTCATAATCTTAAATCTCTTAAATTTCTTTACCGTTTGCTTTGAACTTTTTACTCAACTTTGAATTCGAATATTCGAGAATTCGCACGTGTTTTTTTTTTAATTTCGGTGTTTGTTACAACACGTGATTTATTGGTAATTTCAGGCTTAAATTATGGTTAAAGAAGAGTCTTTCCAGCCATGAAAAAGTCGCTCAATCGCGGCGTTACAGTCTTTGCTAAATTTGACATTTGTTATAATTTCCATATTTTTCGTTTTTAGTTCGCATATTTTAAATGGTACTTTATATTAAAACATACTCTAGTTTGTCCCACCGCCGACGAGGAAGTGATTAGCTATCGACTACTTTCTCTCTCAAAAAACGGACAATAGATATATACCCCGTGACAATAAAAGATATACATATATTAATAGTTGATCGCTGGAAATTCGCACTGACGGCGAGAACTCTCTCTCCACTAGTTGTCGCAGCGACAAGAGATATCAAAGATAAAACTCGCTCAGCGATGCTCGCTTGGCAGTCAGAGTGCACGCCGAGAGACCAAGCTCTTTAGACCAAGCTCTTTTAGACCTAGGTGGAAAAAATCCTGATTTTGGAAATAAGTCCGGTTTTCAGCAGGCATATGGGCAATAAGATTCAATATATTGTAATTACGCTTTATTTCCTAATTAAATATACACATTTATTTCAACTTATATTTTTAGCCACTAGCAACAGCTTTCAAAAAGTTGGTATCCCATTTATCGTCTTAAAATTATAAATAGTTGCAAGGTAGCGACTTTGGTCGTACATCCTAGACGTATAACAATACGATTTCTGGGTCAATTATTATAATCGTTATCATTTTAATTTTTCATTATTGTTGATTATATTCATTAGTTTAAGTGCATTTTACATCAATGTCCGGTTGTTCGTCAGTTAATTAAGGTCCCGACTGAAAACCAGTGCTGTGGTATCCCACAGATTATCATCAATCAATTTGTAATTTGTACAGATTTATATGTTGTCTGTGTGTCCTCAATGTCGTGTGTTGGTCAAATAAATGTTTGTTTCTTTCTTTCTTCCCCAAACATTTTATTGTATTATTCCTCATATGTGATTAAAGTCCTATTCACTTGCTCACTTGATCTGTATCTCACCGATCCACCAGTATAGCCGGCTTGAAGAAAATCCGGTCTCTATTAAAATCCGGGCTGAGCCCAGTCTTGGGTCTTAAAATCCGGCTAAGATCGGTCAGATGGTACCCTATTCAGACCGGAACACAGCAGTGCTGGTGCTACAGCAGTCAATGAACGTCCTGGACTCCTACTCCGGGACGTTCACTGACTGCTGTAGCCACTTACCATGGTGTATGGATAGACTGTGAGTTCGGTTGTTACTACAGTTGAATAAAAAAAAAACATGTAGTATTTTGAATATTAGACCACGCAATATTCTAATATAAAAATATTAAACTAATCTCTATTATTACATTATCAAATTACTTGCGTATACGTTATTTGATGATATAACACATCTTTCGCTAGAAAGGTTAAGAAATGATGGGTAATGACATATAGAGACAAAGTGCGGGAACCCATCTTCGACCATTATATTACATAAAACGCACCAACATTGTTAGTTTTTCTATCCGTACGTGTGCCTTGGTGTTTATGTAATGGATGACCTGCCGTTATTTCGCGAGTTTATACAGACGAGCGGTTGGAACGCTCTGTTAATTGAGCTGTTTCAATATAATATAATACGAATAATTAAGAGGAAGGCGAGGGTAAGTCGATAGGTGCTTTTAAATAGAGAACCAGAGACCGCTTAAACTGGAAACGAAGCCTTCCATCTTAATACTCGGGGGTGACAACGTTTTTGATTTCTTAATCGAAGACTGATGTAAATACGAGTATCTATAGACCACAGCATCTGGGTGGACTGTGAGATCGTTCGTCACCCCTATTCTATAAAAATGTTTTTTACGTGGTAGAGCCACGCTGCAGCTATATTAATAGTATAGTTGTAGCACGAATTGGTCGGCTCGACCGGGGAAGGACCACGCTCTCACAGAATACCAGCGTAAAATAGCAGCTTAATGCTGCTGTGTTTCGTATGGTGAGTGTAGAGAACCGGAGACCCTTTTTACTGGAAAAGAGGCATTCCATCTTAGTCCTCACGGGTGACAACGCATCTGCATTTAAATTCGCAAACGAAGATAGATGTAGATGTCTATGGGCCACTGCAACCACTTACCATCAGGTGGACTGTGTGCTCGTTTGTCTGCCTTATTCTTTAAAAAAAAATATGACGGTAGTAGGAGTCGACTAATGGAATGCTAAAAAAAGGTCTTGTGATAGATGATGATTAAGCCAACTTTTCATGTCTCAACTGGTTTCGGAGAATAGTGACAAAAGAATGTGACAAAGGAATTTAACATCCTGTATTGCGATCACTGAAACGCCAATTGAGCGTGATTATAAGCAATAACTAACCAACAACTTTGAAGCGACACTAGTCTAATGAATGGGTGCGGACCGCGAACTCAATAGGTCGTGGGTTAGAATCCGCCATTCGACTAGTGTCGTGAATCACTCCTAACACAAGCATTTTAAGCTTACCATGAGAGGTTAAAGAAAATATTAGTAACGTTAATAGCATTGCTAGTATTTTATAAAAAAAAAAAACTAAAACCAACTATACTTAGTTGGTTTTAGTTTTTTTTCTTCTATAGAAAAGATCCTTGTCCAGCAGTGGCTTACTGGTTTTTAGATACATATAGTGATATCAACAGATATTGAAAACTAATAAAGTACTTTGAACAGTATTAAAAGTATTTTGGGTCATATATAATGAACCAAAATGTTTTTGATTCTTTTCCAGTATTAACGCTGGTATTCTGTAAGACCGTGGTCTTCCGCCGGTCGAGTCGACTCATAGGTACTACAACCAAATATAGGTGCAGCGTGGCTCTATTACGATAAAATTATAAATTGTAATTAAAATTAACCTATTAACATTGGCAAAAGTACAACTGTACGAGTTTATTAGGAAAGCAAAAAAAAAAAATTAAATTGTAACATGGCATTTAAAAAAAATTAGTGACTCCAGAGTTTCTTACCGGAATTTCTCTGAAGGTCTTGTTTTCCGAACCGGTGTAGATTTTAACGTTCATAAGAGCTTTTATAACAGCTTTGAATACGCCCAAATTGAATTGAAAATTTTGACTGTGACTTTGGTGTAAAAGACATATTGGAGTCTTTCAGGCCGTTCTCAAAGTCGTACTTTAAGACACCTACGGGATAAAATGCAGAGATGGATTCTTTTACTCTAACTCTACACTGCATATTAGAAACTATGATTAGATAATTTCAAACTTGTAACTCTTACGATGAGGGGTCAAACATGCGTACAATGTTTGTCATAAAATTATGAATCGTTACGCACGCAGTTACCACCTTATTCAATTTTGTATGTAAATTGGTATGTTACAAAGTTTGGAAGAGTATTTGTCAAATGTTTGTAGAATCAATATGAGGTAAAAGTTTGTGGATGAACGTAATGATATTGCAATTATTCTTAATAATTAGCATAACGATTATAGTTACCTAACATAGAAAGTTGCAGAATGCATTTTTAATAAATAATTTATTGCAAATAGTGACATGATGTATATGTTTATATCATCATCATTACAGCCCTTCCAAGTCTACTGCTGAACATATGCCTACCCCAAGAAGTGCCACAAATTACGTATATGTATATCCATATGCCATATATATGCTTACAATACTAGAAACAAGCACATGCTAGTAATACCAGTTACTCAAATCGGAAGAGACAGTAATTTCTTAAAGTGCTAGAAAATATGCAAGGCCTGTCTATCAAAAAGCATATTTTTTACAAAACGAAAGCTGTATAAAAATGGTTATTATTATATTAAAGAATACGTACATGACTTATAATAACCCCTGGAAATAAGGTGATCGCTACCATGCTGTTCTAATGTATAATTTAATTCATCATAATCATCATTACAGCCCTTCACAAGTCCACTGCTGAACATAGGCCTCCCCCAAGGAATGCCACAAAGCACGGTCCTGAGCCACCTGTATCCATCGACTTCCTGCATGTCTTAACAGGTCGTCACTCCCTTTAGTGGCGGAGACGCCCTACACTTCGTCCGCCGGTACGAGGACGCCACTCGAGAACCTTTTTTCCCCATCGGTTGTCGGTTCTTCTAGCTATATGGACGGCTATGTCGGTCACTCTGGTTCTACTGCGGATATCCTAATTTCTAAGTTTATTACGCAGAGAAACCCCGAGCATAGCCCTCTCCATAGCTCGCTGAGCGACCTTGAGCTTCCTCATACGGCCAGCAGTGAAGGACCACGTTTCAGTTCCATAGGTCATCAGTGGCAACATGGCAACACGTACTGGTAGTACAAACTCGTTTTCAAGTTTTGAGGTACACCTGACGAGAAGATGTGTCGTAATTTCCCGAACGCTGCCCAGCCGAGTTGAATCCGTCGATTGACCTCTCGGTCGAAGTTGGACTTACCTAGTCGGACTATTTGGCCCAGGTAAACATACTCGTCAACAACTTCGAGCTTAGTGCTCCCAATTACTACCGGCATAGGTGTGAAATGGACGTTATACATGATCTTTGTTTTGTCCATGTTCATCTTAAGACCTATCCGTTGGGAGGCACTATTGAGGTCATTGAGTCCTTAGGTCCTACAGCGATTCTGCCATATGGACTATATCGTCGGAAAATCAAAGGTGAGTGATGTACTCGCCGTTGATGTTAATACCGTATCCTTTCCAGTCCAGTAGCTAGAAAACGTCTTAAAATGCAGCGGAAGTGAAGAGTTTCGGGGATATAACGTCACCCTGTCTTACACCTCTCTGCAGTTGGATAGGTTTCGTACTCTGGTTCTGTACTCGGATAGCCATCGTAGCCCTACTGTACAAACACTTCAGCACTTCGATATACCGACAGTCAACTTGACACCGCTGAAGGGACTGCAGCACCGTTCAAATTTCGACGCAATTAAAATTGTACTCCGAAGTACTCCTCGGACTTATGTACAATTTACCGAAGGTTATGTATGTGGTCTATGGTGCTAAAGCCTTTTCGGAAACTGGCTTGATCGGGAGGCTGGAAGTCGTCGAGTGTGCATGCGAGACGATTCGTAATGACTCTCGAAAACAGCACGTAGACGCGGCTCAGAAGGGAAATCGGTCTGTAGTTCTTCAAGAGAGCGTTGTCGCCTTTCTTGAAGAACAAGACCACCGCATTTCTGGTCTGCATGGTGGCACTACGCCTTAGGAGTAGTGCCACCATGGAGGATGGAATTAAAGAGCTTCTGAAGGACTTCAAGTACCAGTTTTCCACCCGCTTTCAGAAGCTCCGCTGTAATTCTATCCTCGCCTGGGGCCTTGCCGTTTTTAAGGTGCTGGAGAGCCATTCTAATCTCGCTCAGACTGACTTCTGGAATATCATCGGAATAATTTAATTAAACTACATTTTTCATAGAATAAGGGTGACAAACCAGCACATAGTCCATAAGTGGATGCTGTAGTTTATAGACATCGTCCACTATCCTCGATTAAGAATCACAATGCAGATGATTCGTCACCCCTGAGAAATAATATGGAATGCCTCGTTATCAGTAAAAAGGGTCTGAGGTTTTCTACACTCACCATACGAAACACAGTGTCATTAAGCTCCTATTTCATGCTGGTATTATGTGAGAAGGTGGTCCTTCCCCGGTCTAGCCGACCCATTCTTGCTAAAACCATAATATAGCTGCAGCAGGGCTCTACCAAGATAAAATTGTAAATAATTATTACACATTATTATTTAAAAAAGAATTTCTTGTAATCTGTGTTGAATAAAAAATGCTATTCTGTTTTATTCTAATAACGTAATAAACCTTTTATTGGGTATCAAAGACGATATTTTAATCTTAGCAGTAGAATTTTCTGCTGTTCCACGCTGATATTTCATTTAATTCAGTTACTAAACTTCTTTGCAACATTACGCAAACGATCTCACATAGCGAGCAATTGTGCATTGTGGTCGCATGTTCGATTCCCAGACATTTGATTTATCATTAGCGATCGCGCCAGTAACAATAGTCTTTATCTTAACCAGCTAAATAACCTTGACATAGTAATTTTGGTTCTTTATTAGCTGTCAATTTTTTTTTTTTTATAGAATAAGGGTGACAAACGAGCACACAGTCCACCTGATGGTAAGTGGTTGCTGTTGCCCATAGACATCTACATTTATCTTCGTTAGCGAATTTAAATGCAGATGCGTTGTCAGCCGTGAGGACTAAGATAGAATGCCTCTTTTCCAGTAAAAAGGGTCTCCGGTTCTCTACACTCACCATACGAAACACAGCAGCATTAAGCTGCTATTTTACGTTGGTATTCTGTAAGAGCGTGGTCCTTCCCCGGTCAAGCCGACCCATTCATGCTACAACTATACTATTAATATAGCTGTAGCATGGCTCTACCACGTAAAAAAGCTGTCAATTTCGGTATTTTGTTTGATCTGTATTATTGTTTACTTTTGGTTGTTTAAATCTAATTTTAAAACTTCGAAAGTATCGTTTAAAGTAGTTTAGATAAAGCTTAAATGAAATGTTAAAATGTTTTTTTTCTTTGCTAATGGACTCGTACTATAGTACTTTTGCCAATGTCAAGTAATAAGAAATTATCCTTTATCTTTTTTTTAAATATTAATTTGTTTAAAAACTTTTTCACAATATGTAAATACGTTACATTGCAAAGTTTTTTGTAGATTTTGAAGGCAACTTGAGCCAGCAGAGAGTCGATGACGATAGTATCTTAAGGTGCCTAAGCAGACACAATTACTTGAGGTTCACATCACCATTTGAACACTTGTTTCATCGTTTCCACAAATATTTCACAAGCGCAGACATTTAATATACAAAATCGCTCCACTTTTACGTATCATAATTCACTTCAAAACAATTAACAAAAACAATACAGGAGAAACAACCCGCCGGTGGTCAAATTCCCGCCAAAACTCTCTGTTTTAATGTTTTAAAATTAATTTCGTAATCTCACGGGGTTTTGAGAATCTGTTTTGATAATGCTTAATTGGATAATGGACACTACGTTTAATCAATTTTTTATCGAATAAGGGTGACAAACGAACACAAAGCCCACTCCTGATGGTAAGTGGACGCTATGTCTTTACTCATATTCATTTCTTCCCAATTAAGAATCAAAATGCAGATGCGTTGTCACCCCTGAGGGCAAAGATGGATTGCCTCTCTTATAAGGGCTTCCAGTTCTCTACACTCACCTTACGAAACACAGCAGCATTAAGCTGCTATTTTAAGCTGGCATCCTGTGAGAGCGTGGTTCCTATTCCGGTCGAGCCGATCCATTCATGCTAAAACTATAAAACAGCTGCAGCGTGGCTCTACCACGTATAAATCCATACCAATTTATCATCATTATTAATACAGCCCATCACAACTCCAAGGCTGAACATAGGCCTCCTCGACGAAGGGCCGCTCAATTGATGACGCTAGTTGGGACTGAGTTGAAGTTATTTGTTACACGGTGTCACCATTATTGAAAAGTTGCCGTTCAAATAAAAGTTTATCGGTTTCCAGAGTACGTAACACAACTCAACACAAAACAACTTGCGAGCACCATTTTTATTTTATTTTAAATTTTTCTATTTGTAGGAATATTTTTAGTTTGGTTTATTCACTTGTAATCTAAGTAATATAAAATACTATGTCCCGCCTTCACACGGGTGCTTTCTGGATCCCGACAACAGCACCACCTACCGGGTCCAATTGTAAATCTAAACCATTCAGGGACCCACTCAAACAAACGGTCCAGCCATTTTTGAGTTTTTGCATTTAACCCTTATATTATCTTAACAATTTAATTTACCCGCCTTGAAATCTGTCAAATATTTCACCTCCACCGAAAATCTCATTTTTCACTCATTTTTTTGAGTGCTTGCGTTTTTCTATGAGAAACTGTCCCGGAGTGAATTTCTGCATCTCTGCACGGACATACACTGTTTTCAAAAAAGGGAATATAATGTGCTTAGCTACAAACCACGAAAACTACCTTTTACTGACGCACTATCATTTATATAGTTGTGGTCAGCGCTATAACCTTGTGCACACGTGCAGTTCTCGAAAAAAGACATAGAATTATTATTTAAACAAACCATGAAGAAGCGGTATAAGAATATTCACTATCCCATATCGTCCAGTGGGTTCGTTAGAGGGGACAGAGAAGACAAAGGGGAAACAAACCAGAAGATGGGCATCAGCCCCTTCCTCGTAATAACTTAAAAATAAGAACTGCGGTTGCCAGCCCGCCTGCCAAGAGTGGCAGCTATGGCAAATATACCTATGCGGCAATCTATGAGGGAGGCGTATATTCGGCAGTGGACTACTGATAAACTGTAACGGTATTCTTTTAATAGTCAAATGTAGGTCCGCACTCAGGTAAAAATAAAAGTCATTTAGGAACCTTTGAAAAGAGCCTACTCCTTTTTAAAAGGCCGGCAACATACTGATTTCCCTGGTGTTGCGATAGTCACTTACTATCAGGTGAGCCGCATGTTTTTTTGCACCCTGTTATAAAAAAATATTTCATGTGTAATTCTTTAGTTTTTATTTTTATTATTACTAGCCAATATTTTTGAAAGAAAATTAACCGACCATGTTATTGTGTAAGTAGGATAGCACTACGGTCGGAGTGCCTTATTTCTGAAAAGTAACTTCCTTACGGCCCCATTGGACTTGAACGTAATGATTAACTCAAAAAGATGAACTTTGATGAAATTTAATACAACTTTAAAATTAAAATTTTACGTTTAATTTTAACTTTTTAATTCTCGACGTTTCGGGCACTTTACAGCACCCATGGTCACGGGGGAGACAGAGTGTTTGACGTAAAGATGTCTTATTTAGAAGATCGAGGAAATGCGAACCTTTAACAGCTGAATATGTAACGAGGAATATTATATTTAATCTTTTTTTTTAATTCCAGATGGTTCGATGGATCGTCGTGGTGGCGCTATGCGCGCTTTTATCGTTTGCTACTGGTGCTTCTGAAACGGCGTCTCGTTTCCGTAAGTTGTAACGCTGTAACTCATTCAAAATACATATAGATTTTTTTTAATTAAAAAAAGTACATATAATAAAATCAAATAAATGACGAAGCGATTTTTTAATGTGTTCGATGCTTTAATAACGACTTGACTTTTTTTATTTAAAAATAATGAAATGTTAATAAATATTTTGTACTAGGTGGTGGGTCTCCTTTTCTGCCTAGGAGAACATTTTGGTAGATACAACTTACTTGCCTAGTTCTGCCGCCAAGCAGCAGTATATACACTGCTATGATCGGTCTGAAGGGTATATCTATAGACAGTCTGCTAATTTACACGGACTTTCTTTACGTTTTTAGGCTTTCAGCCTTTAGATCGAAACAGTAGTTCACGTTCTGCTGCTTGCGGCCAGTCTCATCGGAGACTAGCGATCTGCGCTGGACAAGATTACACTACTGTGTGGGCAGACACAGGTTCACCATTTATTCTTTCACTCTCCTAGTCCGATGGGACGTTAATCTGAGAATCGGAAAGAGATCAGGCGCAGAACAAAAGGCTTGACGTGCTTTTCTAGGCTCCGGGTTTCTACTGTAAATTTCTTGATATTAAGCCCCAATAACTTATTTTTAGTCAGGATTCGATCCCGGGACCACATGATCAATTGTCGCGCTTAAAACCTCTCGGTTAATGAGGCAAAAACTCCCCTTACGGACTCCTAGGCAGAAAAAAGTTTTAACAATAAGTAATTTTGTTTGTTCAACATAAAATTCAAAATAAATTATATATTATATCTTCAAACGTCAGTTTATACTAAGTCTATGATTTTATTAGTTTTGTATTTTTATATATTGAGATATTTCATTTATTATTGTTTTACAGAACCAAAAAAACGATCTAGGAACGGTACGTACACAAGCAGACACAATGCATATTTTTAGTAAAGAGAGAAACAAATGAATAAGCAATTTTTACAACACAAAATAATATATTATCTACGATATATTAATTATCTTTTAGTTGTCACCGCACACAATGATCTCAAAAAAAAAACCTCTAATTCGAATTTTTAACCTCACCGTATTTGGGCAATTGCCCACCAAAAGAGAAGTCACCGAGGTGATTAGATAATTGTTGAATTTGTCTTATTTTACCAACTTCTTTATCTTAAAACAGAAGCGTTTGATTCAGTTACAAAATAAACCTATTACAGTGTTTTTAAATAATGCCAAATTCAAAGTAAACGTTTTAACGCTCAATTAACAAGTGGTAAATTTTTTTTTTACAACCGACTTCAATATAAATTATTAAGGATAAATCAAAAACTATATTTGTAAATAATAACTTATAGGTGACTACATGAAAAGCACCAGCTTTCAAATAAAAAAGGAATCATCAAAATTGGTTCACCGAGAAAAAAGTTATGAGCTAACCACGGAGCCTTTGTATTTGCTCCGTGAAGCTTATAATACACTTAAAAAATCATACAGTCGAATTGGGTATCTCCTCATTTTTGAAATCGGTTGAATAATATTCAGTTCTATAAGTCAGTGATGACTTATAGAACTGAAAAGTACCATTCAGCCTTCACTGTTATGCTTATGAGCAAGCTCTAAGATAAAATCTATAACGGGGATGCCCGCAGAAAAACAAGAGTAACTGTCATAGCCCAGCGGATCTTTCCGAAGTGAATATTAATAGCAATTTTTTAATTTAGTTTTACTGCAAAATTGCCAATAGTGCCTGCGACAAAAATAACACGTTATCCGTTCCAGATGTATCACGTGTGATGTTAATCAGTTTTGTTACAATAAAAATGTTATTTTGCTAATGTTCAACATTGAACTATCTATACAAATATTGTATATATAGAAGACGTAGATAAATATATATTTGCAATAGAATAAAAGCAGGTATATACTTTAGCAAAGATAAGAAAAAAAAATAGTATGATGGTATGGCATGTACCGTACGCGAATTCCACTCGTATCTACGACGCGCGGTCTCCTGCTTCTTCTTCTGTGAAGTCTTCTATTTTATTTTTAAATTTTTTTTTAATTTCGTAATTTTTAATTCGTTCATTTGTTTCTTTTCAAATTTTAAACAATAGCAAGATAAACAGATTACTATTTCTTAGCGACATAGAGTTAAGTAGTCTCTGTTTGTACTAAAAATAAATATTTATACAATAGTGATTTTTTTTTAAATTATCTTGCAATTGTTTAAAACTGGTCTAAACACGAATGTTTATTTCCATTTTACACTTACATTCATGGTTCATGCTTTAACTCTCATAAAAACGAAATAGTTTCGGTGGACTTTTTAAATAATCTAAATACTTTCCAAAGTATCTTAAATTTCCTTAAAATAGTCCGTCGTGTATTTAAAATTAAGCTTAAAACAAATCTCATCTTGTATATTCTAAATTATTTTACTTCTTAAAAACAGTATTTTAATGTTACAATCTTAATATGATTCGTTAATAATAATAATAATAATAATAAAGATTATTATGTTTCGTTTACTTTGGATAGATTTTCGGTTAAAATAGCTTTATTTTTACTATAACACCACTATAATTGAAAAACACATTTAGTTATTTACCGTTATTTTTTTCTTAAATTATAATCACCAATGTTACTTCGTCATTTTCAATTTTATTCTACTTTTAACTTTGTTTTGTAGATATTGTAAATACAATATATAAAAATTGTAGTTAATTATGATTTTGCATTGGTATAATTTAATTGCGTGTATTATGTAGTTTAATCAGATGTAGATATATTTGTCCGTGATAGTCCCTCCATCCCCCAACTTTATAATTATGTTGTAAACGTCTTTTTAAATTCTACTTAGTACTTTAGCAGTAGACTGTAGATACTCGAAGAACACGTAATTTAAATTTAATTGTGCTCTGTTCTCATATTCATATTTTATCATAGTCTTCAGTAGCTGTCTCTTCTCTTTCTTCATCTCTTTCTAATACCTGTGGTATAACAAAATCCGTCTCTAATCTGTTTCTTCATATTTTATATCGATTTTATATTTTATATTTAACTATTAAATTATTTAAACTAATTAATTAAACTAATGATAGTATCTAGTATATTAATACTGTTCTGTAGTGAATTCTTTATTCTACTAACTGAGATGGTAGTGATTGATTGAAATTGGGTGTTTTAGTGAATCAATTCTTCAACCCTGTAACGGTTATGTTTCCATGGTGGTGGAATATTTTAAATCACTTTTGATGATTTTTTTCCTGACGATGCGATGGTTTCCAGCTGACACTCAGCCTGCCCAGCAAGCGGACGCAGATGCGATGGTAAACAATCTACTACACTGGATCCAAGGATTGTACCAACAGAAGGATAGAAAAGGTCCGCGAAATAATCAGTAAATTAAGTTTTATTTACAGAATCAAGATTTATGTAAATGTGAAGTATAGTAACAGACAACATATTACGTCCTATTATTCGGGTTTTTGCGCGATGCCCGTGTTACTCTAAGGGCTTCAGCCTTCCTCTCATTTGCTTAGGGTTATAAAGCAGAGAAGAGTCAAAATAAACAATATAAAAAGGCCTTTAATTTCTCGTAGATTACAAGAAAGTGACTGTGGCATTTTGCATCTTAAAATCAGTGATTTGAATTTTTATTAAATTTTATGTATGTTAAAACTACGTTAGGAATAATTTATTGTTTTGTTAATTTGAGTATTAATTGGTTTTGTTCAGTAGTTACTTAGACTTAGATTTATCTGCAAGAACCCTGTACGGGTAAAGGCCTCATCCTAAAATATCCATGTGTCTCTGTCTTGTGATATTTGAGTCCAAAAAATCTTTTATATCCCTATCTAAAAGACTTATATCCTTGAAATATTTTTTATCCCAAAGTATGAGGTGAATCAGCACAGCACAGAATTAACAATTAATAATTTTATTGGTTTAACCAATATTCCATAGGTCATGACCTATGGATCTGAGACGTGGTCCTTCACTGCTGGCCGTATGAGGAAGCTCAAGGTCGCTCAGCGAGCTATGGAGAGGGCTATGCTCGGGGTTTCTCTGCGTGATAGATTTAAAAACGAGGATATCCGCAGTAGAACCAGAGTAACCGACATAGCCACAAGGATTAGTAAGCTGAAGTGGCAATGGGCCGGCCATATAGCTCGAAGAACCGTCAATTGATGGGGAAGAAAGGTTCTCGAGTGGCAGCCTCGTATCGGCAGGCGAAGTGTAGGGCGTCCCCCCACTAGATGGAGTGACGACCTGGTAAGACGTACAGGAAGTCAATGGATGCAGGTGGCTCGGGACCGTGCTTTGCGGTATTCCTTGGTGGAGGCCTATGTTCAGCAGTGGACTTGTGAAGGGCTGTAATAATGATGAACCAATATTATGTTATATCAAATTTGTCTGTAATATGCGAGTCTAGCTATTCAGCTATTATTTATTTAGGTTTGATAGATAGGTTTGACATTATAGAAAGAAAAAAAAAGGAAGACCACACGTTTGTTCCAGTTAAAGCACACAGTACAACATATAAAATAGTAATAATAGTAAAAAGATAAATAAAAGCAAATTAACCTCATCATAGAAAAAGGAAAATATACATAAGAACCTAAGCTTCAGCATGAAAATTCGTAATGGACCGGTCTCAGTGATTTCACTGGTTTTCTCTGTCCCACATCGGCTTTGAACGTGCACGCTCTTACATGGTACACGGTAGATGTTATACGGTAGAGCCACGCTGTAGGTGCATGATGGTATACAGCATAATGAAATAAGATTGCGATCAATTATTGGTCGTTATATTATTTGAAAAAATAGTCAAAAATTCAGTACGGATGCAGTAACAACTGTTATTATTTTTTATTTTTTTATTTTTATAGGATAGGGTGACAAACGAGCACACAGTCCACCTGATGGTAAGTGGTTGCTGTGACCCATAGACATCTACATTTATCCTCAATAAAGAATCAAAATGCAGATGCGTCGTCACCCGTGAGGACTAAGATGGAATGCCTCTTTTCAGTAAAATGGATCTCCGGTTCTTTACACTCACCATACGAAACACAGCAGTGTCAAGCTGCCATTTTACGCTGGTATTCTGTGAGCGTATCCGGTCGAGCTGACCCATTCGTGCTACAAACTATACTACTAATATAGCTGCAGCATGGCTCTACCACGTACTAAGTGTGTATTACCACTATCAGCCTGCGTTTACTTGAACACGGTACCACTCCTTGATACTGTAACAGTCCCCCTCCCCCCTTTTTATATAAAGCTGTCTGCTGAAATTTATATCAAAATATATAAATTTAAAATTTACGTGTCCAGAATAATAAATACTGATCTTTCCAAAGGAATTCCTTATTAATATATTTTTATATTTTAAAATTTGTTTCAATTGTAAAAAATTGTGCTTCTGAGATATTTTAGACAAATTTATCTATAATTTAATTATTATTAATTATTAATAATAATGCGTCATCACAATACGTTTATGGACTGAGATGGAATGGTTTCCAGTAAAAAGGGTCTCCGGTTCTCTACACTAACAATACAAAACACAGCAGCATTAAGCTGCTATTTTACGCTGGTATTCTGTGAGAGCGTAGTCCTACTCCGGTGGAGCCGACCCATTCGTGCTGCAACCACAATATAGGTGCAACATGGCTCTACCACTTAAAAATATTGAAAGACAGAAATTAACTAATTGTATTATCATAAACACTGTAGGAATCGCAGAGTATTATAACGGGAACCTATTTTAAACAACAAGGTTAAATACTTTAAGAACAAGTACTACCGTCATAGATAAAGCAAGCAGACGTATTATGTAAATATTTATGTGTTTGTTTTTTCTTTCATATCAAATATATGTTCGCGCATTGATCCCAACCTGTTTAGAAACCAGAAACAAAATTTTAGTAATAATTTGTTTTACTAATATCGCTTACTCAACTACTTAAATTAAGAATTAATTATCTCTATAAATGCCTCTTTCTATTGTTATTCAGTGAAAAGAGAAAAAGCAACTTGAAACATTTCTTAAAATGACGTCGTTTTTATGAGTGAAGCTGTAAACTTAGAATACAGAAAAACTTTCAATTATTACGCTAAGCTATAGGTAAAACTAGTTATATATTTTATAGTAGTGCACTGAGTCGTAAGAATCTTTCGGAGAAACATAGAGAACTATTCAAATGAAATTTTTAAATCATTAGTGATTCTTGGAACAACTTATTTTGTTTGTAAAATTGATATAAATTCTCTTATTTAATGAAGGAGATAACATTTATGTCACATCGCCAACATTATCATTTGCTACTCATAAATCACTCTTAATCATGCTTAGAATAAAGCAAAGGAATTCACAATTGTTTTGACTGGCACCAGCTGCACATACATACACCTTTTCATTACACTTCTGCACATTTTAACTATGGTACTAATGGCCAAACACTCAAACGCTACTCAATTTTAAGATGTCGTTAAGTCTCGTGGTGTCACAGTCACTTTGACTTAAAGTGATAGAGACAGCACGAGACTCAAAAGCATCTTAAAATTGAGTAGCGTTTCAGTATTTGGGCATAAAAGGCATAAACCCCTTTAAAAGTTTTATTTTTTAATATTTTTCCTAATGTCATTTCAGCTCGCCAGTACTTTGGAGGAAAACCGGAAAGACCGAGGCCATTTGAACCGGCGACTTATCTTCCACCTGTTGGATATCCCCCAGCTGGATCTCGGCCAACACCCTCATACAACGAGGGTCCTTCAGCAAGTCCAGGATATCAACCTAGTTCCCCTTCTTCTAGCCAGCCACCTTACCAACCAAGTCAACCAGATCAAACATCCTATCAGCCCAGTCAATCTCCTTATTTACCAAGCAAGCCTTTCCAACCAAGTTATCAACCTAATCAGCCTACTCAACCTTCTTACCAACCGAATCGACCTTCTCAATCACCTTTCCCATCAAGCCAACCCTCTCAACCACCCTCTCCATCATACCAACCTAGTCAACCATCAGCCCCATCGTATCAACCAAGTCAACCAACACAACCTTCTTACCAACCAAGTCAACAGCCATCGTATCAGCCATCATATCAACCATCTCAGCCCAATTACCAACCCAGTCAACCAACTTCACCGCCATACCAGCCTAGTCAACCAATAGTACCTGACGAAACAACTTTACCTCCATATCAAACACCGCAACAGAACCAGGAATATCAACCAGGTCCATCTAGACCGGATGCAGGAAATAACGGGCAAACACAACTTCCGTCCACCACGGACGATGACGACCGCCACCCTCCGCATATTCACGCTATCACCGTAGATTGCGGCAAAGAAATGATGACAATAAACATTGAATTTAACAAAGCATATAATGGTATAATCTACTCACAAGACCACTACAGTAATCCAGAATGCGTTTACGTGCGTGAAAATTCCAACCAAATTAAATACTCATTTACCGTCAGCTTGAATACTTGTGGCACAAGATTCTTCAGCGACTTCGAGAACGAAGGACAAGCATATCTAGAGAACGTGTTGGTATTACAAAATGAACCAGGAATCCAGGAAGTTTGGGATCACATACGACGAGTTAGATGTTTATGGGAGGGTAATTTAACTAAACAGTTAGTATCTTCTCTAAGCGTAGGCATGTTGAATCAAATTACCAGCAACTTTAGTGGTGATACTGCGATGGCCCGATTGGATATTCAAACTGGCAAAGGACCCTTCGCACCGGAAGCAAACGGTCTTGTTAAGATTGGAGAAACTATGACTTTGGTTGTCTCAGTGACAGGCGATGCTGGTTTCGATATCTTTGTTAGAGAGTGCATCGCTCGTGATTCCGGAAGCCGTCATGTTGTACCACTAACCGATAGCAATGGCTGCGTTTTGAAACCTAAGTTATTTGGTGCCTTCCAGAAGACGAGAGATACAGGAAATACAGGAGCATCAATCATTGCATACGCGTACTTCAACGCATTCAAATTTCCGGACGAAATGGACTTAATAATACAATGTGATGTAGAACTCTGCAAAACAAATTGTGAAGCGTGTCCCAATCCAGGAAGTACAGAGCCACGGAGAAAGCGCCGAGATATTGTCCATCTTGGTAACAGGACCGCAGATCCTGTTACGACTATAGGAAAAGGATTGAGAGTGGTCTTTGCTGAGGATTTGCCATACGAAAATCCTGGATTTTGCATTACACCAGTAGGAGCTATGTGGGGCAGTTTTCTTGTGCTAGCAGGATCAATTATAAGCAGCCTTGCAGTTACTATTTGCTGGCAAAGATCTCGTGGGTCAATAAAATTTTCATAGACAACATAAAAACAGTATTTTTGTAAAATTTTATGTAGTAAATAACCCTTAAGAATTATTAATTGTCTTAAAATAAATATTAAATACAAAACCCACTCATGTATTTGTCCATTGACTCAGTTTCAAGCACTGCCTTAAAAAAAAAAACTAATGGTTAAAAAGTTAAGTTTGAATGAAAAATAGTGATATGGATAAATGTATATTATTAAAAAGATATCATAGAGATGTAGATAATGATTATTAGAGATAATTAATTTCAATTAATTAAATTAAATTATAATAATGACTAATTTAACACTGCCAAGGTAGATGTATAAAATAATAATCGTGGGAATTAATACTTAACAATATTATGTAACTTTTTAAGAATACATTATATTTATATTTTCATACTGTACATATTAGATAAGTTACAAAAATAAATAAGTTAAATATAATAAAATGTGTTTTCGTCATCTAACCCATAGGGCAGACAAAAATGGCTCAGTAGAGGGTTTTCATCGGCACAGGATGTTCAGTGTGCATTATAAACAAGAGCTCAGTTCACCTGGTGGTTTCTGCAGTCCGTAGACACCCACCTTAACTTTTCACTTAAAACTAAACTAAACTATGAGCAACATATAGATTGCCTTACAAAACGTAGTTTTTGATAACGACGAGTTTAAACTACGGCTTAAAAAGTCTTTCTAAGTAATAAGTCGTTTGGCCGAGGCGCCACATACTTTACGACATTTTGACATTAGCTGTCAAATTCCGTACTTTACATTTTAGTTTGCATATTTCCGTGGGACATATTTCTTTGGTGAAACAGAATAGTTAAATATAATAGAACTAGAATCTCAATATCTGAGAATAAAGGGATCCAATCCAACCCACACTCGGGTCAAAAATGTGCCAAAATTGTCTAGTGGTTAGTGCCTATATTCTCGTATAGTAAAATAGTTTCTACAAATGTTAAATCACTTAAAAGCTAAACTACAAATAAATCAAAGAAAGGCATTATAGAATACCGATCCTACCTTCAAACCCTAATATCTCAAAAGTAGCTTTTTGTGGATTAGATCCTTTTACGTAACTGCGCTCAACTATAAATTACTTTTTATAATAAGGCGAAGAATGTCGGTAGTCGATACACAGACTGTTCATAAGCTACTCATAAGCCTTCAACGAGACTTACAACGATAAAAAACAGCATATAAGTTTAATTTAGTTTGCCTTAGGCTTATGAACTAGACTGTTTTTCATGTAAATATCTGTTTTATGAATCTGATTTATTTATTTTCCACGTTGGCAGTCTGTTCAGTACTGAAGACCAAACAATCACAGATATTTTTATATTCACTAAGAGGTATGGTGTGTGTTCCCGCTCAGTTCTACCGTGCAGAGAATTCTTTTGTACATACCACGCAATCGAAGCAAACAGTTTGATTCGTTGTTCGTAATGCATACAGAAAAGGAGTGACATAACTTGCCAACGGCTGTCTTCCAATCGACCCATATTCAAGTCTTTAAGCCAAGGGCGAATAGGCTTTTGTCTAAATGAGCCAGTGCTTTATTATTTTCGGCTACATCAACAATTACCGTCACGTGGGATAGTAGTCAATCACTAGCTTATAATAAGAAAAAAATAGAAGTAATGGATTTTTTTATTATTCTGCTAGCTGGTACCCGGCGCGTTACTGCCGCAGAAGAAATAATTGTGAAAATGTGGTTTTTAATTTGGAGGAGTTATGTTGTTTAATTAGGAATTATAATACATTCATTGAAAGATATATAACTTTCAAATTTGTAGGTGCGATACGCGCGCCACCTAGTGTAAGTTATTTGTACTATGCCTATAACCTGCGCGCAAGTGCAAGCAATAAGTTGACAAAGTTTTACTGCAATCTGATGAACGGTATGGCAGTGCATAGAATACGAACAAACAAAATTATTTTTTATTTATTAGATTAGCAGTTCTTCTGTGCTGCTAACCGTACAACAATAAAGAGCGTTAATTACTATTATCGCATTTGCTAATGTTTGCTAAGATCAACAATTATTTCATCTGACGTGGAGTGTGTAGGGTCTTAAAATAATTTCAAATTGTAAAGTAAATGTTTTTTAAATCATATATTTTAATTACTTAACATCGTCTTACATTTCATCATCATCATCATATAACTCAATTTTTTATTAATTACATCATTACAGCCTAACAAAGTCCACTGCTGAACATAGACCTCCCCATGGATTGCCTCATATGGGGAATATTTGCCATAGTTGCCACGCTTCGCAGCCAGGTTTAGAACCGCAGTTTTTTATTTTGTAGTTGTTAGTAGGTAAGTAGCACCCATGGTCACGGGGGGGGGGGACCATAGATGCTGTAAAGCACTGTAAAATTAGTTTCATTTAACATTTGTGGTGGAAAATATTAGATTATTTTTATTGATGTTTTTTTAAATATTATGGCCACCTGATGATGAATGGATACTATGGCCTATAGACATCTACATTTATGCGTTGTCATCCCTGAGGACTAAGATGGATTGCCTCGTTTCCAGTAAAACTGGTCTCCGGTTCTCTACAATCACCATGCGAAATGTAGCAGCATTAAGCTGCTATTTCACACTGGTATTCTTTTATTTAAGTAAAGTTAAAGTAACAGCCTATGTTTATTATTATTATTATTACATAAACACACTAGCAGCTAAAAAGCTGATGCGTATGCATCTTAATTTTTGGAGATTTTATCCAATCAGTTCTTGAAGGCGTTCAATGTTGGAGCATCAATCACATTTTGTGGTAGCTTATTCCAGTTGTTGACAACACGATTTGAAATAAAATTCTTCCTAGGATTCCGCTTGGCAGCCCTATGGTAGAGTTTGAGTTGATGTCTTATCAGACGTTTATTGCTATTCAGTAAGTACAAAATTTGCAGAGTAGGTACATCGTAATATCCTGTCAGTATTTTGTATGTTTCAATCAGACTACCTCTCTGTTTACGGCACTCTAGTGTTGTTAGGTTAAGCTTTTTCATTCGCTGCTCATACGTCATGTTTCGCAGTTGTAAAGCTACCATTTTGGTAGCTTTTTTGGAACATTTTCCAGTAGTATTTTATCTTTATGAAAATAAGGGTCCCATAACAAATATGCAAACTCCAGCAAAGGTCTTAAGTATGTTTGGTAGATCTTGATAAATGATTTAGGAGTGAGACACATAAAGCTTTTTCGAATCATATACATCATAGAGTTTGCCTTTTTTACTATGTTAAGGATATGAGTTTCCCATTTGAGGTCAGTGGTTATTGTAATGCCTAGGTCTTTTTGTGATTCTACAGAAGACAATGGGTGATGACCTAGATAATATATATTTCATGGATTATTTTTCCCTATATGTAGAATCGTACACTTGTCTGCGTTCAGTGTTAGGAGCCAATCACTAGTCCAATCGCAGATGGAATTTAGATCCCCTTGTATAATTTGAAACTGCGCAATAGGGTTTCCAAAAAATTTTGTGTCGTCGGCAAATAATGAGAATGGCAGCTATAGCGTGCTTTTCAAATCTGATAAATATAGGATAAATATCAATGGTCCAAGAACAGATCCCTGCGGAACTCCGCTGAGTACTTCTCTGGGCTTAGACATGATAATTCCAACTCGTACGCAGAATGTTCTGTCTGACAGAAAATCACTGATCCAGGCCAACAATTTCCCGCGTATAGCGAAGTGTTCTAGTTTGTATATAAGTCACCGCAATGGTACACGGTCAAAAGCTTTTTCATAGTCAAGATATATCATTTCTGTGGGAAATCCATTGTTATGATTTGTGACCTATTCATTAACACATTGTAACATATTAGTAATGATTGATCGCCTTGGTACAGATGTGTTGTTCATCTAAAATCAGTTGTTCTTGTAATAGAAATTTTCTTAATCTTTCAGTTATGATCTTTTCCATTGCTTTGCAGAGGATACTTGTCAAACTTATTGGTCTGTAATTATTAGGTCTCAGCTTATCGCCTTTTTTGTATATAGGTACGACTGTAGCTTTTTTTCCATCATCCATGGATTTGTTCATAATGCTCGATATATATTCAGCAAGCAATGGTGAGCATCGCTTTAGTAATATGGATGGTATTCCACCAGGACCAGTTGCAGTAGCATCATCAAATGATAACAAGGTCTTACGAACGATCTCGGCTGTAAATTTTACGTCATCAATTGTGTTTATTACTTTTGGCATATTTATGGAGGGAATTGGTCCGTCTGGTTCTCTTACATAGCTGTTAACGAACTGATCTGCAAATAGCTCCGCGATTTTTTGAGGTTCATTTACAAGTTCTTGTGACTCGTTTTTAAGCATGTTAGAAATGGTGACTATAGATTTAAATTGTCTTCTAATGTATCCATAGAAAGCTTTTGGTCCAGAATCTATAACATTTGATTAAAAATGAGCTCTTCTATATTTTGACAATTTAATAATCTTATGGTTTATATTTCTATAATTTCGGTATGAATCTTCTGTTTTATTAATATTATATATATTCCATAATTCTTTTTTCCGTTTAGTTAAATACAAAATTTCCTTATAGATCCATGGTTTCTTATTTGATTTATTTATTTTCTCTGATTTTTTTTACACAATTTTCAATTTTCATCTACTTAGTTTTCAATTATGTTAAGGTTTTCTGCTAAATCTTTAAAAAATTAAAAATCTTCTCCGTTTTAGCCACTTTATTATTGATATTAATTATCTGCATAGAAGCCAGTATGACAGTATGTCTTTTCGATGGGCGGGAGATACTAAACATTAGTTACTAAAGTTTCAACATTACACAGTATTAGATCTATTAGGGATTCTTCATTATTACGTTTCCTTGTGATTCGTGTTACAAGCTGATTGAGATTACTGTTTGAGTACATTGTTATAAAGCTTTCGCATAGTTTGTCATATCCGGTTAAATTACCGAGAGGCCATTTTATATTTGGTAAGTTGAAATCACCTGCAATAATTACTGTCTGCTTTGAAGCTGCCTTTTCTATAGTCTTAAATAATATTTCATCAGTACTTTTTAAGACATTTGAGGGAGGACGATAAACACCAGCTAAAATTAAATCTAAATATCCATAACGTATATCTAACCACAATGCCTCAACCAAAGGGTTATAATATAATTTATTCACTCTTGACATAAAAGGTACATTGTTAATGTCATGTGCAACATACATTGCTACTCCTCCTTCTTTTCTTTCTCTTCTGTCCATTGGAAAAGAGGCACTCCATCTTAGTCCTCACGGGTGACAACGCATCTGCATTTTGATTCTTTATTGAAGATAGATGTAGATGTCTATGGGTCACAGCAACCACTTACCATCAGGTGGACTGTGTGCTCGTTTGTCACCCTATCCTATAAAAAAAAAGACTGTCATCAATTTCGGAATGTAAATGGGTTTCTGATATCAAAATAAAAGCAGGTTTATGTATATTAATTTCAAGAAGAAGCAAATCAAATTTCACCATAATGGAAGCCAAATTCGTGTATAGGATGCAGAGTTCTGCATCCTATACACGAATTTGGCTTGAAATTTTTGCTGGTGGGTTGCAGCGAGAAGGGTGTCCTCTCCCCCTACAGCTGCAGCCGAGGTGGAGTTGCGGAAGAAGAGGAGTGTTGGTATGGCGATGCGCCACTCGTCCTATCCTCCGCAACTCTGATGGGGCCGCACCTTTGATGCGGTTGTGGTGGGGTTGCGGGGAGACAGGATTGTCGGTAATGCGGTTCGCCGCTCTCCCTACCCTCCGCAGCCAAATCTTGGTTGACGGCGGAGCTATAGACCAGATTCACTGCTGGGGTCCGGAAGGATAGTGGTTCTAAGTGCTCGTTTTTCCTGGCCCATGGCCTTCGCAAATCAGACACGGGGGCGTCCGTTGCGCAGCGGTAGGCCGCGCTGAAGGCGCGCCATTTGTTTTGGTGTGTCTTACCTGAGAAGGAAATGGGAGAGATCGTGGCTCTGCCAATATGCAACGAAGTTGGAACACCATGGGGTTTTAGTCGGTGCGAGTCCTACGTAACCCGTCCTTGCCCCCGCAAAGCGGGTATGCGTAGGCATTTCCCCGTGTAAAAAAAGGTATAGAGAACTAAGTTACGGTCTGCAGGGTCTAATACTTCAATTGTATCCGGGTAGGTGAGCTATTGAAGGGAAATTGGGTTAATATTTAAACAAATAGCTACCTAACTGTACATCCTACTTACGTTCCACTGCTGACGACAGGCCTCCTATTATTTCGGAGAAAGTTTGTGTTAGTGTGCAATAAAAAGTAATTTACATATCTTTCTACCATCAGTTGAATCATCATCTGTTAGCTCGTTTATCACTACTATAATATTTTTATAAAAAACAGAAATGGCAAATGAACTTATAGCCTAAAGTGGCTCTGTAGGCTTTCGAAATTTGCAACCAACAGAAACAGAAACGGAAACAGAAACTTTTTATTCAATATAGATTATAAATAATACTTATTGAAAGTTACTCTTTTGTTTAATTACCACTGGTTCGAAAAAAAACCTCTGTCCTGGGAAGAACCAGCAAAAATCCCAGCGGGACTTTTTTTTAAATTTTTGTTTAATTTTTTTTTAAAACCGCTGCTTACAATCATGTATGTTGCACAATTAACCACACAAAACAAATTAGAAATAGCTTGCTAGCGAACACCTCATTCCCAGGGGTTATTATCATCCATAAATTCCTTAATATTATAATAACCCTTTTTATACAAACTATGTTTAATAAAGTTTTTGAATTTTGAGCAGGTCGAATTTTGTATATTTTCTGGGATTTTGTTGTAAAAGCGTATACATCGTCCCATGAATGAATTACTGACTCGGTGGAGTCGAGTAACTGGTACTACTAGCTTGTGTTTGTTCCTAGTATTTACAGAATGAATATCACTTATTTTTGTATAACTACTTTTATTTTTGTGTACGTACATTACATTTTCATAAATGTATTGAGAGGCCAAAATTAATATATTAATTTCCTTAAATTTTTGTCGGAGCGACTCTTTAGGTTTTAAATCATAGATTGCTCTTATGGCCCTCTTCTGTAAAACAAATATAATTTCAGTGTCAGTCACGTGTCCCCTTAGCAAAATACAATACGACATTATGCTATGGAAATAGCTAAAGTAAACAAGTCTAGCTGTTTCCGGAACTTCAAACAAATAAGGTTACAGATGCGTTGTCACCTCTGAGTACTAAGATGGAATGCCTCAAAGTCTGTAATCATACTGGCAAGCACTGCTACCCAGACGGACTCTAATATAAAAAACTAGTTAGTTCTACCTTCAGTGAATATTATAAAAAATACAAACTAACAGAAAAACAAATTCCAAACTTATTTATTCAATATAGATATCACAGTACATTATAGGTAGCTTTACCTCAGTTTCATACATAATCTAGAGTAATAAAGCGACGTAATAATTTATAACAATGTTGTAAAGATCTACAGATATATCATAATTCATTAAAAGCGTAAATGGGTGTAAGCATGCACGTTAAGTGACGAAAAGTTAAAAAATGAAGGACGATAAAGTTAAACCGTCGGCGTTCCTAGTACAAGGATTATCAACCCTGGCAAGTTAGTGGAAAATAATATTTAGCGTTATTTATGTATAGAATAAGGTTGAAAATCGAACACACAGTCCTCCTGATGGAAAATGAATGCTGTGGCCTATACATCTTCATCTATCCGCAATTAAGAACTAAGATGAAATGTCTTGTTTTCAGTAAAATGGGTCTCTGGTTCTTTACACTCACGATACGAAACACATTGGTAAGTGTATGTAGATACCGTAAAGTGGTGATAAAGACTTAGATGGTAAATCACACTGTCTTAGCGTAACAAAATATATTATGAAGAATATTTAAGAATGAGCATTTCTTTTAAGATCAATTTTTTAACTTCCCGCTTTGAAAATTAATAATTTTCAAAAGTCAGAAGTTATAGATACCGGTCCGATTTTGAGAATGTTGTGAGTTTTCATCAGATCTCCACGTTTTGAGGTCCTGGGAAACCGTTCCGACTATTCCCGGCTAGACGTGGACGTAAAATTTTGTCGTACGATATATTTAGAACGAATCAACCGATCGAGATGGGCGACTCGGCGTTCGAAAGTGTTCATTGAGACTTCGAGATGATTAGATTTTCAAGTCAATCGGTCGAGCCGTTTCAAAGATTTTCAATAAATAAAAACCAAAAAAACGAAAATTGAATAGATTTTCGGGCGTTGCGCTCGAAAATAAGCGGGTAGTTCCAGGGATGGCCTGCGGGGTCAATCGTTTTTCAGATTTTTTTTATGGAAGAAGAGGCAAACGACCATGCGGCTCACCTGATGGTAAGTGATCACCGTCGCCCATGAACATCTGCAAAACCCCTGTTGCAGGTAACGCCGGCCTTTTAGGAAGGAGTACGACTAGGCTCTTTTCTTGAAGGTCCCTAAGTCGTATTTATTTATTAGATTGTGTGGAATAATTTGCCAGCATCTGTCATTCCATCCGATTACAATGTGGCTGTCCTTAGGGCAAGAGTGAAATAGGCTTTTGTTGAGCTTTGCCACCTACGGCTGCATCACCACTTACTATCAGGTTGCCTAAATTGCGACCTTGATATGTTGTATGACTCTACAGCAGCTGCAGCTATTATGATTGAATTATGAATGGGTCGGATCAACAGCAAAAGAACCAGGCTCTCACAGAATACTAGCGTGAAATAGCAGCTTAATGATGCTGTGTTGTGAATGGTTAGTGACAAGAATCTGAGACCCTTTTTCACTGGTAACGAAGCATTCCATCTAAGTTGTAAAGGGTGTCAAAGCATCTCTATTTTGATTCTTTAAGGGTAGATGTAAGTCCATACATCCATTTACCATCAGGTAGACAGTGTGCTCGTTTAAAACCTTACTTCTATGAAAAAATAAATAATTTATTGAATATTTGAAAGTAAATCGATTCTTCAATTTGTTCTAGCGTTTTCGCCATGTGCAGCGTATGTAATAAACACGGCATAAATGATAAATAATATTTTTAATATTAATTATAAATAATATAAATAAACATTGAATTTTTTTTTAATATAAGTAATTTTTCTTTTTAGTTGCATATTTGACAACCCTGTCCGGTTTCATATACGCATGGCCCTCCTACACCGTGGAAATGTTCATGTCGAACGCAACAGTGCTCTCTGCGCCTATGACTCCGATGGAGGCATCACTCTTGGGCAGTCTTACAAATGTTGGTGGGTTGGTGGCAACGCCATTCTGCGGATACGCCGTCAACAAGTTCGGCAGGAAATACGCTGCTATTATGTATGGATTGCCCTATGTGGTGTGTATATGTATATGTATATATGTATATGTATATCTTGATGAAGGATGTACAAGAAACTTTTTGTTCTTCTTTTTCTCCTTCCTCATTAACCTGCAAATGTCAACTGCTGGACATGAGCCTCTCCTATTTTAGGACTTACCTTAATGGTCACGCTTGGCAGGCGCATCGGCGATAGCAGAACCAGACGTCTCGCATCTTTGACGCTGCTGTCAGTTTGGGTATTTAACGTCTTGAATAACGAGATGGTATACCATCATCTATCGGAAACCGTAAGGTTTTTGTGGCATTCCCCCTAGTCGCCTCTCAGGACACCCACGTGACGTGTAGCCGACTCTTACGACACTTAAGGGACATAACAGGGTAATGGATTCTCTTACGCCGCCGCAACACGGCTAACTAGGAACTCGGGATATTTAAATTTACAACGTAGTTCGTGACGTACAATACGCATTCACTTAATCACAATTTTATTTATAAAAACTGTTTTGCACTCTTCCAATCACAACGTAATATTTATACCTAACGCCTGACGTATAAATTTAGCAATCTTTCAAAACATAAACTCTCACGCACGTCTGTCATGCAGATATGCTATTTACAATCAACGGTAATTATATGCTTTACGTAAAGAAATATTGTATACCCCGAAAATGGTTTTGACCAATATTTTATAGTATAGTGAAATGTTCATGAAAACATACTGTGAAAAAGGTTACCGCCACCGGCCTAAAAAGTAGAGCCACATTGCAGCTATATTATGGTTGTAGCACGAATGGGTCGGCTCAACTGGAGTAGGACCACGGTCTCACAGAATACCAGCGTAAAAAAGCAGCTTAATGCTGCTGTGTTTCGTACGGCGAGTGTAGAGAACTGGAGACCCTTTTTATTGGGCATTCCATCTTAGTCCACAGGAGTGAGAACGCATCTGCGTTTTAATTCCTAAACGAAGATAAGTGTAGATGTCTATAGTCTACACCATCCACTTACCATCAGGTGGACTGTGAGCTCGTTTGTTAATTTTATTCTAATTTAAATAAAGAACATTTGTGTCCATAGTTCAAACGTTTGCTTAAAAAATTAAAAACAATCAGGAGTCAGTTCTTAGAAATAGTGTATCAAATAATTAAAATCCCGAATTCAGAAGCTATTAAATTGTGCGGAAAGAATTTTATCATTTTTAGTTAGTTGAAATCTGTTTTTAATTTTTTAATAATAAGTACAGAGACACAATGGACGCGTTGTCATCTCTGATTTTAAGTAAAGTAAAGTATAGTCAGCCTATATAAGTCCCACAGCTGGGCACAGGCCTCTCCTCATTTCTGAGGGACTTTTAGGCCAAGGAAGTGTCCGCCGCGTGTGCGTGGCGGACTTCACGTGTCCTCGAACATTTATTTTAATTTTTCAGACATACATATTTCCTCTCGAAGTTTTTCTTCACCGCCGATCACGTGATAAATCAGCACTTAAAATTGCAATTAACAGTTTCGTGGGTGCCGGCGGGTATCAAACCCGAATTGCTCACACTTGAATATTAGTCATCAAAAGTTACCCACGGCTAACTTTTGATGACGAATATGAAATGTCTCAGAGCCTGTATTTATAATAGCTCTCTATAGTCCTTCAGACCGGAACACAGCAGTACACGCACCACTGCCAGGTGGAAGGAATAGATAAGAGAGCGATTCCAACCCAGACGAAGACTTGGGCCAAAAATCAGCCTCTTTTTGAAATGATAGACGTTATAAAAAATGTAAACACGAACACTACATTAAATGAAAACCTCAGAGCAAAGAAGTCAATACCTTCTGCGTGTGGGGTACCTATACAATATTTCATTGCGTAAAGTAACCTATTTCATGACTGCCTCGTTGGTCTAGTTGTTGTAAACGCGACTGATGATCATGAGGTCCCGGGTTCGGATACCGGGTCGGGCCAAAAAAAATCAGTTATTGAGTTTTTCCGTCAAGAAATTCTTAGTAGCTAAAAAGTTGTCGGTGTCTCACCCTCGTGCCTCGTAAAGCACGTTAAGCCCTTGGTCCTGCGCCTGATCTCTCTCCGGTCGTGTCGGTTTAGCGTTCCATCGAACTATGAGAGTGAGGGAATAGAGACTGCACCTGTGCCTGCGCATACATTTGGGCACTATAATCCTGACCTGTACCGATGGCTAGTCTCCGTTGAGGCTGGCCGCCGTGAGCAAAATTCGGTCTGGAGGACATTATTATTACGTAAAGCAATTAATTACACTTGACATCGATTATAATAAAACGTTGCTAAATTTATACACCAGGCGTTGTACGCAATAATACGTTGTGGTTGGAAGGTCGCAAAAAAGTTGTTAAGAATAAAATAATGATTAGGGAATACGTCTTAATTTGAATATCCCGCGTTCCTAATCATCCGTGGTATGGCGGCGTAAGAGAATCCATCTCTTACGACACTAATGAAGTAATGATCAAAACATTCGATCTTTAGTTAGCAAATATTTGTGTTCAAACTTCGAATTTTGATTCGAAAACAACCGTGCTAACTGAAATAGTTATCAAATTCATCATAATCATCATCATCATCATTACAGCCTATCAAAAGTCCACTGCCGAACATAAGCCTCGCCATAGATTGCCTGATAGAGGAGACAATTGCCATAGTTGCCATGCGTGGCAGACGGGTTGGCATATCGCATTATTTTATTATTTTCATTTGTTATCAGGAAGATGCTGTTGCCCATTTTCTGTTTTATTTCCCCTCTGTCGCCTCTTATGGTCTTGTCGACGACGTGAATCAAGCTTGTCTTATATAAATAATTTTTTCCAGCTTACTTGGGCCATAATATCCATAACAAGATGGCCGCCACTAGTTATTGCTGCTGTAGGGCTTGCAGGATTTGGCGCCGCGGGCCAAGCGGTCTCCTCAGTTTACATATCAGAGATATGTCAAGATTCAATCAGAGGGGGGCTGACCTCCACCACTGTGTCTGGTTATTTCGTCGGTCTACTATTTTCTTATGCGATTGGAGGATACCTAACGTACCACCAAGTGGCGTATGTGCATATGGCGCTTTCTATATTGTACATGATTATGCTGACCTTTTTGAAGGAATCACCAGTGTATCTCTTGCTAATTGGACAGGAAAAGGTGCGTCATTATTTTTAATTTAGTTCTTTTTTCAAAAAATAAAAAAGTATCGAAGAGTATGTATATAATTCACCTCGAGGGGTTGCTGTAGCCCATAGACACATCTGGCAAAGATAATGAATCAATATATAGATGCATTAAAATTTACGTGGTGAAGCCATGCTGCAGCTATATTACAGTTATAGCACAAATGGATCGCCTTGACCTAAGAAGGTTCATGCTCTCACAGAATACTAGCTTAAAATAGCAACTTAATGCTATTGTATTTTGTATGGTGAGTGTAGAGAACCGTATAACATTTTTACTGAAAACAAGTAATTCCATTTTAGTCCTCAGGGGTGACAATGCATCTGTATTTTTATTCTTGATCGAGGATAGATGCTGTGACGCTTATACATAAGTGCCACAGTGGACCATGTGCTTGTTTTTCCACACTTATTCTATAAAAAAGATACGTTGCCACTCACCCCTGAAGACTCAGATGAATACTCGCTATTATTAAAATGAGGTAAGGGGAGAGGTTAAAAAAGGTAATAAGCGACACTACGCAATGGTCTATAGATACTTATTTACATCTATTGCGACTAGTATTGCAGTATTAACTGTTTCATTTGTTTTTTAGTAATTGGGTCTCCATTTGTCGTCACTACAGGTAGGTGAACACTGAGTCTAATTCTGCTTCCCATTAGCATTAGAAGGGAACGCTGTAACCTATAGACGGTTACATTTAGCCTCGAATAAGACTCAAAATTCAGATGCGTTGTCACCCCTGAGGACTTGGAACGCCTCGTTACCAATAGAAAGCTTCCCCGGTTCTTACTCAACATACAAACCACATCAGCATTAAGCCGCTTTTTTACGCTGACATTTTGTAAAAGCGTGATCCTTCCTCGGTCAATCTGACCCAGTTTTGCTGCAGTCATAATATAGTATAGGACGAAAAGGGGTGATGAATTCTCATACGCTAACATCTCATGGTACACGTCTAATGATATCATTTAACTTCATAGATATTATGATCGCAGCCAACAAACAAAACCCTATATAAGTTTATTTATTTCTCACCGCAATGTATTATTAAATAAATTAAAAAGTTTCCTTTTACTTCAAAAGACTGTTGATTTAAAATATTGATAAACTGCAAATATAATTTAAACAAAAATAAGCTCATTAATCTTTGATACAGAGTAGTTAATACTTAATCAAACAAAACGTAATATTTTATTACAGGAGGCAGCGAGGTCAATAGCATTCTACAGACGCGCGGCAGCAACTTCAAAAGAGGTCGAAATGGAGATAACGAAGATTAAGCTACAAATGGATCCTAGAATAGACAAGATAATTGAAGGAGAAAACGGTTAACTATTTCAATCAACTACATTCTTTATTTTTTCACTTATTATAAGCCACTGCTTGACCACAATCCCACCTGGTGGTAAGTGGTGATGAAGCGCTAGATGGTAAAACGCACTGTCTAAGCGTAACAAAAACCTATTAACTCTTGACTTGAAGACGCTCAGATTATATTCTGCTGATTGACTCTTCTTTGCTGTAAGCCAGAGACTGTCAAACTTATTTCTTTTACCGCCTCCTTTGAAAATCAATTATTTTTCAGCGCCCCCAATTTTTTATACACTCCTAAAACTTAAAAACCACAATTTCATTACTTTAATTAATTTAGTTATGGTGTATTAGTCGGTTCTGGTATCTAAACTTACATTATAAACTAGACATTATTACCAGTGAGAGCTATTAAAACGCAACTATAAAAAAAAAAATATTTTGATCAAATTAAAAGAAACAATATAGATAGGTAATCAATTTAAGTTTTAAAAGTAATCTAATTAGATGGATGAATTTGATGATTTTTAACAAGTTTGTTGATATCAGGTTCGATTTTACTCAAAAACAGTCGTAAGTCGCCGCGTTCGGTAACATGCAAACGATTTCTTTTTTTAGTAAGCAGCGTTGTCACAGCGCTAAATCCACGTTCACACAAATATGACGATGGAAATGCTATCAAAATCGTTGAACAATCGACCACAATCCAGGGTACAACTGCGGATTGACTTTGTAGCCAAAATTCTTGGTAGCCATTTTGAATTTGATTTTATTTCCTCGTTCGTTGTAAGTTCTACAAGTTCTTCTTCCAGTTGGGATGATACTGCTATGTTGACATTTGAAAAGGATCTAACACCCAGTCTGTTATTTCCAATATCAAAATGTCCTCGAATCTTTCAATGAAATCACTGTGGAGATTTCCCAAATGTTGGCAGTAGACAAGCAAGTCGTCGTGGTTGCAGGATACTGATAAATTGGGAAAATTATGGAACTCACGTCTGCCGACACTCTTCTTGTGTAAGAGCAGCTTGGCTACGAAAGTAGCGACGATATTTTTCTTTTATTAAGTTCAAGTCATCGCCTTGAAGTTGGAGATTCATATAATTAAGCAATTTATAAAGGTCTGTCAGGTATGTGATATCATTCTTTCATGTGATGAGGTTTTCGCGCAATTCTGTGTCTTTGTTTTCCAAGAACTCTACGACAGAGTCAAAGAAATTGTAAAATCGAGTCAGACAAATTCTAGTGATAGCCAACGCATTTCTGTGTGAAAGATCAATCGGTTGAAATCTTCATCATTAGTAACACAAAGTTCTTTAAATAATCTATCATTTAGAAAATTCTTTCCGATTTTATTCACTACTCTGATGACATGTTGCAATGATTGAAACAGTCGTCCACTTAAATTTCTAGCAACCAAATGTTGTCGATGTAAAACGCAATGTACAGCAAGCACATCTGGAATTTTGTTTTTAAGTACGCTATGAAGCCTTTTGACACCCCGTCATATCTGAAGCACCATCTGTAGCAGCTGATATAATATTCTTTAAAATTCCTTTTCATCACAAAACTTTTCCAGTGTTTTCAATATGGTTTCTCCTTTTCCTAATTCGTTTTTGCACAGAACTATTGCTCAAAGGAATTTTTCGAATTATGTCTGCCGCCAGTTTATGGAGCAAAGTTGTTATAACTTCTTTTATTGCCGGCATAATTAACGTTTCTCCGATGGTGTGTGGTTTACCTCTTTGAGCAATTATCAAAGAGATATTGTATGAAGCTCGAAGTCCGTCATCGTCTTGCTTAGCAGCCACCGAAAATAGTTTTGATACACTTGGCTGAGCTTTATGCTTCTTTTCCAGGTCTTGAAAATAGGCTACATTTTTCCTTGTTATCTGGATGCATTTTATTGAAATGATCTTGAAGTCTTGAAGGCTTAATCGCTTCGTTTGAAAATGTTTTTGAACAAAGAAGGCACAAAGGCAAAGATGGATTTGCCGAATTTTCTATGAATCCATATTTAATATATTCTGCACTATATTGCCGTCTCTCCTTTTTGCTTCCGATATGGCTTTGTTGTTACAAATATGTAAAAGTGTGGAACTTAAATACTTGTATAAAGATTGCGCGAAACCACTAATTAAAATATAAAAATAATTACGAGCTTTTATATAGGATTTAAATACAGCACGCACCGACAGGAATAAGACAAACACGCACAAACTCGTTTATCTCTTTCAATGCTCAATCGTACTGAGCAAGTTAATACAAGTATCGATGAACCAGCCGATTGCTACCGGATTGCACCAATAGCGTTATTTAATATTTTAATTATTTGTAAATGCGATGTTGTTTTTCGTTAACCACTCCTAAATGTCTTTCTTTATTCTAAAAGATGTTGGTATTCTTTGTCCTCCGCGATTAAGTAGGCTCAGGTAGCGAGTGGCGCACAGCGGTGGCGCATTACTATTGTTATTGACATTTATGGCCCGACGACTCAGTTGATAACGCGGGCACTATAGTGTTGAAATGGCATTCCGCTTGCGCCGTCGCCCCGTGCGGTCGTGCGCTTGCGGAGTCCGCCGCCGTCCGAGCACCCGTCCCCGTACGGGTCTTCTCCCTCGGTCGGCACAGTTTCTTGGAATAGAACGTCAGTCCCGTCCCGTCCCCCTCAGCTGGCGCCGCCGCCCCCGTGCGGTTGCGTTGGCTGACCGCTCTTCCGTCCCTGTACGGTTGGGTGCCCTCCCACACTCCCGTCCTTGCACGGTCGAGTTTTGCCCTCCCGCTCGGCTAGCACAGCCGCTCCCGTGCGGTTGTGCTTAGCTGTCTGTCTGTGCCGTCACCGTGTTTCCGTGCCCATGAATATGGGTTCGGGCGACGGTGGGAGCCTTCCCGTCTCCGCCAGCCGCCCCCGTGCGGTTGTGTTGTGCGTCCCGCACTTACCGTTGGACGGTGAGTGCCTTCCCTCCCTGTCTCCACCCGCTAGTGCCGCCGCCCCCGTGCGGTTGCGCTGGCAGTCAGTGCTCGCCGTCCCCGTACGGTGAGTACATTCTCGCACATGCGACTCCCACTCCATCCCACCAGGTTGATCCGCGCTTCCGTCCCCGGACGGTTGTGCCCCACGCCTCCCTCTCCCCGAGGGAGGTCGTCTCCGATTCGACTGTAAAGCCTTCGGGCTAATGTCGCTCCCAAGGTGGTGTTTAGTGGGTAGGCACTTCTTCAAAGTGAGTCCCACATAACCACGCAGCCGGCTGCGTGGTATGTTAGAGCATTCTCCACCTCCTCCGCTTCCGGAGGGTGCCTTTGCATTGGGCGCAAAACAAAAAATATGTTGAAATGGAATCATTGATATTCATCATCGTCTATACAATGTAACACCATATATTGATTCATAGGGGGATATTTGCCATAGTTGCCAAGCTTGACAGGCGGGTTGGCAATCGCACCGTTGGCCACGTTTTTTATTTTATTTGCTACTGCCCATCTCCTGTTTCAGTCTTACTCTGTCGCCTCTTATGAAACTCACGGGATGATATGAGGTAGTGGATATTCTTACACTGCCACTACACAGTGTAACGTTCTCCCTCACATCTATACTGCCGTCTGCTATTGTATAATAAATAATATTAAATATATAAATTACTTGACCAGAATGATGAATATTGATCATTCAAAAGGATCTTTCTAAAGACTAGTTATAGGCCGTTTATTATAATTATTTTATAGCGTGATCGCCTTAGATAGGACCCTTTTTTACGTTGCGTATATTTAGCAACTTAGTTCGTTTTGGTGTTTCTTGGAAGAATGAATAACCGCTAGAGTCGTTGGTAAAGAAGATAAAGTAAAGGTTCACGAGGAATGGCTCAAACATGTTAAAGAACATTAATTTGCCCCTTTCCTACTTGTATCAGGATCACATCAGTCAATTTCTTATTAATAGACTCTTCCCGCTTGAAAAAAAGGCTCATAATATTTATATACAAGTACCCGATACAAGGGCTTCACTTTACAACGTTTAAAAAAAGTGTGTGTAAGACACACCGTTCCACACAGGCTAATTTTTCCCAAAGAGGGACAAGCAGTTGGAGACTGGACCTAAGTCCACAGCAAAATAACTGGAAAAACAGCAAAAGAGTGTTTGGGCCCTTGGACGTGCGTAAGCACAAACATTGACCGAAGTCACGCATACAAAATAACATCAAATCCAGCCACACTGGATATACTGTACGAGTACATTTTAATGTTTATTAATCCATTTGCATTGTTCAGCTTTGACACTATAGGACAACATTGATAGGAATTTAATTATTTTTCATTATTATTTATACATATTTCTTCATTATTAATAATAATGCGTCGTCACAAAAGCAAGTTAGAATCTATGCCCGCTTCGAAAAAAAAGTTTACTAAACCTCTGCATTGCATAAGCTTATCTTCACTATCGTTGTCACTTAACAATTCTTGATGTGTTGAAGTTAAAATTTTCGAATTCCTGATTTCCAGATCCAAGTACGAGAAAAGGGCTTATTGATAAGAACGATGTTAAAGCTGAAGCCAGAAATGAGTCACAGTGGAGATTTTTAAGTAAGTTGTAGTGTAGTTGGATATTTACATTAACAATTTTTTTAAACAAAACAGAACAAAACAAAAAACCAGGTGCCTGTAATTTCAATCTGGGTTTCAAACAAGGTTTTAAATACATACATACATACATATAATCACGCCTCTTTCCTGTAGGGGTAGGCAGAGAACACTTCTTTCCACTTGCTACGATCCTTACATACTTGTTTCGCTTCGTCCACTTTCATTATTCCTTCATACATGCTCTTCGGTTTAGGGTATTCTTGACCTGGCCTTTTTCAAGACGTCCCTGATTTGGTTTTGAAACGTCCTCCTAGGTCTACCCTTCCAACACTTTCATTCACACTCGCCTTATACATTTTTTCGTCAATCGTTCTTCATTCATTCTCTCGACATGGCCAAACCATCTCAGCATACCTTTCTCAATTTTTGTCACTGCATCTTCTTTCAGACCATAACGTTTCCTTATCTCACTATTTCTTATCCTGTCACTCAATTTAACTCCTATCATACTTCTTAATGCTCTCATCTCAACTGCATTTATTCTGCTTTCATGTTTCTTCTGCCATACCCAACTTTGACTTCCGTACATGAGTGTCGGAACCAACATCCCCTCATGCACAGCCAAACGAGCCTTATTAGACACCTTCCGACTGCTCATAAAGGAGTGCAAAGCTCCATTCACCATGTTTCCTGCATTCACTCTTCTTTCGATATCACTCTCACACTTTCACAAGCTTTTAAATAGGCTTTGAAAGTTTTCATTCCAATACGATTAGAATTCTATTAATCCAAAATTATGATAAAGTTTTTTATTTATTTATTTAATATGTCAAAGTTTTTGATACCTTTATGCGTGGTAGAGCCAGGCTGCAGCCCTTTATAACTGCAGCACGAATGGTTCACTCTCAGCATGCAACAGCAGAGTTACGACTCTATGTTTCTTATGGTGAGTGAGTGAAACCGGAGACCTGTTATACTGGTTACGAGGCCTTCCATTTTAGTCCTCAGGTGTGAAAATTTTGATTCTTAATCAAGGATATATGTGGATGTCTATGGGCCAAAGCATCTACATAGTATCAGTGTGTGCTCGTTTGTCACCCTTATACTTTTTAAAAAAACCTTCGCTTCGTAATTTAAAAGTTAATCTGGTGATTATTTACGTGGTAGAGACAAAAAAGGACAATTTGAATATAATAATTAGAGTATAAACTAAAATTATACAAGCGAGTTTTAATAAAAATTAAAAATTTTATGCGGTAAATTTTATTTCATGGACGTTTTAGGCCCCATTTGCATGCGGTGCCACTTGTTGGTTGATGTAGGAAACTCTGACGTTGTCATTAAATATAAATTCTTTGTATATAATTATACTAGTTTTACTAGAGGGTCAAACTTAAGAAAACTATCCTACTAACCTTCATCATCTATCAAAGTGTAACAATAAATATGGGAAGAGGGTGTGGGGACACATTCTCCTTAACATACTAAATAATATCCCCATTGATCTAATTGGATCTAATAGATACAATCAAAGGAAAAAACCCAAAAAAGTACAATTAACTTTAAAAAGTTACTTTATGAAGTGTATGAGTGTGCCCAAACACTCTTAACCAGAGTACCTTACCAAATAATTCGACGTGATGTCCTATGTCTTAAGCATGCAGTAACCAACTCAGAGTTGCACACAAACCCAAAAAGGATTATGTCACTTTCTTTTTGCAAAAAAATATTTAAAAAATTAAAATATACAGTTAAAAATTTAATGATGTTTTTGAATAATTTTGAGCCAATGTTTACGTCTTTTTTGCAGTGAGATCGGAATCATCGAAACGGGCCCTAGTGTCAGTCCTCATATTAATGTCCGTAACAATACTAATGGGATCAATCGTTTTGCAAGTCTACGCAGAACCACTCTTTAAGGAAGCAGTGCCATCAATGCAGCCGAATCTGTGCTCTATCCTTTTAGCCGTCACGTACCTAATTGCTAGTTTAGTTTGCGCCTTCATGTTAGCCACGCTTGGCAGGCGGGTTGGCAAGCGCAGTTTTTTTTTATTTTAAGTTGTTATAAGAAAAACGTTGCTGCTTTTCTTCTGTTTTTTTTCCTTTGTTGCCTTTTACAACACCCACGGGACGGCATGGGGTAGTGGATATTCTTACACCGCTGCTACTAGGTGGAGTAATCTTGTTATATATATTGCATGTAATAAAACACGACTTAAGCTGATAGTACCTTAGACTGATAGACTGATAATGTAGTTGGTATATTTATTACTAGCAGTATTAATTATCTGTTAACAATTATTAAGTATTACTGCTTAACCTTGCCAACCATTCGTTGTTTACCGTAAAGTGACTCTCGGAAAAACACAAATAGTTCGTTTTCCGGCCTGGGTTTTTCAAATGAAATAAGGATTGAAACTTATGAAATATCCTTTTTATTTCTTCATGAACTTTCAGAAAGATTTATACGCTCTATTCAAGCATAAGAAATACTTTATTTGATGCTATAGTATAGTAATTAAGTACGTATTTGTATTGCAAAAAATAATTAACAGCGACAAATAGGTATTTAACTCAGCAGCTTGAGTTGCAGTGACATAACCACGGTGCCCTTATCCAAAACTTACGAGCAGCCGCCAAATATATTTTATTTGTAAATTAAATAGTGATTATGAATTATGAATATTTATTTTGAATAATTCGTTAATAATACATATTCCCAATATTTATTTTTAACAAATCGTTTTTTATAGTCAACCATCATAATATAGGGGACCATTAGGGCGCTTTTAGATAAACGTCAATCTTTTTTTATATATCGAATATGGGTGACAAACGAGCACACAGTCCACCTGATGGTAAGTGGATGCTGCGGCCCATAGACATCTACATTTATCCTCGATTAAGAATCAAAATGCAGATGCGTTGTCACCCCAAGGACTAAGATGAAATGCCACGTTTCCAGTAAAAAGGGTCTCCGGTTCTCTACACTCACCATACAAAACACGGCAGCATCAAGCTGCTATTTTACGAAGGTATTATATGAGAGCGTGGTCCTCCACATTCTTAGGCGAACCATTCATGCTAAAACCTTAAGCGTGGCTCTACCACGTATAAATCAGTGTGACACGTTTATATGAAAGAGCTATATGATTTTCCACAATTTTTTTTTACTATTATATAATTCAGTGCTTGACTACGATCCCACCTGACGGTAAGTGGTGATGCAGTCGAAGATGGTAAAGCGCACTGACTTAGCCTAAAAACCTTGAATAAAACAATTTTTATGGATTTTATCACATTTAGTTTTACTTATTTTTAATTCTTACGCTACGGGTGCTTTGCAGCACCCATGGTCACGGAGGAACTGAGGTGATTGACGCCCCAATGTGAAAGTTAACCCGGAGTACCTTCAGCTTTTAATTATTAATTTTGGCCCGATCTACGCAGAATGATCTTACTGTATTTTTTTTAATTTTCTTTTTTAAAAATGTTACCCCCACACTAGGATTTTCTCCTGTATCGTGGAGACAGTTTACAAACATAAATTGCACGAGGACAAACATCCAGACCTGGAACAATTATTTGTAGGCCATACAATTGGATCACCAGTTTCCTTGCTGATCGGAGCATCAAGGTCGTAGTAGACGGTGCATGCTCTGATTACAAGCCTATCAAAGCTGGTGTTCCACAAGGCTGCGTGCTATCGCCAACGCTGTTTCTTCTGCATATCAATGATATGTTGCAAACCGGTAACATTCATTGCTATGCAGACGACAGCACTGGTGATGCCTTATATACCGGCCGTGCAAATATTTCTCGGGAAAACGTCGCCGAGTACCGGGACAAACTTGTGTCTGAAGTCGAGTCTTTGCTGAACAAAGTCTCGGATTGGGGGCGACTAAATCTAGTCCAGTTCAATCCCCAGAAGACACAAGTTTGCGCGTTTACCGCTAAAAAGAACCCCTTTGTCGTATCTCCTCAGTTTCAAGGCACTCCCCTTGTTGCTTCAGCCAGTATTGGAATCCTCAGTGTTGACATATCGAGTGATGTGCAGTTTCGTGGTCACTTGGAAGAGAAGGCCAAATTGGCCTCTAAAAAGCTTGGCGTGCTCAGCAGAGCGGGACAGTATTTCATGCCGGTACACCGCTTGCAACTTTACAAGGCGCAGGTTCGGCCCCACATGGAATACTGTCCCATCTCTGGGCAGGGGCTCTCCAGTGCCAGCTCCGTCCACTTGACCGCATCCAGCGCAGAGCGGTTCGAATTGTCGACAACAGAGTTCTTTCCGATCGGCTTGACTCACTGCCACTGCGTAGAGATGTTGCATCTCTTTGCGTATTTTATCGCATGTACCACGGGGAGTGCTCTGAGGAATTGTTCGGACTAATTCCAGCCGCTCAATTTCACCATCGCACATTGCGACAAAACTCGCGATACCATCCATACCACCTAGATGATTGGCGGTCCACCACTGTGCGATTTAGAAGAAGTTTTCTTCCTCGCACAACTTCCTTGTGGAATCGATTACCACCAGCGATTTTTCCGGACCGATACGACTTAGGGACCTTCAAGAAAAGAGCCTACTCCTCTCTAAATGGCCGGCAACGCATCTGCAATTTCCCTGGTGTTGCGGTTGTTCATGGATGGCGGTAGTCACTTACCATCAGGTGAGCCGCGTGCTCGTTTGCCCCCTCTCCTATAAAAAAAAAACAAATACTTATTCCGTGCGGGATTCGAACCCGCGGCGCCACGGAGGTCTTGAAGTATTGCTGGGGTAGGCTTGGGTTTACTTTGAATTTTATTAATTACAGGATCTCAAGCAGGTAGTAGAATTTAGTTTCCTTCTCTTTCTATTGAAGTTAAGATGTTTTCTTTTAATTTCAATAGAAATATGTGATGTAACTATGTGATCGCTCGTCTATATGATCACAAACTAAACACTTCCCTGAGTAAAGATAGTTTTATTTTCAATGTGCAGTGTTTGCGTAAATATAAGAAATCATTATGTTAACAAACCTGTTTACTTTTGCCTTGAAGACACCCACATTAAAATGGAATGGAAAGACAGATGCTTGTAAGTAATTCTCTTAAAAGTAAGGCTCTTTTTCGCTTAGAAGTTAGTCTGATGTGGTGTGTCTTGAAGCAGCAGCGAATTCACTGGTGAATTTCAGTTTGAAGAATATGTAGAGGCAGTAAAAGTGCAGAATGTGGGTCCTTCTATATCATTCCTGTGGGGTGACAATCTACCTTTCTCTCTCTTCTTTGTTTTAAGTAGGTTGTAGGTGTCTCGTGGGCTGGAGCCTCTTAACACTAATCAGACGTGTAGGCATGATTTGCGTTTAAATAAAATAATGAAAAATTATAAAAATGTTTTGATTTTAACAGGCGTTGATGACTATCACGTCAATCGGGTCGGGTGTCTGCAATTTCCTGCTCGGAACACAGTTGCAACTGCACTGGGGACCACACTGGTTAACCGCCTTCCTCATCTACGTGTACAGCTTCATTTATAACCTGGGAGCGGCTATCGTGCCCTTCGTCTTAACTGCCGAAGTGTTTCTGCCTGAGGTAATTATAGAATTTCAGTTTTATTAAATTTAATTGTAGTGACAAACGACACCTGTAAACAACTTCAAACAAAGAACGTTCAGATGCGTTTTCACTTTTGAGGACTAAGGTGAAGTGCCTTACAGCCTTTGGTTATACTGGCTCTCTTTATTCTTTAGACCGGAATACAGGAGCAATACTGAACTGAATAATCATGATGAGGAGATCTTTTTATACAACAAGGGTGACAAACGAGCACACAGTCCACCTGAAGGTAAGTAGATGCTGTGGCCCATAGACATCCTCGAATAAAGTTGCCAGCCTTGAGGATTAAGATGGAATGCCTCGTTTTCAGTAAAAAGGGTCTCCGGTTTTCTACACATACGATAATATAAACCATAGAAACACAGCAGCATCAAGCTGCTGTTTTAAGCTTGTATTCTGTGAGAGCGTGATCCTTCCCAGATTGAGCCGATCCATTCGTGCTACAACCATAATATAGCTGCAGCATGGCTCTACTGTACCTTACGTAATTTCATGTATTTGAACTTTGTTTATCTTTTTAGGCATATTGGTTTCATTGCGATGTATGTTATGTGTATACGTCTTAAGATAATCCTTTAGTTCTATTTCGAATCATTTCATTTATTACGTCATTGGAAAATTTTACAAAAACACCAGAAGAAGGAAAAGAGAAAGAAGAAACTCTGAGAGTACCAGGACTTGTTACTAACAATAAAACGATTTGACAAATGACGATAAATAAATTATAAATTTCCAGGTCCGAGGTCTCTGCAACAGTCTTTCCATGGCCTGCATGTGGATAATGAACTTCGTCACACTTATAATATTTAATCCGCTTGTGGACCTACTCGGTTTGGGTCCAATATTTTACGGCTTCTCCATCATATGTATGCTTGGAGCTATATACAGCCATTTCTGGCTCCCCGAGACCAAGGGTCTGCCCGCCGATGCCATCCAGAGACTGTTTATGAAAAATAACAATAAGTAAGATTAGTGCCACGAACGACGTCAAATAAAGTTTTGATTTTACACGTTTTGTTATATTGCCCGTACATGCCTTTGATTGCTTTTCTTTTTATAATATTGTTACCGCATACGACACCAAATTTATTTCTGAACTTTTGTTGCATAAATATCGCAGCCAGCTGGCTTAATTAGTCGTTCAATTAACAGTCTAGACATTACATGGCATGGCCTTTTTTAATTTTATTTGGTGTCACATGTTTTTTTTTTTATTTATTATTATAAAGGACTTTGTCGCTGAGCGACCACATCGCCCCGTTTTGTCTACAATTACTTAATCACTACAATCGAATACAAAATATTAAACATAAAATATATTATAATAACAATAGTTATGTGCAAGGAACACGCGTGACTATAAAAGTAAACACACCTAAGGAATAAGTGGAACCATAAACAGCCACACCTATTCCCTACACAGAATCAAGTCTGCTAGCTTGACCAACATTTTAGCCTCCTCCGACATTGGATAAGCCAAAAACCTTAAAATTTCTATCACTACCAAAACATAACCTTCTAATTGCTTCATTCCGGATACATTCCATCAAAATATGTTGGACATCTTCAACTATTACGCATACGTCGCAATTTGGTGATGGCAAGATCAGTGCAGAGCGTTATGGCAAGAACATTTTGACGAAAGATCACGCTAGAAGGGTATCTGGTATCGAACAATTCAGCCACAAACAACCTGTAATTCGTGGATAGATAGTCCACTAAATAGAAACTATTTTTAGATTACGTTCGGGACATATTCCATCGAAGAAGTTTGCTTTTTTAATGAAAAAGTGTCACATGTTACAGTTTATAAGCTTAAAGAAATTTGAATTTTAACGCATCGTTATTTCTTTTATAACGCAAAGGAAGGAGTAGCACATTGCTGCTATTTGATACTGCGAAGTGGTTTCCCCTTCCTTCACATTTTAACACTTGTTATATACTGATTTTTGGTAGTTGTTTTAACATTGTTTTTTAAATTAATATACAATCAATTTACAAACAAAACTTAAGTTATAATTTTTAGCTTAAGTTGATTTAATGTCCTGTAGAAAGAGGCACCGCGCTTCTTGCTATTGGATACATGAGCGCGATGATTTAACCCAATCTACAGAGCTACAGAATTTAAATATTGATAAATTACACTCAGAAGGGGGCACCACAGCACTGCTATTAGATACTGTGCTGAGATAATTTAACCTCTTCTTCGAATTGAGTTTACAATATTTACAGAGTTATTCTTACAATTTTGTCGAAACAAATATCTTAAGTTACAATTCAACCTAAGATGAATTAATGCTCTATTGTAAAGGGGCATCGTGCTTCTTGCTATTTGATACATGAGCACGATGATTTAACCCATTCAACAGAGCTGCGGATTTGATGATTCTTTGATAACGCAAAGAAGAGGGCACCGCAGCACTGCTATTTGATACAGTGCTGAGATAATTTAACCTCTTAAATTATCTCATATCTCAGCACTGTATCAAATAGTATGTAATGTGTATTATATTTCCACAATAATTAATGTTTTTAAATTAGATTAACACATGTACGCGAGAGTTATAATTAATTATCACAAAGAAATTACGAAAATAAATCACATGATTCAATGATAAAGTTTTGCGAATCAAATTAGCACAGACGGGTCATGAATAATAAAAGCTATACATAAACGATGGAAAAGTAAAAATATAAAATTAAAATAATTGACAAAAAATGAATATTAGAAATACTTTTTTTCCCCAATTTTTTATACTTAATATTATAATTAAAATAAAAATTAAAGTTAAAATAAGAAAGAAAATAGTGTTTTCAGACCTCACAAATCGACAGAATTTTTTTTGCCTCTGAACATTCTGAAAAAAAAAATCTAGGAGAACTATCATGCTTGTAGAATGTACGTCAAATTTTTTTCAGAAATTTTCTAACAATATTTTCGAAGTTATATTCTATTTGCTGTTTTTGGTTCTTGCTACCCGTTTTTCAATCTTTGAAATCTCAAAAAAAAATGTACTATACAAATTCTATTCAATACACCATACGAAAGGACATCTAAAGTTTTATCTAAAATATTTTTTTCCGAATTTTCGAATCATTAGTTTTGGGTACGTAAATTTAAATCTAAGAGCTGGGAGATCCGGAAAACTACATTTTAACTGTGTTTTCAGTTTACAGGAAAACGGAGCCTCCTAGCTCAATTCTGACAATTTTTTCGCCCCCCCACCCTAATCTCCTGCTCATAGTTCTGGACTTAGTCTCTGGGGGATGAAAATTTAAAACTGTTATAACTTAAAAACTAAAGCACTGATTTGAATGGGTTTTTTTTGCAAACTTTATCAAAATGGATGTTCTATTTAATAAATTGGATAAATAAAATAAGATTAAATAAAATAAAATAAAATAAAATAATGTTAAATCTATATAATACTAATACGGTAACTTTTGATTAATTAAGTGGATTCGTAATCTACTCTATTTGCTATTCTGTCCCTCATGGCACGAAGTCTTGGGCAGGAGTCCGAGTTGACTGGGTGTTTAATATCTGCTTTGGCGTTGAATTTTATGTTGTGTGAGTGGCAGTTATGGCACTTTGCAGTGTTCGGGTTATTTTTCACAGGGCAGTCACTAAGTTGGTGCTCATTGCTGGCGCTGTGAGAGCAGAAGCTCTCTTGTGAGGTGCATCTCGTCTTTATATGTCCAAACTGTAGGCATTTATGGCATTGCAGAAAGGGTGAAAATTTTTCAAGGTGAATACGCTGGTGGTCGATGCATACACGGCCCATCGCCATCAGCTTTCTGTAAATTTGGGACCTACTAGGGAAAATGCATTATATAAATTCTCGTTCTTATTGTTACGCTTGAATCTGAGTGATAAATATCCGTCGTTGATATCGATGCTGTCTTACGCGATCTCCGCAAGCTCTGCGTTTTGGTGGCGTATGATTTTCACAAGGTCCTCCGCTGGCACGACTTTAGATATGCCCTTGAGGATCACCATGGGTCTGAGGCTTCGCACGGGCTCTTCCATAACCTCACTAGATTTCTCTAACTGAGAGAGTGTGTTGTCACGTTGTTGTTGGTTGTCGAATTCGATGCGTAGCTTGTTATTGGAGACACGTTGAATGCGGGCTGGTGCGTAAGTTGACTCTCTGTAGCTAATGCTCGTTTTAAATTTCTTAATGACTTCTTCCGATGTTTTCGACTGTTCGGTTGAGCTGACAATAGTGGCTGGTTTGGTCACCAGGGGAGTGGAAGATTGAGAGGTCTTATTAAACGCTGGATACATGGTATGGTCACCCTATTAATTTCATTCAACGAGACGGTCGCTGGTCTGTGCCTAATTAGCGTTTTGTTATATTATATAAATGTACGAGGCTTTAGGCCCAAAGGCCACCCCAGCCGCACCTTAACATACTGTCGCTGATATTTCAAGATATATGTGAAATGTTGTATTAGACGCATCTTCTAAATATCATTCAGGCCGCTAGTTGAACGGCACTGTTTAGTAAAAAGGCTAGGCTGTTAATTGAACGGTTACTTAAGCTAGTTGGATGCGACATAAATATACTGTCTGGAAAGAAACTGCACGTTAAAGAAAATATATATAATATTCTTCTACAAGATGCAGGAGTGTACAAGCTTGATTGTGAATGTGGTCTCTCATATATAGAGCAAACAAAACGATCTATTAAAACCCGCGTAAAAGAACACATAGCTCACGTGAAGCACCAACGTTCCGGGAAGTCTGCAGTTTGTGATCATATCCTAGACGGCCCCCGCCATTACATTAGATTTGATAAACCACAAATTCTCGCGAAAGAACATCGATTCCTGCCAAGGATGATACGTGAGGCTATTAAAATTAAAAACATCCTAATTTCAATAGAGAGGGAGGCTGGGAACTACCACCTGCTTGGGATCCTGTAATTAATAAAATTAAAACTAAACCCAAGCATACCACTGCAAGACTTCAAGACACAGTTAGTTCATTCTGCGTAGATCAGACCAAAATTAATAATTAAGAAGCTGAAGGTACTCCGGATTAACTCTGACATCGGGACGTCAATCACCTCAGTCCCCCGTGACCATGGATGCTGTAAAGCACCCGAAACGTCGGGAATTAATAAAATAAGTTGATTAAACGCGATATAATCCGTAAAATTAGTTTTATTCAATTCGTCTTTTTCTGTTATTTTTAATCCCTTATCTTTGTTCTGTTAAAAAAAATCTTTTAATACATTTCATAATTTTTAAAGATGTTGCAAATATAAAGTCCTCGCGAGCGAAGCCGAAGGTAACTACTGATCTAACTTTTACCATCCAGACCATCTGGATGCTTGGCGGTCAACCACTGTGCGATTTGCTAGACTTCTTTGTGGAATCGGTTACCACCAGTGATTTTTCCGGACCGATACGACTTAGCGACCTTCAGGAAACGGCCGTACTCATTTTTAAAGGCCAGCAACGAATCTGTAATTCCCCTGGTGTTGCGGTTGTTCGTGGGTGGCAGTCGACACTTTCCATCTGGAGAGCCGTATACTTGTTTGCCCCTATATTTTTATAATATCGACCAAAATAGATTGGGTCTTTTTCATAAAATTGAAGCGACAAACGAATTTATAGTCCACCAACTGGTAAGTGGCTACTTTAGTCCACGGACACCTGCAACTAACTTCAAGCAAAGGATGCTACAAATGCGTCGTCACCTCTGAGGCTTAATATGGAATGCCTCACAGCCTATAACTGACTCTTTGTACCCTTCAGACCGGAACACAGCATGCACGCACTACAGCTTAGAAGAAGAAAAATATAAGCGCATAGAGAGAATAGGAGTTTTTATCATTATTATCATCATTACAGCCCTTGACACGTCCACTGCTGAACATAGCCCTACCCCAAGGAATGCCACAAAGCACGGTCCTGAGCCACCTGCATCCATAGACTTCCTGCATGTCTGACCAGGTCGTCACTCCATCTAGTGGGGGGTCGCCCTACACTTCGCCTACAGGTACGAGGTTACCACTCGAGAACCATTTTTCCCCATCGGTTGTCGGTTCTTCGAGCTATATTTTTCAAGTTTTGAGGTATACCTGACAAGAAGATGTGCCGTAATCTCCCGACCAACGCTGCCCAACCAAGTTGAATCCGTCGATTGACCTCTTGGTCGAAGTTGGAACTACCTAGTCGGACTATTTGTTCCAGGTAAACGTACTCGTCAACAGTTTCGAGCTTAGTGTTCCCAACAACTACCGGCATAGGTGTGAAATGGACGTTACACATGATCTTTGTTTTGTCCATGTTCATCTTAAGACCTATTCGTTAAGAGGCACTATTGAGATCAGATTTGCACAGTTTGCACAGATTGAGCACAGTGCTTAGGTCCTCCAGCAATTCTGCCATAAGGACTATATCGTCGGCAAATTGAGGGTGAGTAATGAACTCGCCATTGATGTTAATACCAAATCCTTTCCAGTCCAGTAGCTTCAAAACGTCTTCCAATGCAGCGGTGAAGAGTTTCGGGATACAACATTACCCTGTCTTACACCTCTCTGCCTTTGGATAGGTTTCGTACCACGTTTACGATGGCTATCCGAATACAGAACCAGAGTTCTGTATTCGGATAGCCATCGTAGCCCTACCGACAGATATACCGAGAGTCAACTTGGCACCGCTGAAGGGACTGCAGCACTGCCCAAACTTCGATAGAATCAAAGGCTTTCTCATAGTCCACATACGCAAGACATAGTAGCAGATTTTACTCCTTGGTCTTCTGTACAATTTGCCAAAGGATATGTATGTAGTCTATGGTGCTAAAGCCTCTTCGGAAACTGGCTTGTTCGAGAGGCTGAAAATCGTGAAGACTTGCTCTCGGATCGTTACTCACACTTGCGTGTGGCTCCAACGATGATGTGTACAGCTGCTCATAGAACCTCTCAATGTCACTCAAAATCTCAGTTGTCCCGGAAACGATGCTGCCACATTCGATCTTCAGCTTCGGCAGTTGGCTCTTTCTGACAGACTGATCTCTGGCAACTTTGGAACTCTGGTTCCGCTTGCTCGCTTCTTCAATACGAGCTGTATTGAAAATACGTAAGTCCCGCCGCATTCATTTGGAGATCTGTCTGTTTAATTGTTTGTATGCTGTTAAATCTGCTGAAGACTGCAGCTTCATCTCCCGTCTAACAGCCATGAGATTAAGAGCGTGATTGGAGAGTTTTTGTATTCTTCTGCGGCGGGTCTTGCAGAACTTAGCTCCGACTGCATGGACAGTTTCCACGAGCTTGTCATTCACTGAAAACGATTTTGTAACTCGAGCTGAAAGTTTTCGGGACTTTCAGCTCAGGGATTTCAGTTTTTTATGAAATAAGTTAACGTAATTTTTTTTCTATATTTTTTATTTCTATTAATCAAAGTAATCACCCCTGCAATCGATGCATCTTTGTCAACACAGTGACAGTTTACTGATGCCCTTCTTGAAGAAATCTGCTGGACGAGAGGCAACAAATTCTTCAAAGGCATTTCGTACTGCCTTTTGCTATTTGGGTATTGAATTTTTTTCCCGCCAAAAAGTTATACAAATTCTGGAAAAAGTAGAAGTCTGTAGGTGCAAGGTCTGGTGAGTATAGCGGATGACAGAGAGCTTCTGACCGCAGCTCTTGTATCTTGGAGACCGTCTGTTGTGCAGTATGAGGTCGCGCGATTGACCAAAGCTGTTTGGAGACGTGCGAGCTTCACCATCATTGTGTTCAGTTTTTCACAGTACACATCTGCAGTAATGCTCACCGTTTGGTAAGAAGCTGTGATGAATCACGCCGGCGCTAGACCACCAAACAGTGACCTTCACATTTTTAGAAGTAAGTTAGGTCATTGTTTAGGTACTGAACCAGGATTCAACCAACTTGCTAAGCGCTTGCGACTGTCAAACAGAACCCATTTTTCGTCGCAGCTAACAAAACGGTTGAAAATTCCTCCGTTTGTGTGCCTTTTGAGCAGTGCAAGGCACGTCTCGATGCGTAATTTACGCTGGCGATCATTGAGTTCGTAGTGCATCCATTTGTCAAGCTTAAGCAAATATTGTTTTGATGCTAACGTCGAAAGCTGCTGCTAATTCAGCCGTAGATTGAGTATCATCAGCTTTCGCAATCGCCTTTAATTCGTCATTGTCGACCATAGTTTTCGGACGACCACGGGTTTCATTTTTCAGGTCAAAATTTACAGAACGGAAGTGGGAAAAACAATAACAGGTGGTGCGTTCGTTTGTAGTATTCGCTCCGTAAACGTCGTTGATGTTGCGTGCCACTTATGCCGCGTTGCTGCCACGACGGTACTCATATTCCATAATTACTCGAATTTTTAACGTATCCATGATGACGTAAAATATTCAAATGCGATGAATTCATAATGATAATCAATAAACAAACGACTAATTTGGAAAAAATAATTCCATGTTGATACGCGACAGACAATGAAATTATATTTGTTTATCAGATAAGGCCCATAAGAGCAGCCTACGATTTATAACCTAAAGAGTCTCTAAGATAAATTAATAAGAAAATGTAATGTTATGTACACAAAAATATAAGTAATTTTAAAAATATAGTGTTATTCATTCCGTAAATGCAAGGCACAGACACAAGCTATTAGTACCAATTACTCGACTCCACTCCACAGACTTCACTATAACTTTATACGTTTTAACAACGAAATTCCAGAAAATATACAAAATTTGTCCATCGTCAAATTCAAAAACTTTATTTAAACAAATATTGCCTTCGTTATCCCATTGAAGAAGACCTTCTTCAACGTTCTGCTTAATTTTAAAGAATTCGCTTACTTTTAATTTAATTTATCTAAATTCAAACTTGTCTTAATTAACTAAACAATTTTAATAACGTACTTGTCATTCTTTAGATTTTTCGTATATCTTTAAGATGATAACCGATACCTATAGTACAGATTTTATCTAGTTTAGGTAATAACTGTATTGTATTTTTCTGCACAGCCTTTGTTTTATTACGATGTCTATATGTAACATTCAAATGCAACTTGTTAAGTTTTTAAATAAATATACTATTATTATTATTTTGGGATATTTATAGAAGAGCGCAAGTCCGGTCATGCATGGAGTATTGCTGCCATGTATGCAAAATGCCACCTAGCAGCTTTGGACTCCATGGAAAGACATTCTAAGAGGCTTATTAGTGACCCGAATTTGGTTAAAACCAATCTTACCAGCCTCGAACACAGACGCAAAGTAGCCAGTCTTTCGGTTTTCTACAGGATGCATTTCGGAGAGTGTGCGTAGGAATTGCATAATTTAATTCCTCCCTCTCCCTTCCACCATCGGACACCTTTCGTTGTTGACTTACCACGCATTCGAACCAAACGGTTCGCTACGTCGGAGTGGAAGAAGTTGCCAGCATCTGTCTTTCCATCCGATTACAGTGTGGGCGTCTTCAAGGCAAAAGTGAATAGGCTTTTGTTAAGTCAGTGCGCTTCACCATCTTAGGCTACATCACCACTTACCATCAGGTGGGATTGTAGATAAGCGCTGGCTTAGTAGAATATAAAAAAAAGTATTCTCACCTGGTTGGGCTGAATAAATAAAAAAGAGAATGATAAATATACTAACATAAATAATACGTAAATAAATAAAAACCCAACCAGATGGTAGCCCTCGTCAGGGGAGACCAAGCGGCCGAGGGTTAGGGCACAAGAATATAAAATCGAGTTTTATATTCTTGTGGTTAGGGGGAAAGGGAAACAAACCGGTGGACAACATGGGCGGTGTCGAGGAGCACCGCCTTCTGCATTTGAGCCCTTAGCGGTCCGTAATGGAGGCCCAGTCGCCTCAGATGACTCGAGAGGCTGACCGGGGCTAGCCAGTTCGCAGAGATGACTACAGGAATAATTTCAGTCGGCAGACCACCCCACATGTCGGTCACCGTTTTGTGTGCACAGCATCCAGTACATGTACACAGTACTGGATACTGTGCACACAAAACACATGTGTTGTGTACAGTATTCAGTGTAACAGTGTCGTTTGTCATTTTGCCAAACGTGATAATTGCGGTAAATCTTCCCGATAATGGACACCAGTGTGGATATTTTAATTGTGACAATTTTTGATGCTGCTCGAATAAGTATTCAGTAGCATTCTAAAATTTAATTTTGTCAGTTACATTAATTCTGCTAATTTCTGCTAAATAAACTAATGCTAAAATAAATTTAATTTTAGCATTAGTTTATTTAGCAGAAAGTAGATGGCGCTATTATTACATTAAAACTATGAAATCAAAAACTATATTATGTAGTATTATCAGCGATAGAAGGTGCGACTGGCTCAAGAGCCATCCCAAAGCCGCAAACGTTTATTAATTATATGAATAAGTCATAAAATGATGTTCATTCTGTTAAAACTTCTGTTTCTGTTAAAAAATACGATATCAGCGCAGCTAGCGGTGAAAAACTATTTGACGATATGACCATATCATGAAATAGCAATGTTGTTTTTAGTTATTAATATCGTCAAACGATCTCTGTTCACTGATTTGGTCAAGCTATATCATGACATGGTCAACAAACAGTATTAAATAAAATGAAATAACACAATTTCACGAAATGATAGACTATTTTATGATGTATGATCAATTCTACGATCTCACCACGACATATGTATGTAATGTTTTAATCAGTGTACATATATATTAGTAATTGAACTAAAAACCATATTAACTTTCATACGTTTGATAGTCGTCACTATTATTTATTTAAATTATTACACTTTTAAAGTTAAATAACAAAAAATCTAAAAAAAGGAACGTTAGAACGTTATTTAATTTATTAGTAACTAAAGTCAAAATATACTTTTTTTTAATTTGATGATTGATGGCGCTGTTTTGATAATTAAAACGGAGATCGTCGGCGTAGTTTCAAATTATTACGCAAGGGTTACAACTAATTTTGAACTTTATATTGCTATATAAATATGGTGTATATTTGAAGAAACACCCGTCATCCCCTATTAACTAACATAATCATTTATATTAGAAAACTAACATCTAAAGGAAGGAAAATACTTAACCTTCTTTTTTTTTGTTTTTCCTTAGTTACTTAAGTTCCTTATTCGGATAAAAAGTAGCCTATAAGTTGTTCCGAGTTACTAACTACCTACATACAACATTTAATGGAAATCGGTCCAGTAGTTCTTGCGTGAATCTTGAATACACATACATACAGACAGATAGACAAAAATTCTAAAAACCACTAATTTGGTTTCAGTACCCTTTATTTAGTCCCCCGGAATTGTTTTTTTTTTTCAAGAATATATAAGAATTACAGACACGACTTTTCTACAGATTTATATATATATAAAATTATATATAAAAGGAAATGATAAATACTTAGATTATTGATAGGTCTTCGCCCGCGCGAAGACCTATTAATCGTAATCGTAAATCGTATCGTAATCGTAAAACGTATCTAACAATCATATTGTACATATAAACGATATAAAAATCACATTGTCAGAAAGATAAATGAGTGTTGAACTTATAATTTTTTTTTCAAATCGATTAATTGCTATTTTTACATAAAAAAGTGGTTTTAATGGCCTATGGTGTGGATTTATAAGTCCGCATGGAGGGGTAAACACGATAACTGTTGAGAATCAATTTTTCAACTCAATCTATTTTTAATCTCTTCGTCTATCATGTGGTAAGCCATGGAATGTAAATGGTAGTTTAATTTTATTTTGTTTAGTTATAATTAATTTTTTTCGGCTGAGAAATCCCGAAATTTTCGGTGTTTTTATTTTTGTAATAATTAATAATAATTACAAAAATATTGTAATAATTTATTTTACTAAATACACTTTGCCTCACTCCGTTACTCCGGGCTTGGCCGCCGTCGTGAGTGGATACTATATCGCTTGTTTGCAGCAAAAAAGATCGCTGTAGAAATACAAAATATTCGAAAACCCAAATTTGATACATACTTTCAAGGTAAGATATTATTATTTTTACAATCACATATTTTTATTACAATATTTTGTTTCGCTAAAAATAAATAGCATTTGTATATAAATATACTTAAATACGTCTTGGAATTTATGGAGTGACTACTGGAACTCCTCGACGAGTAGAAATAGGTGTGCTGAGTTTGGGCTAGTTTTGATAGTTTTCTTGACACCTTTCCTCCGGACTTGAGAAATGACCGAAGGTGTACTTCGGTGACTGCTACTGGAACTCTTTGACGGATAGAACTACAATTTACATTTTTACGTAAATTGATAAAAGAATTAATTAATTCATATTTTTTGCATGCCTTCTGGTAAAATATGGTGGAATCTATACTATATATTTGTCACCACATTCTGTATCACCCATATTTGCTAAATAAAGAAATTCATTAATTAATTAATTCATTCATTCATTCATTGCGTGCCTTAAGCGTTTTTTAAATATATTTTCACAATCATATGAGCATTATGAGTCGAGCACTTTTGGATTTTCCAAACTTTTTTTTATATTGAGGTTTGACATAAAATTATCGGAAAATTTGAATAATAGTAATAAGGTTATTAACGAAAACTTGTGGGTATTTAAACTACTTTAAAAAAAATTACGTATAACATTAGTGCTTAAGGCATGCACATTTGGATTTACCAAAAGTTTTAAATTTTTTTTAGTAGGTAACGCTACCTGTTAATAATAATAGAGCGCTATATTTAAAACACGTAAATAATAAATTTTAAAAGTCAGGCATACAATTTATTTTTTTCAACAAAATTAAATAAAACGCTCATGAGGAGTGCACTTTTGGATTTTTCAAACTATTTTGTATCTCCACTTTTTGATATCGAGTTTGTTGGGGCGCGGTCATCTAATTGGCCTATATGGGGACATGGTTCCAACACGCAAATGCCTTTTGGAGATACTTTTTTGTGCTGTAGGTTGTAGGCTCTCTCCGCATACATAATAAAAAAAATATCCGAAGAAAGCCCCTAGAACACACTACACAAACTATTGGTAAAAAAGGGGAAAACAAAAAATGTTGCGCTATGAGGTTGGAATGCTCGATGGATTGTGATACAGAGCCGTTGAGTAGAGACTCAGGACACTTACCATTATCGTGTGTCAATGGATAAAAGATGGCTGGCAGGATATCCGTATATAATATTGAAATAACTGGCTTCTATTAAGCTTAGGGGTTATTTGCATGCTATTAAGACATAAATAACCATTTTGAAAATTTTGTCTGCCCGTCTGTTTGGACTAATCTTCGGAACGGCTGAATCGATTATGATGAAACTTTGCGCACAGATAGGAAACAATGTCAGAAAGGATCTTGGCTATATAAATTTGGCGATATATATTTTATCAGAAAAACTTAAAGTTTTTTTTTGGGGGTTTTGGCGGGAACTTGACCGGCGGCGGTTTGTTGCTCCTGTATTATTGTTTAAATAATGGTTTGAAGTGGATTTTGATATGTAAAAGTGGTGCGATTTTGTGTATTAAGTATCTGCGCATGTGAACTATTAGTGGAAATGGTGAAACAAGTGCTCTGATGGTAATGTGATTCTCAAGATAAGGTGTCTGTCTGCTGAGGCGCCTTGAGATACCATCACCAACTGTCAGCTGTCTGCTGGCTCAAGTTGCCGTCAAAATCTCCCAAGGGCTGCACAATGTGACGCATCAACATATTGTGGAGCAGTGTACTATGAATGATAATTATAAATTGTAACTTCAGGCTCGGAAGGGCTAGAACCCAGAGCCGTAAAGCCAGTTATAAAAAAAAAGATTTTTTTTGGAACAATGAAATATTGAATACTTTAATTATCATAAATCTAAATAACGCCACATGAATAGTCGCCGAAGGCGAAGCCGGGCGGATCGCTAGTTAAACATAAGAATGGCTTGAAACATGCATAATGAATTAAGTATTATTTATAATTATATTGAAATTATTTTGAATATAAAAAAGTTTTTATTTCTATTTCAAACGAAGAGTTTTTAAACAAAGAGAAGTTTTCTATCAAAAAAAAAAATGCGATTGTCAACCCGCCTACCAAGCGTGGCAACTATAGCAAATATCCCTATTATGTGACAATCTGTGGGGAAACCTATGTTCAGCAGTAGCCTTTTAAAGCTTGTCATGAATAAATAGACCGACCCCCCACTAGATGGAGTGACGACTCGGTAAGACATCTAGGAAGTCGATGGATGCAGGTAGCTCGGGGCCGTGCTTTGTGGCATTCCTTGGGGGAAGCCTATGTTCAGCAGTGGGCTTGTGAAGGGCTGTAATGATGGTGATGATGATTATGATGAATAAATAAATGAAATATGTAGTACATAACAATATTATATAAATTATAATAAATTATCTATACATATAAATAAAATTGAAGTGTCTGTTTGTAATATTGAAATAACTGGCTTTTATTAAGCTCAGGGGGTTATTTGCATGTTATTAGGACAAAAATAACCATTTTTAAAAATTTTGTATGTCTGTCTGTCCAGGCTAATCTTCAAATTAGTTTCATATTGTTTAATTGTGATGAAACTTTACGATCAGATAGAGAGCATGCCAAGAGGGATCTAGGATATATTTTATCCGAATCACTTGAAGTGTACGTGGTAGAGCCATGCTGCAGCTATATTAGTAGTATAGTTGTAGCACGAATGGGTCGGCTCGACCGGGGAAGAACCACGCTCTCACAGAATACCAGCGTAAAATAGCGGCTTAGTGCTGCTTTGTTTCGTATGGCGAGTGTAGAGAACCGGAGACCCTTTTTACTGGAAAAGAGTCATTCCATCTTAGTCCTCACGGCTGACAACGCATCTGCATTTTGATTCGCAAACCTAAATAACGCCACATTAATGGAACCTATACAGGCAAAGCCGGAGTGGGTCGCTAGTTTATAATATAATTTAAAAAAAAACAAAATAATGAATACATATATACAATTATATATAACAAACATGTATTAGGTCCTTTCATATGAAATTAGCGTTTTGTCGTACTGACCACTTTGATCTGAAATATCTCCTCTTTGGTTAAGAATTCCAAGTTCAAATTTATAAATTCATTTAGCTGGTACATTTGAGTTTTGAAAACAGTCATTCATTTGTTTTTTTCTCATAACTTTTTTCTTTGGCATCGCTTATTACTGCACAATGGAAAACGTGAAATATCGGTATATTTACGAGTACGAGTTCTACCTTCGAAATTTCGACCTTCAGAACCAACCCCGTGGACGGCCGGAGACCAAAGTGGAAAATGAAGAATTAAAGGCTATTGTGGAAGCGGATCCACCACAAAGTACTTCAGAGATAGCTGCAGGCTTCGGGGTAAGTGATAAAACTGTATTAATCCACTTGAAGCAAATCGGTAAAGTAAAAAAACTTGAACGATGGGTACCTCGTGAATTGAGTGAATCGAACTTGCAAACATGCGTCGAATGCTGTGTTACTTTGCTCAACCGACACAATAATGAAGGGATTTTTAAATCGAATCATTACTTATGATGAAAAGTGGATACTATACGATAATGGGAAGCGCTCGTCGCAATGGCTGAACCCTGGAGACCCAGCCAAATCCTGCCCTAAACGAAAATTGACTCAGAAAAAGTTACTTGTGAGTGTTTGGTGGACTAGCGCCGGTATCGTTCACTACAGCTTTCTAAAATCTGGCCAAACGATTACGGCAGATATCTATTGTCAGCAACTGCAAACCATGAAGGAAGAACTAGCTACTAAACAACCGAGATTGGTCAATCGCTCTAGGCCACTGCTGCTTCACGACAACGCAAGACCACACACTGCACAACAAACAACCACTAAGTTAGATGAGCTACAATTGCAATGTCTGCGACATCCACCGTACTCCCCGGACCTTGCTCCAACAGATTACCATTTTCTCTGGAATTTGGACAACTACTTACAGGGAAAAAAAATCAACTCCGATGCGGCAGTCCAAACCGCCTTCAAAGAGTTTATTGATTCTCGCCCCCATGGTTTTTTTTAGTAAAGGGATCAATGAACTACCTATGAGATGGCAAAAGTGCATAGATAACAACGGTGCATACTTTGATTAATTAAATATATTTTACAAAAAAAATTTACTTTATATTCCTCCCGTACAAGACGCCAATTTCATATGGTAAGGACCTAATATATAAAAATGGCTCTTGGGAACACACTGCTGCCCATCTCTTACTTTTACTCTGACGCCTCTGGATATTCTTACATCACTACTACTACTAAATGTACGCAATGGGTTTGTATATTTTAATAAATTTCCTGTATATTATACGACAGAAAAATTAAGTGTGTGACGTGAATAAACACGCGAACCGATCGATAAAAACACAAAAAATTGATACAATATTCGAAATTATGATTGCTTCTTATTTATATTTCTTATTGCAGCCGTATTAGTAGGTCAAGATAAAGGAGACGATAAAGTAATTAGATATATTTATATGATTAAATCACTTTTAAAATAGTATAGTGTTATCGGTTCAATGAACTTCACTTGCTTATTATAGTACCGTTCAAAAACAGAATAATAGAGTAATTAAGTCAGATTATAATGTTTACAATTTATTTAAAAAGAGCAGATATTTTTGTTGTGCAATGTAAAGTGTTAATTTAACTGTGCTGTTAACGACTTCTGAATAAACCTCGGCACATCCCGATGAGGAGGTGGAGGAAATGTATGAGGATATCTCTAGAGCCATGCATTCCTCCAAAACCCACTATACGGTGTTAATGGGAGACTTCAACGCAAAACTAGGCACAAGAGAGTACGGTGAGCTGAAAGTAGGAAATTCGGAGTAGGGCAACGGAACCCAGGGGCCAGCAGCTGGCCGACTTCATGGAGAGAGGACTTTTATGATGAACTCTTTCTTCCAGAAGCGGCCCCACAGGAAGTGGACCTGGTCGAGCCCCGACGGTTCGACAAAAAATGAGATTGACTTCATTATGACGACCAGGCGACAATTGTTCAGTGATGTCTCAGTGATCGCGAGGGTGAAAACCGGCAGCGATCACCGAATGGTGAGGGCACACTGAACCTAAACGTAAAGTTGGAGAGGTCACGTCTAATGAAGTCAACGCTCCGTCCCCCTCGTGCTCTAATCCAAAGTCCCGAAACCTTTCAGCTCGAACTACGAAACCGTTTTCAGTGCCTAGAAGATTGCAATGCAGTGGACGATATGAATGACAAGCTCGTGGAAACTGTCCATGCGGTCGGAGCTAAGTTTTGCAAGACCCGACGCAGAAGAACACAAAAACTCTCCGATCACACTCTTAATCTCATGGCTGTTAGACGGGATATGAAGCTGCAGTCTTCAGTAGATATGACAGAATACAGACAACTGAACAGACAGATCTCCAAATGCATGCGGCGGGACTTGCGCAACTTCAATACAGCTCGTATTGAAGAAGCGATCGAGCGGAACCAGGGCTCCAAAGTCTTTGCTAGAGATCTGTCTGCCAGAAAGAGCCAACTGTCGAAGCTGAAGACCGAGTGTGGCAGCGTCGTTTCCGGGACACCTGAGATTTTGAGTGAGATTGAGAGGTTCTATGGGCAGCTGTACACATCATCGTTGGAGCCACACGCAAGTGTGAGTAACGATCCAAGAGCGAGTCTTATCCGACACTATTCTGATGATATCCGGACGTCAGTCTGAGCGAGATTAGAATGGCTCTCCAGCACCTTAAAAACGGCAAGGCCCCAGGCGAGGATGGAATTACAGCGGAGCTTCTGAAAGCGGATGGAAAACCGGTACTTGAAGTCCTTCAGAAGCTCTTTAATTCCGTCCTACATGGTAGCATTACACCGGAGGCGTGGAGCAGAAGTACGGTGGACTTGTTCTTCGAGAAAGGCGACAACGCTCTCTTGAAGAACTACAGACCGATTTCCTTCTGAGCCGCGTCTACGTGCTGTTTTCGAGTCATTACGAATCGTCTCGCACGCAGACTCAACGACTTCCAGCCTCCCGAACAAGCCGGTTTCCGAAAAGGCTTTAGCACCATAGACCACATACATACCCTTCGACAAATTGTACAGAAGTCCGAGGAGTACAATTTGCCACTATGTCTTGGTGTATGTGGACTATGAAAAAGCCTTTGATTCCGTCGAAATTTGGCGGTGCTGCAGTCCCTTCAGCGGTGCCAAGTTGACTGTCGGTATATTGAAGTGCTGAAGTGCTTGTACAGTAGGGCTACGATGGCTATCCGAGTACAGAATAGGAGTACGAAACCTATCCAACTGCAGAGAGGTGTAAGACAGGGTGACGTTATATCCCGAAACTCTTCACCGCTGCATTGGAGGACGTTTTCAAGCTTCTGGACTGGAAAGGATACGGTATTAACATCAATGGCGAGTACATCACTCACCTTCGATTTGCCGACGATATAGTCCTTATGGCAGAATCGCTGGAGGACCTAAGCACTATGCTCAATGACCTCAATAGTGCCTCCCAACGGATAGGTCTTAAGATGAACATGGACAAAACAAAGATCATGTTTAATGTCCATGTCACACCTATGCCGGTAGTTGTTGGAGCACTAAGCTCGAAGTTGTTGACGAGTATGTTTACCTGGGACAAATAGTCCGACTAGGTAAGTCCAACTTCGACCGAGAGGTCAATCGACGGATTCAACTCGGCTGGGCAGCGTTCGGGAAATTACGGCACATCTTCTCGTCAGGTATACCTCAAAACTTGAAAACGAGGCTGTACAACCAGTGCGTGTTGCCAGTGATGACATACGGAACTGAGACGTGGTCCTTCACTGCTGGCCGGATGAGGAAGCTCAAGGTCGCTCAGCGAGCTATGGAGAGGGCTATGCTCGGAGTCTCACTGCGTGATAAACTTAGAAATGAGGTTATCCGCAGTAGAACCAGCGTGACCGACATAGCCCAACGGATTAGTAAGCTGAAGTGGCAATGGGCCGGCCATATAGCTCGAAGAACCGAAAACCGTTGGGGAAAAAAGGTTCTCGAGTGGCGGCCTCGTACCGGCGGACGAAGTGTAGGGCGTCCCCCCACTAGATGGAGTGACGACCTGGTAAGACATGCAGGAAGTCGATGGATGCAGTTGGCTCAGGACCGTGCTTTGTGGCATTCCTTGGGGGAGGCCTATGTTCAGCAGTGGACTTGTGAAGGGCTGTAATGATGATGATGATGATTACTCCTACATCGCCCTCACTCTTATCACATTTTTAATTTACGCCTACCTGTTCAGGGTACTTGTGCCCTAATTATTTTGCAACTATTAGGTTACTATTAAACTATACTATACATTATAATATACACTCATGGACAAATTTAGAGAAACTCTATGGGGTTTAAGTCAAGTGAGCGCACTGGCTACCATATAACATTGATTTTAACGTCTCGAAGGTATTCTACAACTACGGCCGGAGTATGGGGCTGTGCATTATCATACATAAAAACAAATCTATCTCATATAAAAGTGGCAAATGGCACTACAATTTCTTCCAATATCTGCCCCCATACAAATACCTCCCCATACCATAACTGACCCTCCTCCATATGCCTCTTTTCCAATGATGTTGCTCTGAGGGTACGTCTTTCCCGGGCGGCTTCACGCTTTAATCCTTCCATAATCTGGCATCAAGCAAAATCTGGACTCTGTGAAAAGAACTTGACTCCAAGTTTCGTCATTCCAATTTTCGTGATTGCAAGCAAAATAACTCTAGCTACTCGATGGCATGTGGCAAGAAGGGGGCCTCTGGCAGGCGAGTTTGTATTTATCCCAGTCGATTTCAGTCCTGATGGGGTCCCCTCTAAGTCCTCTTATGGCTGACATTTTCATGGATAATTTCGAAAAAAAACATATAGTTGTCAATCAAAATATTTTGTACTATTATAGATATATAGACGACATAATTATTTGCTGGACTGGCACAAGGAGACAACTGGATGTTTTCCTTAATAAATTAAATAGAGTCCACGATAAAATTAAATTTAAGCTTGAATTGGAACAAGATTGTTCCCTTAATTTCCTTGATTTAGCAATAACAAGAAAAGAGTCGTTGCATGTTTCCCAAATTTACCGAAAGCCAACTCATACCGACACGGTCATCCCCGCATCATCGTGTCATCCTTGGCAGCATAAATTAGCCGCTTTTTATTGTTATATTAATCGTTTGTTTACTGTCCCAGTAAGTAAAGAAAATTATTTAAAAGATCTTAACGTAATTTATCAAATTGCGGTCTCTAATGATTTTTCAAAAAATCTCATTAACAATTTAATTAAAAAGAAAGAAAAGCATGCCGTTCGCAATTCTCTGTACGCGGTTCAACCTCAAAGTGATCGTCGATATGTGAGTAGTTTGACCTACTTAGGCTCCATATATGAAAAAATAGCTAATACTCTTCGACAGAGCGGCGTTTCCGTTGCGTTCAAAACAAACAATTCTCTTAGAAATATCTGTAATAATAAAGATAAGTTAGATATTCGTCAAAAGTTGGGATTTTTAAAACTTGTTTGTGACGAATGCCACGCCGTTTACGTGGGTCAGACTGGTCGCAACTTCGAGACACGTTACAAAGAGCATTTAGCCGCGTACAGGAATTGCAATCCCGTTTCGCTAAACATCTCTTGGACACTGGACACAACCTAACCAACGACCACTCCTTTAATCTAAATGTAATCTAAATTGAATAAAAATGATTCTATTCTATTCTATTCTATAACATTAGCTATCTGCCAGTGAAAGTTCCGTCAAAATCAGTCCTACCATTACGGAGGTTAGCCGGAACAAACAGACAGACAAAATTTTAAAAAATGGTGTTTTTGTTATAAGAACCGTATATACTTTCATATCAATCTAGTAAAAAGCTGTTATTTTGACATAATAAACAGACACATCAATTTTATTTATTTGTAATGTATAGATAAAAAAGTTTCTGTTTCCATTTCCATTCGATTTATAATAGGATGTGGGTGTCTTCAAGTAAGACTGAATAGGCTGTTCTTCTCTGTAACAACTCTGTAATCAGGTGGAATAGTAGTAAAGCACTAGCTTATAATAGTTAAAAAAGGCTGTTTAAAAAATGTAAAGATCGATTTTAAAGAAATCGTAATCAGATAGGTATACTCGTACATCAAAATGCATTTCGAATAAGTTGGATTTAGAGAAGGGGAGACGACGACGGGATCAAGAAAGTTCAATAACGTCCGATACATATTACACAGACAGGCATACTCGGGCACACACATGCACGCACGAGCTATTGCACGCACGCTAGCACGCACACATGCAAAAATACACGGACGCACGCATACACATAGACATCCTTTTAAAAGAGTAGAATCGGACACTCCTTATTCTTAAGATAATACAAAACCAGACCACTGCCTCTGAAAGGTTATGTCGTTTTTTGTTCTTCTATGGTTATTCTTGTTATCGAATTTTATCTTACTGGGCGACTTAGGCTTGCACATACGGCCAGTAGTGAAGCACTACATTTTCCGAATTTCGGTCACAGCGGCTAGTCTTAACGGGACTAGCCATCTTCACAGGGCAGGATTATAGTGCCCGAGTGTATGCGCAAGCACAGGTGCACTCTCTATTCCCTTATTCTATAGTCTTTCCGAGGCACGGGGTGAAACACCGCCAACTTCTTGACTTCGGGCTGCTACTGAGAATTTCTTGACCGAAAAACTCAATTACAAATTTTGGCCCGACTCAGGATTCGAAACCGGGACCTCATAATTAGCAGTTACGCTTACAATCACTAGATCAACGAGGCAATTTAACCATATCTCGAACAAATAACAGGTGTGCGACAGGTGTCAACAATTTTTGTTTGTTTACGTTGATAATTATGTTCAAAGGTTGCATAGATATGTACTTTATTTATGGCTTTGTTAATTCTGAATGACAGAATTAAGTTTCAGGTTGACAAGCGAGCACACAGTCCACCTCTACATCTATCCTCGTTTCCGAATCAAACTAATTATTACTTAAGTTATGTTTCTTCATCAACATCCGTCGTGAAACTGATGGAAAACAAGCAAAGAATAGTTACCAGTGACCAGAAGTAGCTACCGGCGACTGTGTCCGATTGCCGCTACCGGACACAGCAACTACGGTTTCCTGTGATGGTCTGCCGTGTCGGTGACAAAAAGTGTCCACGTTTGTGCAGCGCCTTAAAGTTTCCAGTTACCTACACCGAACACTTTTCGATTGGCGGTCGGTATGTGTCAAGTGGAAGCAACTGGACACAAAAAGTGTCTGCATCTGCGCACGGAAAGGCTGATTTCATATTGATTACTTGAAAATAAAATATTCACTGGTAGCTTGTATACCACACAAGACACAAAAGTGTCTACGTTAGGCCTCAGAAGTGACAACGTATCGTGGCCTTATTTTTTGGGCGCAGGTGTACATAGGTTGCAGTAGCCACTTCTCATCAGGTGGAATGTAAGTTCGTTTGTCGCTCCAATTTTTACAAAAAAAGAGAGTACTGGGAATAAATGCCTCATAACCTCTAATAACAAAAAGACTCTAATCAAAATAGGAGAACAGTTGTGTATTGGCAGTAAAAATAGGTAAATCAGTGGTATGGACTCAGGTAGCATACAATTATTGCCTTATAGTTTTTTTTATTTTTAGTCGTTATTAGGAAGACGCTGCTGCCCATCTCCTGATATTTTGTTTCCTTCTGTTGCCTCTTACGACACCCACGGGACGATATGGGGTAGTGGATATTCTTACACCGCCACTACACGGTAAACACGGTGCCCAGCATTATGACGTATATAAGCTATAACCTTACTTTCTTACTTTTTGTTATAAATAGGTGTGGAATGTTTTCAAGACCGTGGAAATTTAATACATCTACACTTAATTTTTTATTAATTATTGTATAAAAGGTGGTAATATTTCTTTTCTAGCTAGGAGTTCGTTATGGCAGTAACCACCTTTTTGCCTATTTTTGCCGCCACAAAGCATTGCGTCAACTACTTTACTCCGATCTGAAGGGGAGTTATAGAGAACCATAAAGCGACATAGACCATTGAACAGTAAACTAAAGTGACAATGTGTCGGCCATATTCATTAACCGTCAAGTCATCATTACAGCCCTTCACAAGTCCACTGCTGAACATAGGCCTCCGCAAGGAATGCCACAAAGCGCGGTCCCGAGCCACCTGCATCCATTGACTTCCTGCATGTCTTACCAGGTCGTCACTCCATCTAGTGGGGGGACGCCCTACACTTCGCTTGCCGGTACGAGGTTGCCACTCGAGAACCTTTCTTCCCCATCGGTTGTCGGTTCTTCGAGCTATATGGCCGGCCCATTGCCACTTCAGCATACTAATTCTTTGGGCTATGTCGGTCACTCTGGTTCTACTGCGGATATCCTCGTTTTTAAGTCTATCACGCAGAGAGACGCCGAGCATAGCCCTCTCCATAGCTCGCTGAGCGACTTTGAGCTTCCTCATACGGCCAGCAGTGAAGGACCACGTCTCAGATCCATAGGTCATCACTGGCAACACGCACTGGTTGTATAATCTAGTTTTAAGGTTTTGAGGTATGTCTGACGAGAAGATGTGTCGTAATATCCCGAATGCTGCCCAGCCGAGTTGAATCCGTCGATTGACCTCTCGGTCAAAGTTGGACTTACCTAGTCGGACTAGTTGTCCCAGATAAACATATTCGTCAACAACTTCGAGCTTAGTGCTCCCAACAACTACTGGCATAGGTGTGACATGGACGTTAAACATGATTTTTGTTTTGTCCATGTTCATCTTAAGACCTATCCGTTGGGAGACACTATTGAGGTCATTGAGAATAGCGCTTAGGTCCTCCTGCGATTCTGCCATAAGGACTATATCGTTGGCAAATCGAAGGTGAGTGATGTACTCACCATTGACGTTAATACCGTATCCTTTCCAGTCCAGTAGCTTGAAAACGTCTTCCAACGCAGCGGTGAAGAGTTTCGGGGATATTACGTCACCCTGTCTTACACCTCTCTGCAGTTGGATAGGTTTCGTACTCTGGTTCTGTCAAGTAATGGGGATGAAAGGTTTCAGAGTGGCAGCGTCGTATTGCAGTGTTAAGCGACCTCCCACTAGATGGAGTGACTTGATGAAACAAGTTATCTTTGTGCTTGGTGTATATCAATAATAATATATTGTGATAATCTATATCAATAATAATAATAGCGCTGTTACACAGGTCAACTCAGGACATAAATGATGCAATGGACTTGTTGTTGCAATGATTATTATAATATGACTACATTTTCATTATTAAAAGTGAGAGGGTTATACTTAAAATAAATAATTACAAATTCAAAAAAAGAATATGATTTTTTTTAAAGAATAGGTGTGACAAACGAGCACACAGTCCACCTGACTGTAAGTGGACATTTATCCTCAATTAAGATCAAAATGCAGATACGTTGACGTCCCTGAGGACTAAGATGGAATACCTCGTTTCCAGCAAAAAGGTTCTCCTGTTCCCTACATTCACCATACGATGCACAGTAGCATTGAGTTGCTATTCTGTGAAAGCGTGATCCTTCACCGGTCGAGCTGACCCATTCGTGCTACAACCATATTTTAGCATATTTTATCGCAATTTAACTAATTTTTATTTATCAGAGATCACATCACTGGAGATAAAGTTCTTTACAGCTGCTGTGTTATCTAACAACTACAATATTTGATTTCATAATGTTTCATTGTATTATTTCACTGTGATAATGTATTCTAATTGAATTTTAATGGTTTCAGAGTCAGTTATGAATTTGTCATATAGTGGTCATTACGTACTGTGAAATTTGAAGCGAAGATAATAAGATGGGGAAATTACATCAGATACATACGTCAATTTCATGTGAGTTATTTTTGAATGTTAATACTTCTTACTCGACTCAGTTACTCTCCTTCACTGAGTCAGTAATTCATTCTTGGCCGATGTATACGCCTTTACAACAAAATCCCTCCACAAAGTTCAAATACATTATTAAAAAAAGTTCGTATAAAATTAATTATTATAATATGAAATAATTTATGTATGATAATATCTCCTGAAATTGAGGTGATCGCTAGCATGGTATTTCTAATTTGATTGTGTTGTTAATTGTGTAACATACATGATTGTAAGTTGTAATTTTTTTTTAAAGTCCCGCTGAGTTTCATGCTGGTTTTTTACAGGACAGAGGTTTTTTTCATAATTCATAATTCATAATTATTTATTTGCATAGAATGTAGGTAGATATTACAAAAGTATTATTAAAACATAAAAGTTCCGATACATTCTGCCTTATCGAGGCGTGCAAATTTTGACTAAATAGTTATAAGTTATAATACATTTTCTTTAAAATAATTATTGATGAATTTTAGTTTACAAATATAAATAAAAATGTCCAATTAATAATAAAACAAATGACAAAAGAATAATTACGAAAAACAATGTCACAGAATCGTTTACAAAATGTCAAAATATAAATGTTCATATTATGTAAAAACAGGAAAAATAACCAACTAATAATTATTCTATTGAAGTCTTATTTTATTTACACACAGCAAAAAATTCAAGCAATTTAGATACAGATATTTAAATATGTAATTTATTTTGGTTTTAATTATTAAGATACACATTAACGGTATAAAAATAATTAAGTAAGAGCCATTCATGAAGTTTGTTTTTTAACTTTGTCATTGGGAAATTTTTAAACTCGTCGGGTAAAGAATTAAAGATTTTAATCGCCATTATGTATGAATTTTTTTGAAAGAGCATCAATTTATTTTTATCAATTTATTAATATTATTTTGGAAGGTATGTTATTAGATTTTTCTCTTAAACTTCTATCTCTTAAAAAATTATTACTTGGGAAGTATTCAGGGAACTGCTTGACAAAAATTGCGGCTTGTTTTATATACATACATGCGAATGGTAGCACTTTCATTTCTTTAAATAATGTCTTGCACGATGCCATGGAATGTGCTCCACAGATTGCTCGAATGCATTTTTTTTTGGATGCTAAATACGCGTCCTATTTCAGAACAGTTTCCCCATATCAGAAGTCCGTTCTGCAATATCGATGAGACATAGCCATGATAGGCGTTTAACGCTGCTTTGGCAGATGCTATCTCTCTAAGTCAGCGAAGCTCAAATACAAATCTGTTTAATTTGTCACATATCGATTGAACATGCATTTTCCAATTACAATTATTGTCAATAGTGATACCAAGAAACTTATAATAACCAAGTTCTTGTAGCACTTTTTCATTATATTTAATATTTAAATTACTTTGCTTACTCGTAATCATGTGAAATTGCATTATTTTAGTTATTTATATTTACAGTAATGTTGTAAGAATTCTATCAATCAATTATATTTTTAGTGAATACTTCCTTGCGGTACACTCGGTAAGACTCGAATCGAAAACTGGGGAAAAAACACGGCTAAAGGACTAAAGGGCTAAAGGACGGCTCTCCATTAGGTGAAGCGGCAAACTGATAAGAGATGCTGGAAGTGCTAAGAGCCTTATTAACCTTAATTTGGTTATGATTACACGTGGTAGAGCCATGCTGTAGCTATATTATGGTTGTAGCACGAATGGGTCGGCTCGATCGGGGTAGGAACACGCTCTAAACGAGTAAATCAGCAGCTCAATGCTGCTATGTTTCGTATGGTATGTGTAGAGAACCGGATACCCTTTTTACTGGTAACGAGGTTTTCCATCTAAGTCAGGGTTGACAACGGATCTGCATTTTACTTCTTAATCGATGAGTGATGTAAATGTCTATGGACCATAGCATCCACTTGCCATCAGGTGGACTATGTACTCGTTTGTCACCCTTACTCTGTAAGAAAAACTTCATGCAAAATAGCCACAGATGCGTTGTTATGCTTTAGGACTTCTATGTACCTTTTCTCGTTTTCTAACAATTTAAATCGTAACAGCTGTTATTTGGCGGCAGAAATAGACGAAATCTTGACAACTCAGACGAAATGAGAAAATGAAGATGAAGAAAATGAGGCCCCATCACCGTTTAAAATACATCACTACAGCCCCCCACGAGTCCACTGCTAAGCATAGGCATCCCCCAAGCATTGACGCCAAATACGTTGCTGAGCCACCTGCATCTATCGACTTCCTGCAACTTTAACCAGGTCGTCACTACATCTAGTGGATGGCCATCCCACATTTTGCTTATCGGTATTTTTTTAGTTAATACTACCTGTTACCTAAATATTTTCTAAAATAAAACTAGTTAATAAAGTTGAATAAAACTACTTTTACGGATTATATCGCGTTTAATTAACTAATAAAACTACTTTTACGGATTATATCGCGTTTAATTAATAAAACTACTTTTACGAATTATATCGCGTTTAATTAATAAAACTACTTTTACGGATTATATCGCGTTTAATATAAGAAATCATTAGTTATATGTATTAGTCCCGTCGAAATTTGTCATTTCGGAGATTAGCCGGAACAAACAGACAGACAGGTAAAAATTTAGTAAGTACCGTCTATATTCTGCATATACTTTCATATGCATTGAGTAAAAAGCTGTTTTTTTCTTTATTGATCATAGAACCAACAGTACGTCATAAATATAAACAGTAGTTCTTAAATAATCTTCAATGCCAATAGCAGGTCCTTACTTTATGTATGTACATACGATTATACAAAATACATACTATCGTTTGTTATAGTTGACAAATTAATGATATTAATTATATAGTGCTTAGATATTTGAAAGTTATCTTAAAAATAATTTTAAACAAAAGACAGGCAATAAGAAAAGAAAAAAAATATTACAGAAATGAAATATTTTGAAATTAACATCACAGGGTTGTTGAGCGTGACACTTGCGCGCACGTTTGGTATTTTGAAATTACAAACAGACACTTCAATTTTATTTTATTTTTTAATAATAAATATTGATCGACCAAATAAGGTAACATAAGGCTGAGTAACGCTAAATCACAGTTTCCGATAGTCAACACATGGCTTGTTGAAATCAATATGTGTCTGTACGCTTTTGTTGCTTTGGCTTTTAATAAAAATTACCTTTTTCAGGTTCATTTGGCTCAATGCTTACGGGGTTGCTTTATGTATGGCCCTCATATACATTAGGGCTGTATACAGACAGCCATACAACGTTACTTAAGGCGCCAATGACAGATGTAGAGAGCTCCTTACTAGGCAGTCTCCCATCTCTTGGAGCTATGGTCGGAACTGCTGTGGCTGGTGTTGTGATTGGAACATTTGGAAGACAAAAAGGCGGGATGCTGATAACTCTGCCTTTTGTGGTAAGGAATGTACAAGCCATAAAAGTTTATATGAGACTTTCCCGTTGTAGGGAGGATTTGCTAACACATCACATTTTTACATCTGACGTAACCGAGATGGTTATATTATGCCGCCATATTTCGGAAGCGGAACGCGGTCCAGTATACTGTCATCCCCATTTTTCGACACTGTTTCCAAATGAAAATATTTATCATGATACATTGAACAGATACACGTTTTCTGTTCAACAAGAAAAATTATTATTTGAATCTTGTTGCTTTTAAAACTTAATGTCCGTGTTTATTTAAATAACAATATTAATTAATAATAATAACAATCATTCGTGGAAGCTGTTAAATCTCTAGGCGCTGTTATGTTTTTTGATTACGTGATCAAAGTTTACCTCGAGAGCGCTAGTGCTCACAGTACAAAAATGGCGGCGATTTATGACGTCATATATTTCCTTAGGGTACTGCGGCAGTATACTGTCAGTCCATAACGGACCAAATTTTTCACCAGTGAGTGCACTGAGCAGTGCTCGCAGTGTATATCGGAACATACCCTTAGTCACATTAAACAAAATCAGTGTTAGATTGTCAAATGAAATTAATAACGTTTGCGGTTTATAAAACAAATAACTAGTCTTCTCACCCGCTCGCAGGAGTTACGGAGAATTAACTATAACTTAGTTATTAAGGCCGCAGAGTCCATCTAGTAGTATATATAAGAAGTCTTTGCTTACACTACCACATCGTTCAAAGAGTCTTCAACCGACGAAGAAAAGTTTTCGAGTTGCAGTCTCGTACTCGGTACTCGTCTTCTGGTTTATACTCGGCAATCTTAAACTATTATTCGTGCAATCTCGGTGTTTGAAAATCTGTAAGCATATCTCTTTGTATAATTTTTAAAGCTTTGCTTATCTATCCCCAGGTATCATGGGCAATGGTCGAACTCTCTTCTACATCAACGATGATCTTAATAGGAAGGTTCATTGGAGGATTAGGTTGCGGTCCTTCCCTCGTCTACGCGCCTATGTTTATTTCGGAGATCGCTGAGGAATCTATAAGAGGAGCATTGGCATCTGGTATTAACACATTAACATTCAATAATATGATGTAATAAATGATTGTCGTGCGATCGAGGCGTGTGTAGGTACTGGCGGGTAGAATATCTACTACCCCATATTGTCCCGTGGGTGTCGTAAGAGGCGATAGAGTGAAACTGAAAGCAGAAACGGGCAGCATCATCTTCCCGATAACAACTGAAAATTATAATAAATTCAGTTACCAACCGCTTGCCAAGCGTGAAAACTATGGCAAAAATCCCTATTAGGCTATCTGTGGGGAGGCCTATGTTCAGTAGTGGACTTTTATAGGATGTAATAGATGGATGGAATGGAATACGCCTCTATGCAGTGGCGAAATTACTTTTCTCCGTGATGTTTGTGTTTTGGCTTTAACAGCTTTTGCTGTCTTTCAAGCCGTTAGTCCTGATTAAGGGCTAGCGGCTTGAAAGACAGCAATAGATTTCTGCTGTCCGGAGTCACTAGAGCCGAAAATTCAGATTTTTGTTCAGTTCGATTCAGTTCAATGACATTGGATGATTTGCTTAAATTATGGTCCCCTCTGATCGTCTATCGTAAGTGTAATAACCGACTACAGAAAGTTTCAAATAGACCTCATAGCTTCTAGTTGATGGTAATATAAACACCTCGTTTATTTCACATGTAAATACCCAGACCGGCGACAGGGAACAGCGGAAAAAGTGCGAGACTTCGGGTATTCAGTCACCAGTCGCATGCCAAGTGTGGCGATTTAGTCAGTGGACTCTTTCAAGTTTAATTTTTTTTAACTTTTTCTTATTGATGTACATTTAAAAGGATAATTGGTAATTGTTGGGAGAAAAATAGTCTACCTGTAATTTGTTTCTTTGTGTGTTTCTTTCCGCTTCTTCTCACAAGGTCTCCCAACAGCAGGGACTTGTTGTAGCAAGGGCGTAGCGTTTGATTTTTATAAAATGATTTTCATAAAGTGATTTTTAATAAAATATTTAACTTTGACTTTAACTTATAAAGAAGAAGAAAAGACGGTCGTCTTTAAATATCCTTCTCTTTCCTAGCTCCAATTGCCTTGTATTGTATGGGCATTCTAATGTCCTATATACTGGGCTGGTACCTGACCTACCAATACGTTGTGTGGGTGAACCTGGCCTGCAGCGTACTGGGAGTGGCACTTTTGATGACGGTAACTGAAAGCCCCGTGTACCTTTTGCGGCAGAACAGAGAAGAGGTGAGTGTGGTAACTAGTATTCAATGAATATTTTTAATAATCAAGCGTGTGATGGCATGGATAATAAGAGCATCCATTACCTTATTTCATGCCGTGGGTATCGAAGAGGCCTATCGATTATAGCCTATCAAAATTCCACTGCTGAACAAAGGCTTCCTACTAGTTGCCACTCTTGGCGGGCGGATTGGCGACCGCAGTTCTGATTTAATTTTCTAGTTGTAATTACGGCTGCTGACCATCTTTTGGTTTGTATCCCTCTGTTTCCTCTTACGACACACACGGGACATGGGGTATTGGACATTCTTACGCCACCACTGCACGGTGAAGTATTAACAGCTTACCGTTACCGTTACCGTTAAAGCCTATTAAAGTCCACTGCTGAACATAGGCCTCTCCCATAGATTGCCTCATAGGGGGGATATTTGCCATAGTTGCCAAGCTTAGCAAGCGCAGTTATTTATTTTAAGTCGTTATTAAGAAGACGCTGCTCCCCATCCTTTGATTTGTTTAACTCTGTCGCTTCTTAAGGCACCCATGGGACGATATGGGGAAGTGGATATTTTTAAGCTGCCACTGCACGGAGAAGTAGTCAGCTTAGGATTAAATAAATAAAAATTGTAGTCATGATATTTTCAGGATGCTAGATTAGCTATCGCTCATTACAGAGGAGAGTCACCAGCATCCAAAATAGTTTTGGAGGAACTGTCACGGCTGAAACAACAGATAACGCCTGCTGTTGAATTAATAGCAATGAATGTTGGTAAGGAGGAATAAATATTTTTTTTAAGATAGTAGGCTTTATTTACTTTGCTCATTACACTACGGCTCATTATAATATACTAGCGATCCGCCTCGACTTCGCACGGGTGATTACCGGATCTTGACAACAGCGCCACCTACCGGGTTCAATTGTGAATCTAAACCATCAAGTGACTCATTTAAATAAACACAAAAACCAAAATCGGTTCAGTCGCATAAGAGTAGTTCAGTGACAAACAGACGCATACGTAGCGTACGGAATAAACATAAAGACATTTTTTTTTAATTAAAGAAAATATACTAGTAACGCTATTAGTATAACTCCTGTTAACCACTCTAGGAAAACCTAAAAATACTTGTGTTAAAAGTGGTTCACCACAGTAGTTGATGGCGGATTCAAACTAACAACTCACTGAGATTGCCGTCTGCACCCTATCATTAGGCTACTGGATAGATTAAAGACATAACAATTATATAAGACGAAAATAAGAACAGAGCACACGCGATCACTTATCTTCAAATGTGGTGGATTGTCAATCTTCTTTGTTTTTTTTATCACTCCTTAAAAATTTACTAATGGACTCATGGGCCTCTGCTGTCGTAGAAAGGATTTTCCCTAATCACATTTAGCAAGGGGATTGATGATTACAGTACCAGGCCGCACCTTTGACGCTGCTGCTGCGCTGGTCTTAGTAATTCCGTTTGGCGTAAGGAAAATGGTTATATGCAATTTATTAGGAGCCATAAGGTTTTTATTGCATTTACCATAGTCATCCTACGACACTCATGGGATGTAATGAGGTGATGGTTTCTTTAAAGCCACCACCACATGGCATTTCATCACTCACTTGTCTCTTACTGGAATTATTCTATTTAAAAGGTGAAAACGCAAACGTTGTATCCCATTAAAGTAACAAAAAAGTTACTAATTTGCTGAATACAAATCATGTCTAAATTGGCACTCGTTTTTACACGTGGTAGAACCATGCTGCAGGTCTATTATGGTTGTAGCACGAATGGGTCGGCTCGGCCGGGGAAGGATCACGCTCTCACAGAATACCAGCGTAAAACAGCAGCTCAATATTGCTGTGTTTTGTATGGTTGGTGAGTGTAGAGAACAGGAGAGCCATCTTACTGGAAACAAGGCATTCCATCTTAGTCCTCAAGAGTGACAGCGTATCTGCATTTTGATTCTTAGTCGATGTTAGATGTAAATGTATTTGGGCAACAGCATCCACTTACCATCAGGTGGACTGTGTGCTCGTTTGTCACCCTTATTCTATAAAAAACAATATTCGTGTAATTGTTTATACTAATTATATTTTTCATATAGTGCTATTGTTCTCAAGTGCCATAACGAAAGATTTCATACATTTTTCACGAGGTAAATGTTAGACATTTTATTTTTTATTGATTATCATTATGCTAACAAAATTTATCTGTAAACTTACTTTAAACTGACATAATATTATTTTTGTCTTAAACTATCTCTAAATTTACTTAAAACTGACATAAAAAATTTATGTCTTAAATATTTTTTGAGATATGGTAAATAAATAGCAGATGATAACGCAACTATTTTATAACGTATCATTAAATACACATCAAAGAGTACGCAACTTACGGCATAATAATTTTTATTATTTCTAGCGTCTACATTAACCCTTTCGCTGTTTCCACGTTTAAATGGCTGCAGACTCCGTGCTACAACAGGTTCCATCCGCAGAGATCGTGATGCTCGGTGATTTTAACCACGCTGAATGGCTTGGTTCCCGTTTGACCGATCATGCGGGTAGATTTGTTTATGACTTTGCCTTGGCATATGGTCTGACACAACTGGTTACTTCGCCTACGCGGATCCCAGATGTGGAGGACCATGTACCTTCCCTGTTGGACCTTCTGCTGACCTCTCATCCGGACGGATATCAGGTCTCCGTCGATGCTGCTCTTAGCTCTTCGGACCATTGTCTAATCCGGAGTACGGTGGCACTCACGTTCCCATCGCAGTTGCTATCTACAGTTCGCCGCTCTGTTTGGCACTATAGGTAGGCCGATTGGGATGGGATGCTGTCTTTTTTGCATGCTACCCTTGGGGGCGGGTTTGCTTCTCGCCGGATGATCTCAACGTTGTTGCTGATTCTGTCGCTGATGTGGTACTTCAGGGAATGGAATTATTTATTCCATCATCTGTGGTGCCTATCGGAAGCAGAACTCAGCCATGGTTTGGTCACTCCTGTAAAAATTACATCACGCTATAAGCAGGAGTGCTACCGGGCCTGGGCTGACGCATCAACGTCCCGGAATGTGAACACCAGCGCTCTTAAAAAGAAGTATAATTCCGCCTCCATATCCTTCAAAAGTGTCATTGCCAACGCAAAGTCAGAGCACATCGGCAGATTGGCGAGAAACTAGTTCGCCTTCCCTTGGGAACACGTGCATTCTGGTCTCTCGCCAAGGCTGTCCAAGGGAACTTCTGTCAGCCATCTCTGCCATCTCTTCCATCTCTGCACAGGGTGGACGACTCACTAGCCCATGACGCAAAGGAGAAAGCCGATCTGCTAGGCTCTCTTTTTGCTTCCAACTCGACTCTTGATGACGGGGGGAACACACCGCCTACCATCCCGCGGTGTGAGTGCTCCATGCAGGAAGTGCTGTTTCCACAGCGCTCGGTGCGTAAAGAACTCCTCTCCCTGGACGTCAACAAGTCGAGTGGGCCTGATGGAGTCCCACCTATTGTGCTGAAGACGTGTGCTCCGGAATTGGCACCGATTTTAACGCGTCTTTTCCGGTACTACTTCCTAGGCGTAGTCCCGACTCATGGAAGACAGCTTTGGTGCACCCGATCCCTAAAAAAGGCGACCGCTCAGATTCGTCTAACTACAGGCCTATCGCTGTCACCTCCTTGTTCTCCAAAGTAATGGAAACTGTTATTAACTGCCAGCTCATGCGGTACCTTGAGGATCACCAGCTGATTAGTGACCGCCAATACGGTTTTCGTCGGAGTCGACCAGCTGGTGATCTTCTGGTCTACCTGACTAATAGATGGGCGGAGGCAGTAGAGTCCAAGGGGGAGGCATTGGCCGTTAGTTTGGACATTGCGAAAGCTTTTGATCGGGTTTGGCACAAAGCGCGATAAATTGTGCAATTGGATCACCAGTTTTCTTGCAGATCGGAGCATCAAGGTCGGTGCATGCTCCGATTACAAGCCCATTAACGCTGGTGTTCCACAAGGCTGCGTGCTATCACCAACGCTGTTTCTTCTGCATATCAATGATATGTTGCAAACCGGTAACATTCATTGCTATGCAGACGACAGCTCTGGTGATGCTTTATACACTGGCCGTGCTAATATTTCTCGGGAAAACGTCGCTGAGTACCGGAACAAACTTGTGTCTGAAGTCGAGACTTTGTTGAACAAAGTCTCAGACTGGGGGCGACTAAATCTAGTCCAGTTCAATCCCCAGAAGACACAAGTTTACGCGTTTACCGCTAAAAAGAACCCCTTTGTCGTATCTCCTCAGTTTCAAGCACTCCCCTTGTTGCCTCAGCCAGTATCGGAATCCTCGGTGTCGGCATATCGAGTGATGTGCAGTTTCGTGGTCACTTGGATGAGAAGGCCAAATTGGCCTCTAAAAAGCTTGGCGTGCTCAGCAGAGCGGGACAGTATTTCATGCCGGCACACCGCTTGCAACTTTACAAGGCGCAGGTTCGGCCCCACATGGAATACTGTTCCCATCTCTGGGAAGGGGCTCCCCAGTGCCAGCTCCTTCCACTTGACTGCATCCAGCGCAGAGCGGCTCGAATCGTCGACAACCGAGTTGTTTCCGATCGGCTGGACTCACTGGCACTGCGTAGAGATGTTGCATCTCTTTGCGTATTTTATCGCATCTATCACGGGGAGTGCTCTGAGGAATTGTTCGGACTAATTCCAGCCGCTCAATTTCACCATCGCACATCGCGACAGAACTCGAGATACCATCCATACCATTTGGATGATTGGCGGTCCACCACTGTGCGATTTAGAAGAAGTTTTCTTCCTCGCACAACTTCCTTTAGGAATCGATTACCACCAGCGATTTTTCCGGACCGATATGATTTAGGGACCTTCAAGAAAAGAGCCTACTCCTTCTTAAAAGGCCGGCAACGCATCTGCAATTCCCCTGGTGTTGCAGTTGTTCATGAGTGGCGGCAGTCACTTACCATCAGGTGAGCCGCATGCTCGTTTGCCCCCTCTCCTATAAAAAAAAGAATTACATATTATAGGTCATTGCTATTGTTTTACTAAACTATCGCTATCGCTCTGCGAGTGCTCGGCGTCCGATAAGCACAACTGCAGATCAGACTGAATAGCATAAATAAAAAGGCATAATTCGAGGTTTGGCTCTCTACCATTTCCTCCTCCAATATTGGACTAATTTAAAAGATATTTCATAAACTGAATAAGAAAAATATACACTGTGTCCTTATGTTTTTATTTTTTTCAGTATTAGTTGTCAAATTTGAATACTAGGCCTCTGTTGATACCGGTCTAAATAGGCAATTTTGAGCTTTTTGTAAGGTTTCTAGTGCTTATAAAGATAGTGTATCATCAAAAAAAAAAAAAGAAAACATAGGGACATAGAAGAGATTGATATTTATTTTACTGTAAAAACTCATTGCTATAAGGTCATAAACCAAAAAGAAAACAGGCGAGAGCGTTCATATGGAGAAAAAACCACCTGCGTTTCCTCTTAAGATAATGTCACATTGTATAAAGTTGAATGAAAATTTGTAAAGCATTACAGTTTTCGTTACAGAAGGCAATCCTAAAACAGAAGAAGCGGAGAAGGAAAAGCTCAATACGGATGATGATTCTCCAGGAATTAAAACGAAAATGTCGTCTCTCAAATTACTATGTAGGTAGTTTAATGTTTTATAGTCCAATTACATCCTTACTAATCCTGCGGAACACTGCGGAGAACCCGAAGGATTGGTAGCCCCAGATTTTTATTATTTTAATGCTGCTACCCGTGTCATGTTTCACTTCACACTACGAGATGATATGGGGTAGTGGATGCTACTGCAATGCATATTGAATATTTAAAAATTCAATATACTTCCATTAACCTGTACTAAATTGTATATTTTTAATAGGCATATATATTTGAAATTGAGTTGAAAGTGAAATACAGTTTTCATAATATACAAACTTAAAATTTAATGAATTATGATCTAATTTTCATTACCAGTTTGATTATAAAAAAAGAAATATTAATGATTTTAATCACTATAAATTAAGTTAGCAGCTTAAATATAGGCGACTACAAGTAATAATATATTAGCAATCTGAATTTCACACCCAGTGGAACCACACAAGTAATAAGTGGCAAAGCCACAGGGAAATCCCGAGTAGGTTCATCCGGAAGAGACGCTTCCACAGACTAGTAAGAGCGTGGTATTTCCACGTGGTCCAGTGTGTTACGTGTAGTTCGTGACGAAAACCGGAGAACCTATTTCAATATCATCATCATCATTACAGCCCTTCATAAGTCCACTGCTGAACATAGACCTCCCCCGAGTAATAACGCAAAGCACGGTCCCGAGCCACTTGCATCCATCGACTTTCTGCACGTCTTACCAGGTCGTCACTCCATCTAGTGGGAGCCCGCCCCACACTTCCCCTACCGGTACGAGGCTGCCACTCGAGAACCTTTATACCTTATCGATTTCGATTCTTCAAGCTATATGGCCGGCCCATTGCCACTTCAGCTTACTAATCCGTACTACCTATCTACCAGTACCTAATCAATTTGTTAATAAAAATTTATTTAGTTCTCATTTTCAGATACTCAGATTTTAATCATATTGTGATCTTATATTTCTTTCAGATTTATCGCCATCGTCACGTCGAGGATTCATCGTGGTGGGGTTATGCCTTGCTTTGCAGGTAATTATATAAGTTGGTATCACACTGTCACTATCAATACAGCCCAACACATTTCTACGGCTGAATAGTGCGTTCAGCCATAGGTTGCCCCAAAGTACAGTCCTGAGTCACCTACATCTAATAACCTACGTATTTTATGAGGTCGTCAGTCCATCATGTGGTAGTCGTCATAAACTGCATTTGCCATTAGGAAGCTGCTACTCGAGAACCTTTTTTTTCCATCGCATGTCGGTTCTTCGAGCTATATGGCTGGCCCATAGCTACATCATATTACTGATCCACTGGGCTATATCTGTTAAGTTTGCATTTATATTAGCCTGCAGTGGACAGTGGATTTTTTTATAAGGTTCTCGAACCGAGTAAAGTGCAAGTGCTAAGGCGGTTAAATGCTATTCCCTCGATCCTTCACAGTAGCTAATCACTAGTGCGTATAAACACACAGGCAGGAGATTCACCGCGTGCTAAGTGACACTGACGTTTGGGGGCATGCGGCATGAGGTAAGAGTGTAAATCACATGGTGAGTCTCCAAGTAATGATTACGACTTTTCCTATGAGTTAAGAAGCGAGAAGACTAGTTTGCGGCCTTACCTATTCATAAAAATCGATGTTAATGGCTGTTAGCAACAATATCTTTACTGTGGCTGTGTTGTAATTTTACAGGTCATGATGGGCATGGTGCCTGTGCAAGTGTACGCGAAACAGATTTTCACCCAAGCAGCCCCGAGTCTGTCGTCTCACTTCTGTTCGGTTATGTTAGCTATGGTGCTCCTCGTTGGGAGTCTGTCAAGTCTTGCGGTGACTGACAAGTTTGGAAGAAAGGTTTGTAAATATTTTTTAACTCATAATGAGTTACTTCTCTCATCACTCAGCTTTTTAATCACCAATAGACTGGTATATCACCAAACGTGGTAAAGCCATGCTGCAGCTATATTGTGGTTGCAGCACGAATGGGTCGGCTCGACCGGGGTAGGACCACGCTTTCACAGAATATCAGCGTAAAATAGCAGCTTAATGCTGCTGTGTTTCGTATGGTGGGAGTAGAGAACCGGAGACCCTTTTTACTGGAAACGAGGCATTCCATCTCAGTCCTCAGGGGTGACAACGCATCAGCATTTTGATTCTTAAGAATCAAAATGTAGATCTTAGTTTCTTCTAATTCAATTCTAATTCTCAAAATCAGAATTAGATTTTTCTCGAATTTTTCACAGTCACTCTTACGACACTGTTCCGTAGGTGAACTCACTTTATGGCTATAATTTGATAATGATTTTCCATTTTATTTTTCAGTTCCTTTTGATAACTTCATCGATATTAGTAGCTCTTTGCCTCAGCTCTATGGGCATATTCCTGCAGACTGGTATTGTGCCACCGTGGGTGACTGCAGTGCTCATCCTGGTGTACTGCTTCTCATTCATGTTTGGAGCCGGTAGCATACCTTACGTATTGATCGCTGAATGTTTCATGCCAGAGGTAGATATTATTAATTTTAATTATTTATAGAGTCGTGATGGCCAGCCAAAATCTCGCCTTAAAATTAAATAGTAGTGAACAAACCGAGCTCGATCCCATCAGTAGTACGAAGCTTTCACTCGGGAACCTTTCTCTATGGACTGTCAGTTCTTCGCTAGTCATATAATTAAAAATTAAAAATTTTGTACAACCGACTTCAATATAAATTATTAAGAATAACTCAAAAACTATTGGTCAGACCTTGATCAAATTTATATGGAACCACATGAGAACCACCAGCTTTCAAATAAAAAAAAGAATCACACATAAAAAAAAGATACAGTCGAATTGAGTACCTCCTCCTTTTTGAAGTTGGTAGAAAATAGCTTCTTACGACATCCACGGGCGATATTATGTGATGGATTTTCTTATACTTATTGCCATTACACTGCAGTTTGGTTTTTTGGGCTGCAGCGCTGTGAAGCCGCGGGTTCGAATACCGCATAGAAAAAGTGTTTGTATGGTCTACAAACTATTCTTCCAGGTCTGGATGTTTTTTTGTGCAATTTATGTATGAAGGAAGCCTCCGTATTATGGGAAAAAATTCTCATTATATGATGGTGAATGGTAATATAGTATGCTTATCCTATGTTATGATATGCAGGAAGTTTGGATGCAGGTGGCTCAGGACCGTGCTTCGGGGCATTCCTTGGGGGAGGCCTATGTTCAGCAGTGGACTTGTGAAGGGCTGTAATGATGATGATGATGATGTTACTACGTTAGTAAAAGTAAAATATAAAAATAATAATTCCGATTTAATGAGAGCGGGTAGCGTGACGTGAATTTGTCAAGTCGATAGTAAAACTGGTAAAACCCAAACTCTCCGCTTCGCGTTTGAGGTGTGCAAAAGGGATTAAAATAAATCTTATGTTATCACTCTATTTTCAGGTGCAAAGTTTAGCGACTACACTATTAATGGAATGGGTCTGGCTTATCAACTTCTTCATCATTGGAGTCTTCCCTTTTATGATCAAAAACATCGGTATCCACGGCTCTTTCTACACGTTCGCTTGCTTCGCCGTCGTTGATAGCTTAATTGGTTTCTTCCTCGTACCCGAAACTAAGGGTCTCACCAAAGATCAAATACAAGAAACATTCTTAAGACGGAAAAAATAACGCAGCGTCGCTTATTGTAAATTTAGAAATATTATTAAAAATCGTTATAATAAATTTGTTATCAATTTCTTGTTGTGTAATATATTAGTTATTAAAATATTGGAATGTTTACGATTTTATAATAATGTATATAATATTTTGTAATCTAAAAACTCATTATAAAATTGTATAATTTCGATCAGCTTTAAAAACTAAACGCATTTTAATTGAGCATTGAAATGTATATAGATTTTTATTTAAGGAAAAATAAATGTTTTAAAATAAAACTCTGTATGTCATGCAAGGCTCATCTAGATGGGGTTTTTACCAACCCCTAGGTATCCCACCTTTGTAGCATATCGGTTGGGCCATTAGAATGCTTTCGCACAAATCCGAGCCACCAGCACCAACCGCCCTATGGCAGCAGATTCTTGGGATAAGACGATTCTTACCCCTCTTCCTCTTTCGACACGACAAATGGCAATGGAACCCTCGGGTCCATTAAGTGGAAACCATGAGATTAAGAAAAAAAAGTGCCCGGAAGCACCAGCCTTTTTGGTTCCAGCAATGTATCTGCCGCCAACTGTTTCGGCCGCGGAGAGTAAGGGAAGCGGCACATGATAATGTCGACATGATACCGTTCTTATATTACTTAAAATATGAAAGTCTATATTTCAAAAAGCTACGCAAAGGTCAAATAACTTCCTTTAACTTTATATCTTAATTTTCTTCCCAATTTATAATTCCTTACATACCAAGTTAAATTTTGTTAACTGTACCGCTGCGGTATTTGGTTCAACGTCGCCGCTAAGTTTAATTGAATTCAAGTTGAAGCGTATGTCGACGAGTTATCAGGATCGGATTAACTTCGTCCCGAATAGTTGAGGCGGCCTCAAGATTAGTAGAGTCGCGGTTTGTTTAAACTCGGGGTAGGGGATCAACTAACAATAATTGAACTTCTCCAACTGGTGTAGTGTAACGTAACTTACATATTTACGAGAATTTAATGTGTACACACAAAATCAAAATTGTTTTATAAAATAAAGTGATCCATCCATCACAGCCTATAATAGACCCTTTGTGAATATAGGCCCTCCATAGATAGCCTCATAGGAGGGATTTTGCCATAGTTGCCACGCAGGCAGGCGGGTTGGCAATCGCAGTTTTTTTTTAATTCTGAGTTGTTATTAGGAAGATGCTGCTGCCGATCTCCTGTTTCAGTTTTCCTCCGTCGTCTCTTACGGCATCCAAGAGACTATATGGGTTAGTGGATATTCTTCCACCGCCACTACATTGTAAAAAAGGGATCATCATCATCACAGCCCTTCACAAGTCCACTGTTGAATATAGGCCTCCCCCAAGGAATGCCATAAAGCACGGTCCTGAGCCACCTGCATCCATCGACTTCCTGCATATCTTACCAGGTCGTCACTCCATCTAGTAGGGGGACGCCCTACACTTCGTCCGCCGGTACGAGGCTGCTACTCGAGAACCTTTTTTCCCCATCGGTTGTCGGTTCTTCGAGCTATCTGGCCGGCCCATTGCCACTTCAGCTTACTAATCCGTTGGGCTATAACGGTCACTCTGGTTCTACTGCGGATACCCTCATTTCTAAGTTCATCACGCAGAGAAACTCCGAGCATAGCCCTCTCCATAGCTCGCTGAGCGACCTTGAGCTTCCTCATCCGGCCAGCAGTGTAGGACCACGTCTCAGTTCCATAGTTCATCACCAGTGATGACCTATGGAAAAAAGGGATATCATTCTGTAAATATTAGAAACAAACATAAGCTATCAGTTATTTTTTAGTAACTCAATTCATTGGGTCAATCCTAATGAGAGTAATACATTTATGGGACAATTTGTATACTCTTTTAAAACAAAATCCCAGAGATATAATTTAAAACAAAAACTGTAGTTATAAATGAGTATTATAATATCAAAGAATACAAGCATAAACATAAACATTCACGCCTGTCACCCAGAGGTAAGGCAGAGACTATGGACTACCATTTGGCACGATCCTGACACACCTCTCGTCTCCTTCACATTTATATGCTACGTATAGATGCTCGTCGGTTAAGGGAACTCCTAATTTAGCCCATATTAGATCGCTATCGTGAGAGGTAATTGCTTATATTGATATAAAATTTTTTCAACTTCTCTTATTATCTCCTAAAACAAAGTCTTAATTCGTCTTTAATACAATTATGCCAAATTTTTATTATCTGCTTGTAACACTCACAGGGAAAAACTTCTGTGAATAACGCACGGAGTGTTTGTTTAGCCTCATAATTGTCCCGGGTCTGAAACTTTATCCAAGTGCAATTTATGTATGTAAACCCACTGTAATCAATTTACTGTACTGTATTGTAATGAATTTATGTATTCATAACGCCCCCAAGATACATAATATAATTATACAGTCAACTGACTTCTTCTTAAATAAGTTTTTTTTAGAACGAAGTTCCTTATCGCACGGTATGAATTTGACGGATGGGGGCTAGGCGAGAAAAGTGTAAGATTTTTCCGTCACGAGCCTTTCTATAGTGCGAGCGAGAAGGAATAATATCCATCTCCTTCGCACATTCTCTTATCTTGCCATGAAAGAAATATTATTTTAAATGACGCTTCTTTTTAATAGATGCTTTTTAATCAATAATATAATACGTTTATTAATAATAATATACTACGAAAGGAACTTCGTTCTAACCGAGTGTTCCACGACACTCACGCATGTTTTTTTTTAATAGAATTAGGGTAACAACGAGCACACAAGACCAATTCTCGATTAGGAATCAAAATTTAGTTGCGTTGGCCCCCTGAGGACTAAGATAGAATGCCTCGTTACCAGTAAAAAGGGTTTCTAGCTCTTTATAATCACCATAAGAAACACAGCACCATTAAGCTTATATTCTATGCTGGTATTCTGTGAGAGCGTGGTTCTTTCCCGGTCAAGCCTGCCCATTTGTGGTGCAACAATAATATAGCTGAAACATGTCTAACACGTTAAACATAACAAGAAAACAACAAGCAAAATGGTTAAAAAAGTAATTTAAAAACCCCGACAGCATAAAAAAAAAACTACCCCTCCCTTTTTGGTATTTGCAGATGCAATATATAAATATTATATAAACTATGTCACGCTCACATTAAAGACGAATCTAGCGACACATTGTATGTTAAAATCCATCAAACCGTTTAGGCTACCAAAGAAATAGACATACATACATACAAGCATACTCTCGAAAAACATTACCCTCCTTCTGGGGCAGTCGGGTAAAAATACACAATTCTCTTAAATCAACACAATGTAGCCTCTAGCGTTTATTTTCAAACGGTAACCATTCACGTCGGATCAAAGCATCAGAAAGCTCGGCTACGTTTATTAGCTTTCCTTTACCGTACCGCTGCACTGAAAGGGGGGAAGTGGGCGAACGTTGAATCATGTTACCGAGCGGTTGCTTTTGTTAGGCATCTAAACCGTGTTTACTGCTTTAGAGATGGAGCCTTGGTGTAGAATATTATAGATTAAATATTTGCATACATATTTTAAAGATAGTTTATAGTTATTTTTTTTATTCAGACACTGTTTTTGGGTTCCATTCTCATATGCAGAAACCTCCTAATTTCATTTTGCCCGTTTGTCATCAGTATCATCATTACAGCTTATCAAAGACCATTGCTGAACATAGACCTCCCCATAGATTGTCTGATAAGGGGGATTTTTGCTATAATTGCCACGCTTGGTAGTCGGTTTCACAACCGCAGTTTTTTTAAATTATCGGTTGTTATCAGGAAGATGCTGCTCCTGGTTTGTTGCCCACTGTTGTCTCTTACGATATCAATGGGATGATATGGGACAGTGGATATTCTTACATCGCCACTACAGGTTATCTATCCGTAAATCCATTTAATGAATAATAGAGTTGAAACGATGAGTTGACAAGAGAAATAACAGTTGATTAAAATAAGTAAAACATACGTACATAAACTCTCGGATAAATACCGTGTATTCATTTTTAAGGGATATTTTGCATAAAACCAGGCAAGGGCAGATCCAGTGGGGGGCACAGGGGCACATGCCCCCCCCAACGGTTTAAATAAAATAAAGAACTGGGAGATAAATACGACAGCCCTAACATGAGTAGTAAATTAAAAGGTGTACAGGCGCACATACGGCACATAACCAACATTCAACCTTTAGCTTTTTTCACCCATTGTACGAGCCACTAACTCAACTTAGCTATCAGTACAGCATGCACCGTACCCAGCGTAAGAAATTGTGTAGGGGTTATCTTAACTATATCTTCTTTCGTGAGTTAGCTAAACAAATTCATCTTCTCACAGAAGAAACGTAAGTGCCAAAGGAAAAACCAAATATTAGGTCTTTACTTATGATATTTCCGTTTTTTTATGAAATAAGTGCACGTATTTTTTTGTATATATTTTATTTCTATTAATCAAAGTAATCACCCATGCAATCGATGTATCTTTGCCAACGCAGTGGCAGTTTATTGATGCCCTTCTTGAAGAAATCAGCTGGACGGGAGGCAAATTATTCAAAGGCGTTTTTTTCCCGCCAAAAAGTTATTCAAATTCTGGAAAAAGTAGAAGTCTGTAGGTGCCAGGTCTGGTGGTCTGGAGAGCTTCTAACCCCAGCACTTCTTACTTGGAGACCGTCTGTTGTGCACTATAATGTCGCGCGTTGTCGTGCAGGAGCAGCGGCGACAAGCGATTGACCAAAGTTGGAGACGTGCGAGCTTCTCCATCATTGTGTTCAGTTCTTCATAGTACACATATGCAGCAATGCTCATCTTGTTTGGTAAGAAGCTGTGACGAATCACACTGGCGGCGGCGCTAGACCACCAAACAGTGACCATCACTTTTCTAGTGGTAATTTTTTATGCATGTTAGGTGTTGAACCTTGGATCCTGGTTCAGCACCTAACATGCATAAAAATTGACTGAGCACTTGCAATTGTCAAACAGAATGCATTTTTCGTCGCAGGTAACAATGCGGTTCAAAATTCCTTCGTTTGTGTGCCTGTTGAGCAGTGCAAGATACGTCTCGATGCGTACTTCGCGCTGGCAATCATCGAGTTCGCGGGGCACCCATTTGTGAAGCTTTTTTACCTTGCCAATTTTACGCAAATGGACCAATGTTGTTTTGCTGCTAACGTCGAAAGCGGCTGCTAATTCAGCCGTAGATTGATTATCATCAGCTTCCAAAATCGCCTTTAACTCATTGAATTAAACTACTTTTACGGATTAGTTTAATTCAATGTGTAGTGTTCGCGTAAATATAAGAAATCATCGCCTTTAACTCGTCATTGTCGGCCAACGTTTTTGGACGACCACGGGGTTAATTTTTCAGGTTGAAATTTCTCGAACGGAAGCGAGCAAACCGTTATTGGTTTGCTCGCTTCCGTTCGAGGTGGTGCGTTCGTTTGTAGTATTCGCTCGCTTGCGTGCCGTTTGTGTCGCAATGCTGCCATGACGGTACTAATATTCCATAATTACTCGAATTTTTAACGTATCCATGATAAAGAAAAAGATTCAAATGCGATTAAAAAATAACGATAATCAATAAACAAATGACTAATTTTGAAAAAGAATATCATGGTTTTAAAATAAATTAATTTGAAATTAGAATTCTTAGCCAAACAAAAATTATTTTGATTTGAAATGGCCAGTACTATATAACGACAATTTTATAGGTAAAAATGTGTAAAACTAGATCGGTAGAATGACATGAAGCAGTTTTGACATTTTTGGAAGTCTTTACATGTCTTCCTAGAGTTTTGCAAACAATGGCTGATCAAGAGGACAAGCGTGCTACATCTGTGGTTTTGCTGGTCTAAGCTATAATGTCGTTGGAATTTCTTGTGAGCTTGGTAATCTTTACTGATATATTTGGAATCACACTCCCTTTATTTCGGTCCTTACATGCCAATGAAGTTGATGTACTTTCTGCAGATCAGCTTGTCGATATGACCACAACCAGCTTGCAGAGGCAACGTGATACTGGCACAGACACATTTAAAAAACTTTTTAGTAAAGCCGAGGTTCTCGATAACGAAATTGGAACCGAAATCACGGTACGTAGAATAACCGGCCGTCAATTAAATATATCGAACATTCAGGATCAGTTAGTTGATGAATATTACCGACTTTCTGTTTATATTTCTTTTCTTGATTATTTATTAAATAAAATGTCCTTTACGTTTCCCAGAGCTCAGGTGTAAAGAATAGGAAAGCTGCACAAGTTGCTGTCCCATAACTTAATCGAAGAAGATATAGAGGATGTTTTGCAGGGTGCTGAAGTATATACAGAGGATCTACCTACTTTTTAGCTTTGAAGACAGTGTTACAAATTTGACAACGGATGAGAGAAAATATCCTTAAAGCACCAGCAGATGCCAAAAAAGAGCAAGAGTTCTGAGAAATATAAGAACTTTGTTTGTGCCAATTATTGTGCACGTTTCATGTAACAACCAGCACTGCCGAGAAATTTTTACCACCTTACGTTGGTTGAGGACATATCTCCGCAACAGTATGAGAGAAGATTCTCTAAATAGACTGGGCTTAATGGATATTCATAAAGAAAGAGAAGAAACAGATTGCTACGAAGATGAACACTGAAGAAGTACTTGATACCTCCAACAGAAAACATAAAAGAAAGTTATCTCCAATAAACATGTAATTTCTCATTATTTAATCTTTATTAGAAGTACTTTTAATAGTTATTCTTGTATTTCATTGACAAAGAATTGATTCCAAAACAGCATCAATCAGCATCCCAGAAATAAATCCTGGATTCGCCCTTGAAACTCTTAAAATTCTGATCGTTTTGAAATTCTTATCGTGGTAGAGTTGTAGTACGAATGGGTCGGCTCGACCGGGGAAGGACCACGCTCTCACAGAATACCAGCGTAAAATAGCAGCTTAACACTGCTGTGTATGGTGAGTGTAGAGAACCGGAGACCCTTTTTACTGGAAAAGAGGCATTCCATCTTAGTCCTCACGGGTGACAACGCATCTGCATTTTGATTCTTAATTGAAGATAGATGTAGATGTCTATGGGTCACAGCAACCACTTACCATCAGGTGGGCTGTGTGCTCGTTTGTCACCCTATCCTATAAAAAAAAAAAAACCAGGGTGCTGGACAGCGTATAAAAATGCTGGATTATCCAGCCAAGTCCCGTCAATCTGCAAACCCTACGAGCAACCCAAAGTAATCCATGAACGTCGGTGTTATTGAAGTTGTTAATTGCAATGTATTTGCTGTGAGATAACTACGAATACATTATCCTTCTTTGGTATGACGAGTTACTTAGCGATCAGGTTTTTTAAATGTTTGTTTGTTAATGTAAATTTCAATATTAGTGTACCGTATTAAAATGAGCAAAAGGGAACTCTTATGAAATCTCGTTGTATGTCTGTTACAGACTTTGTTCTTTGAGAGTCTTACGGCGTTTTAACGAACTTCAAAAAAAGGAGGAGGTTCTCAATTCGACTGTATTTTTTTATGTGTTTTTCAGAACTTTTTTCTAGGTGATGATTCTTTTTTTATTTAGAATAGAATAGAATAGAATAATTTTTTATTCAATATAGATTACATGTGTAATTCTTATTGAAAGTTATTTTTTACTTTACCACTGGTTCGAAAAAAAAACCTCTGTCCTGGGAAGAACCAGCAAGAAACCCAGCGGGACTTTTTTAAAGTATGTTTTACATTAATGGTTGTACAAAATTTATTTTAGAAACTGCTTGGTAGCGACCACCTCATTCCCAGGGTTAATATCAATCATATATTCATTTATACTATAATAACCCTTTTATACAGTTTCAGCTAACAAAATATTTAAACTTGGTAATAGAGAGCCTGTACACTTTCCGGGACCTTGTTGTAATAGCGTATACATTGCCCCAAGAATGAATTACTGACTCTGTGGAGTCGAGAAACTGGTATCACTAGCTTGTGTTTGTTCCTAGTGTTTACAGAATGTATATCACTTTTTACTAAAACTACCTTTGTTTTGTGAACATACATTAAATTTTCGTAAATATACTGAGAGGTCAAAGTTAATATATTTATTTCTTTAATTTATCTCTAAGAGACTCTCTCGGTTTTAGGTTGTAAATAGCTCTAATGGCCTCTTCTGTAAAACAAAAATAGTTTCTGAATCAGCCGCATTTCCCCATAGCAAATCCCATAAGACATTATGCTATGGAAATAACTGAAATAAACTAGTCTAGCTGTCTCGACACTAGTGAGACCTCTAATCTTTTTACAGCATAGGCTGCAGAACTTAGTCTGCTTGCTAGTTTGGATATATGGGGCGCCACTGAAGCTTTGCGTCGAGAGTGATGCCAAGAAAAACAGTGGATTCAACAGGGCTCAGTTCTTCCCATTTAAAACACATTGGTACCCAGATTTTTAACATTCGTTGTTGTAAATTTAATACATTTAGTTTTATTTCCGTTTAAATGTAGATTATTAACGTTAAACAAATGCACTAATTTTGATATAGCATTACTCACTTCGTCACATTTAAAAGATTGACGTTTAAGTTTAAAATCAAGGAAGTATCATCAGCAAATAATACTATATCATGATTATCCCCTACAAGGAAGTGTAAGTCATTAATATACACTAGAAATAGGAATGGGCCGAGAATCGAGCCCTGAGGACACCATTAGTACAGGTGACCCGGAAGAACTTTTACCATTGATAATAACTTTCTGCATTCTATTACTTAAATATGAAATAATAAGTTTAAGCGCTGTGTTCTTGACACCATAGTACTGTAGCTTCCTGATTAATGTCTCATGGTGAACACAGTCGAAGGCCTTGGAAAGGTCACAAAATATACCCAAAGCATCCTCCGAATTCTCCCATGCACAAAAAAATATGTTTAATAAGCTCAACTCCAGCGTCAGTTGTCGAGCGACCCCTTGTAAAACCGAATTGATTTTTATGTAGCAATTTATTAATATTAAAGAAACTTAAGATCTGATCTAAAATAATTTTTTCAAAAATTTTACTAAATGTTGGTAGTACAGAAATCGGTATTTGAAAGATGATGCCTCTTGTGTGGTACCATATAAAAATGATCAAGATTTGACCGGTAGTTTTTGAGTTATCCCATAAAATGCGTATTTAATTGGCTTCAACTACATTGATGATGTTTTCATTTTATTAACATTGAAGTCTGTTGTACAATTTTTTTAATTTTACCACTTATTAGACGGTACGGATCGTAGCAGTCCTCTATCATGCATTACAGCCCTCCACAAGTTCACTGCTGAATATAGGCCTCTCGCAATTAATGCCAAAAGCACAGTACTAAGCAAGATGCATCCATCGACTTCTTGCATATCTTACCAGATCGTCACTGCATATAGTCGGGGGCCGCCAAACACTTCGCTTACCGGTACGAGGCGGACACTCGATAACCTTTCTTCCTCTTTCGTATCTTTCCTTATACAGGATATAGGGGAGAATAAGGATAGAGGAGGAGAAGGATGTATAAGGAATAAGGATAAGGATTTATGAAAAGTGGAGTGAAACACTTCGACGGCATGTGACGGCCACCAACAAGCACTAAAACAGCGCGGATAACTAACTGTTTTGCAGCCCTCTCAGAAATGAGAGGAGGGCTTTGCCAAGCAGTGGGAGGTATAAGAGGCTGTAAATTTACTACTTAATGATGTATATCTAAGTTTTTAACATATTTTTACGTGGTAGAGCCATGCTGCAGTTATATTATGGTTGTAGCACGAATGGGTGGTGGCTCACAGTATACCAGCGTAAAATTCTTGATGCTCCTGTGTTTCGCATGGTCAGTGTAAAGAACCGGATACCTTTTCACTGGAAACGAGGCATTCCATCTTAGTCCTCAGGGATGACAATACATCTGCCCTTTGACTCCTAATCGAGGATAGATGTAGATGTCTATGGGCCACAGCATCATGGCTTGTCTGTCATCCTTATTCTATAAAAAAAATACTTCTGCTTGCGGCTAGTTATCACCAGCTTGAAGCTCGTGCAGGTCAGCTTAAGCTGGCATATCCGGTGATTGCGTTAGCTGATTGGACGTGAGCCAATTGGTTAATCTATTTATGCTCTTACTACGCTGTGAATTGCTCATCCATTCTATATGACCTAGCTTATATTACCTGAATCGAGCGGAACCTTAAAGGAGGGTCATATTTTTGTCTGGAATGTATGTATGTCGTTTCTAAGTCCGCCCGTAACTACCTAAGGCTTTCTTGCAGTATGGTAAGTAGGTTCTACTGACGGACACTTCTAATTTAGTTTTATGTACAGATTAAATAATTTTAACATATTATTATATATTTATTATTTTAGTTTTCTCCACTCTTTCTCCATATAAACGTTATCTGTCCAAATCACACACCCTTCCGTGCACAATATGCTTAAAAAGGGGTACAAAGTTTTCTCTTCACATATAATATATAGATACTATTTAAAACGTCCCATTGTTTAGCGCAGGTCTCCTCTTATTCATTAAAGCCCTTATTCAATAAAAAACATTTTTTAGAGTATTATGTTGACAAACGAGCACACAGTCCATCTAATGGCAAGTGTATGCTGGGCCCATAGACATCTACATTTATCCTCAATTAAGAATCAAAAGGCAGATACGTTGTCACCCCTGAGGACTAAGATGAAATGCCTCGTTTCTGATAAAAAAGGTCTCCGATTCTTTACACTTACCATACAAATAACAGCAGCACTAAGCTGTTATTTGCTGATATTACGCTGGTATTCTGTGAGAGTGGTCCTATCTTGGTTTAGCCAACCCAATCGTGCTACAACCATAATAAAACTGCATCGTGGCTCTACCACGTATAAAAAATAAATATGGGCCATTTATGAATGTACCTTAGTGCATTTTATAAGAGTAAGAATTTGGAACGCATGAATCCTGTGTAGTCGATATGTTATTATCGATATAAAATATACAACCCTTTAATTAACCTATAAAAATCATTACAAGTGAAATTAAGAGACTGTAAAGTCGATTTTTAAGAACCAAATGATTACTAACCCTTATTGTTTTAATCAACTTTACGATTCGTGCTCACTTCCCTCGGCATGATCATAAACCTGATTACGTGAAGCATGTTTGGTGTTTAAGTAAATTGAATTATTAATGAGTAATTTGAATTATATCTTTTATATTTCCTTACCGTAACAGTAACTTTCCTTACTGTAAATTACATCATATACAAAGATTTTCACAGTTCTCCTTTCATTTCTGAAAAGGTTTTAGGTCTTAGAAATTTCCGCCGCGCTGCCCCAATGCGTGTTGGCGAACTTCACATGTCTTCGAAAATATATGTTTTTTCACTTTTCAGGCAAGCAGATTTGTCCTGACAATGTTTTCCGTCACCACTGAGCATGTGGTAAGTCAGCACTTAAAATTGCAATTAACAATTTTAATGCTGCCGGCGCGATTTAAAAGTCGTTTACATAGTAATTAAAATTTATTATACCAATTAGATTAAGATCATTCCGTTAAACAAGAACCTTTGGACATTTATAAGCTGCGAGTAAAGTGAAAGCAGCAGTCTCAAAGAAAGCCGCTTTAAAAAATCTTTACCCCACTTTAGGATATTCTCCTGCATTGTGGTGAAGTTTTAAATACATAAATTGGACTAAGTCAAACATCCATTTCTGGTATGTAAAAAGTTAGTAGGCTATACAAACACACTTTCCGAGTGGGGTTCGAACGTCGACCCGCAGCCAGATAGTCAAACGCGCATCCAATCTACTTTCGAGCTGTCAGTTCCGTTATATTTGTGTCAGGGTAATTAAACAGTGCAAGGCTAGAGCTAATGCTACTTCTTCCAGTTCTTTATCCAGTTGTCAAATTCAATTTCCTCGTACAATCTGGTACCTACTTCTGGCATTTTGTTGGCTAGGTTCTGACGACCAATGAATGGTGAGGTATTCTGTTAAAATTGTTAAATCCATATCCCACATATTAGAGATGGTGAATGGTTAATCCATTGCGATGTATGGGCTTTCCCAGGTTTGAATCAAGTAAGGGCAAATCATTCAAGAAAACGTATGCCTGGCGATAATTTTAAATTATTGACGATGGGCTTTGTGCGATTTGTCATAAATTTTTCGTTTTATAAAGTTGCCACCACAGTAGGATATTCTACTGTATCGTGGAGGTATCGTTCTATTGTATCGTCCATACCCGACGCAATTAATTGTAGGCCATACAAACCACATGTGCCGTGCGGGATTTGAACCTACTGCCCTGCAGCGCTGGAAACAAATGCTTAGTCACTGCGCTACCGAGTCGTAAAATATAAAACTTAAAGTTGAGGATGTTAAACTAACCAAAACTAAAACTCAACACCATATTATCGTTGTAACGGTCTACTAGCTTTTATTAGTGCGTGAGAGAGTGCCTATTCTTTTTCTATGAGAAAGTATTGTTCTGTGACAACTGATTGAAGTGAGTTGTTTATATTTTTAATTTTACTTTTACGATACCTAATAAAAAGTCATTAATTATATAAAAGCCTGCGAGCATATCTATTATATATATCTAATATATCTATTACATATATCAATATCGATAAGATCGAAGTCATAAACTGTTACCACACTATTAGTACGTATAAGAATTAGATCTCATGGAGCAAAATATCGCCCCAGCCCGCAACGGTAGAGGTACTGCTATTTTATTTCAAAGCTCACGAGACCGCAGTTTTTAGTGAACTCGTGTCCGCCGCGGAGGCGATGATGGCCGTAAACTTGGCATGAGATGATCGCAAATCGGGCGGACACAAGACGGGTTATTTGCGATAGATCAATAACTAGTAAGGTACCATGTCAGGTCAGGCGCCGCGACCGAAGCCTGCGTGATTCTACTAAGTGACCGTCGGTGCAGCGGCAGCCTCAACAACCGCACGCCTCGAGAGAATAAATCGAGTCGTGAAATTTAATATAGTCTTATACCTACATTTTTTATATTCTACGCATGTCGTGGTCCCACTACCGCTGCGGGTGCGGGTGATTATCGTGCTATGAGTTCTTGACCTAAGTTGTTTTTTTTTCTAACAGTAACCTTTTACTCAAACGTAGTGATTATATAGACTCTTTAGCTGTTACTAGGTAGGCGAGTTGAATACTAAGCCTAGATGTTTTACGTCATTAAATTGTAAATGTAAAAGTAAAATGTAACTTTCTATAGCTAGCGTATGTTAAGTTATGTAGGCACGTGTTGATCTTAAGATGCATTTTACTGCCGTTTTATTGACATTAACTTATTACTGCGTATACATTCATCCATTCTATATAGCCTATCAAATGTGCACGGTCTTCTTCTATCGCCTCTTACTTAATATGGCACTAGGCCATTCTTACCGTTACCGTCACAGCCTATTAAACATCACTGCTGAACCTCCCCAATAGATTGGCAACCGCAGTTTATTTTTTATACTTAGTCGTTATTAGGAAAAGCTTCTGCTTATCTCTTGATTTGTTTCCCTCTGTCGTCCATTCTTCCTGCGTATGAATTAATGTCATTAAATTGTCATAAATATTTTATCTAACAGAATAAGGGTGAGAAACGAGCACACAGTTCACCTGATGGTAAGTGGATGTTATGTCCCATAGCCACCCCTTAGGAATAAAATGGAATGCCTTGTTTCCATTGAAAAGGGTCTCCGGTTTTCTACACTCACCATGCGAAACACAGCAGCATTAAGCATTTTACGCTGGTACCCTGTGAGAGCGTGGTCCTACTCCGGTCGTAGCACAAAAGGGTCGGTTAGACCGGGGAAAAACCACGATCTCACAGAATACCAGCGTAAAGTAGCAGCGAAATGATACCTGATGGTAAGTGGTTGCTGTGGCCCATAGAAATCTACATCTATCCTAGATTACGAATCAAAACGCAGATACTTTGTAACCCGTGAGGACTAAGATGGAATGTCTCGTTTCCAGTAAAAAGGGTCTCCGGTTCTCTACGCTCAACAAACGAAATACAGCAGCGTCAAACTGCTATTTTAGATGCTAGTTCGTTTGTTATTTCAGTTTTTTTTTTTAAAACTCTACGGAAAAAATGGGCTTCTTTTATGGGCTCCTATGGGCCGTCAATACACGAAATATGAATAAGTAGACCATTTCATCATTTGAGCTAAATTATTCTTTGAACCTTTTCATAGAATAAGGGTGACAAACGACCACACAGTCCACCTGATGCTATGGCCCATAGACATCTCCTCTTATCCTCGGTTAAGGATCAAAATGCAGATGCGTCTTAGTGACAACCTCTGAGGACTAAGATAGAATATCTCGTTACCGTAAAAAGGGTCTCCAATTTTCTACACTCACGATGCGAAACACAGCAGCATTAAGCATTTTACGCTGGTGAGAGTGCGCTTTTTCTTTGTACGTAGCTTTGTGAATACAACTTTAAGCAATGCATTTAAGGTTGAATTAACATTAATGTATATTTATTTCAACTAGAATTACGTCATAACAATTGGTGACAGTTTTTAGAGAACTTTTTCATGGGATTGTGTGTCTAGTTTTTTATTAGTGATCGATGTCTTATAACCATAATCTAGCTGCAGCGTAGCTCTACCACGTATAAAAAGATATGCTTGTTATTAGGGCTATGTTTGTTACTTTGGTTCTACTGCGATAACTTCATTACGGATTCTGTCACGCACAGGATCTCTAAGTAATAGCGTAGCCCGTATAAAAATTAATTACAAAATAATAATTGCTGTAAATTTCGATACATATCTTTCTTTGCAATCTTACCAACAAGCTTAACATGTCAATTGATCTTTTATATTAGAAAAAAAAATTAACATTTGCTGACAGTGACAATTTGTCATACGTGTTTTGGTACAAGTTCTGGCTTTCAAGATTTCTAGATAATATTTTAGGATGTCACCGCATCTCTTAAAGCTTATTAATATTTTTAAAGAATAGTAGGAGTGCTGTTGACATTACTAGTTATTCCAGTTAAACAATTTTAAGGTTAAAGTACCCGAATCCTGTGAATCATCTTTCGAACGTTCGTAATTTTTTTTAAACAATCCAAGTTTAATGAAATTAAGAGAAGATATCTGTCTGTAATCTAGATAACTGTTTTTTTATTGTGCTCGGAGGGTTATTTGTATACCAGTAAGACATAAATAACCATTTTTTTAAGTTTTGTTAGACCGATTGTGATGAAACTTCATAAAAAGAAAGAGAGCAATGCCAGGAGTGATCTGGATAATGTTTTAACACGTTCAGTGCGAGACAGGGCCTTAAACACCTTGTACAATTCTGTGGTATACTTACTTTAATACCGGGTTTTTTAAACCTTGTGCCGCACTGATAAATAAAATTTTACATACAGTGCGGAACAAGGTTGGAAACACCGCGTATCCCCGCGTACCTCGTACCGCACCCTGCGCTAGCTTCACGCGGCCAGTGTTGTGCATCGCATTCGAGACTGCGCACGCGACGACATGTCGAAACGTTACCGTAAAAAGTTAGATTTAAAAGACGGCGATGAAGAAGATACGGGTGGTAAATGAGGGCATAGGTTCTGTATGATTTCACTAAGATGGGTGCTGTATATCGTCCCTGTAGAGCCATATTTTTGCAATTTATTCTTCTGCGCTAGCACCAACTATTACTTACAAAAGTTACAATATAAACACGCTTTTATCTCCTAGTAGTAGGTTGAGCAGAAAGAACTTTTCAACATATACGCTTGCAAAATACACACACAAACACAACATATTCATTTTATCTTTTCAGAACCCACAACAAACAAAACACGTCATCTCGAAAAGGGTTCAAAGAAGAGGAGATGTGTCGGATGTTATATTAAAACCATCAGGCTGATAAAAAGTGAAGAAAATTTTACAGAATGCACTGGTGCAAAAATATTATTGTTTGACCTGTTTTAATGAAAAGTTTGACAAAATAAACTGTACTAACAGGAAATATGCAAGTCTTAACTTTTCTGTTATTAAGGACTTAAGTCTAAACATTAAGATACCTTTTTTCTCTTATAAGCCAGTCTCACTTGAAAAGTGGGTACTCATTTTTTTAATAAATACCATCAAAATAAAGTTTACCGATATTTTTATTTCCCATCACTAAACTATATGAAAAACTGCCCTTATTCAGTGCGGTACGCGGCGTATAAGATCCCACATTTTATTTTACCTACAGATTCTAAACTAATTAACCCAACCATAGGCGGCGGCAGATTTAGGTGTATCAATTCATTGTTAATAATAATAATAACAAAAATGCATGTTTTTATTTCACTTCACGACGAAAAAAACGATTTTAGTCTCCTAAGGGCGGCGGGGTTTAACAATCCCAGTGCCGCCATAATGTCTGGTTTAGGACTAGGTTCAAAACGCCCCGAAGCGCAGTAATGGAAAGTATAAATAAATCAGTGCCGCGGTGAACGTGTTAACCAAGAAACTTGGCGAATTTTTGTGAAAACGAATAATTTATAAATTATGGTACGATGATTATGTTAAAAATGTAAATGGTTAGATGAATGACATTAATATATACCACCAAGACAAAGCCGGCGCAGGAATCTAGAACTTTATAAATATGTGATTTTTATTTGGAATGGACTCATTAGTAAGTCATTCTCTACCAGCTAACCTTGTGTAGAACAGAGAGCGAGTTATGGGCAGTTTGGTTATGTATATAATATATATAAATAAATAAATAATATAGCATCTTTCCTATTTAATCCTTTGACAGTATATCCGACATATTTAATTATAGCGTCATATTATAAGATTCTATACGCGCGCTATTATGGCTAAAAGATGTAGATATATTTGTCAAAATCCAACGACATTGTTTTGAATAAATATACACATGCAAACCTAGACAAAAACATAAAAAAAAATACTGACATAATAATAACAATTTACGCGGATTTTCTTGCCAAGAAAAATGTTGGCAAACCATTCCGATACGGTTCTTAGAACGACATCCACCGGAAGGCTCTTTTTATGGCTGAAAATTTATATCGGTTTTAAATTCTTGCAGATTTGTTTTAATTATTTTATTTTAAACATTTTGCATTTGGATATCTGCCATCAAATACGAGTAGCACTTGATGTTTAAGGATATATCGATATCGTTGTCAACTCTTTTAAAATATATAATTAAAAAGATATCCTTCTTACCATCCATACGTATATACATCTATATCATCAAGCCGCATCCTGGTTTCTATCTTCGCAAGCAGTCAGTCTGCTTAAAATACCAGTTCAGCTCTTTATGGATTGACTGAAAATACACTCGGTTAACAATAAAATCACGACGTTCATCGCCTCAGTCCTCTATGTCCATGAATACCAAAACCACCACTAAGCACTCGAAGGGAATACGACAGGCCACGCAGATTTAAAAAGTTTTTGTGTGAGATTCTGGCCAGTTAAAATACGAATGTTCCAATTTTAAATTTCCCTCCACATTTTTTTACGAGTTTAATTAAAATGTAGTGTGTTATTTGAAAAATATATTTGCGTCGGGAACATTTTCGCGCAATGATATTCATTGAATTTTCGATTGATTTACTAATGAAACGTGAGGAATCGATAGACTATAAATGGCGTTTAAGGAAAAGGGCCATATTAAGGCAACCATCTACCGCTGGTATAATAAACTTCAGCACAGTCGACTAACCTTGAAAGATGTTACGGAAAGGGACGTGTTAGTAGTGAAAATGACAAATGAGCACACAGTTATTGAATCAATTATTGAAGAGAATAAGCGAATAAAGTATAAAGAGATTCAGGACATATTGAACATTGGATTGCGAAGTGTTAACGGGATTTTATACGGACACCTTTGAGTCAGACATGAGGAGGATAGTTTCGTGTTGGGTGCCGCACAAACTCACCGATGCTCAGAGGCAGACCCGTAAGCAATGGTGCCGTGACTTGATTACTTAATTTAAAGTAAGCTCATTTCGGAGTGTTTACGACACTATAAGAGGTGATGAATCTTTTATTTATCAATACGATCTGGAAACGAAGTGCCAGTTGACGTTGGCCAATCAAAGTGAAGCGATCGAGTAGCGCGGGGAAGATTTTAATCGCTAGTTTTTTCAATTTAACGCTATATCTGTAGTCATCATCGAAATAGCATCAGTTACGAATGATATTCTATCAAATGCTGCTATGAATAATGCAAGACATAAAAAATCTGCTGGAAGGGATAACAGTATACAGGAACCACCGATAGATTTGCTAACAGCGTTCGAGCAGGCCAAAGAAGAATTATTGTTTAAGGTGGACTAGAAATAGTCTTCAGAAAATTGATTCAGAAGCATGAAACTTCCTATCTATACGCTAGTGGAGAGCTAAAAAATTTAATTATAAAAAAATTACCATAGAAATTGTTTGTCTTCAAAACTTACGAACTTACGGACCACATGCAAATTTAATAAAATTAAACGCGGTAAAATTCATATAAGTTAGTTTTATTCAAAATGATGTAATAATTATTTTTTGCCGTAATGACTTAAAAAACTAAAGGTTCCATTATATTGGGATCATCTTTTTATCTGCCACTGTTTTTTAACCTACTTCAAAAAAAGGAGAAATGATTCTTTTTTATTTCAAAGCTGGTGCTTCTTATGTGGTCCCATATAAATTTGATCAAGGTCTGACCAGTAGTTTTTGAGTTATTCTTAATAATGTGTATTTAATTGATTTCGACTACATTGATGATGTTCTCATTTTATTTATATTGAAGTCGGTTATACAAAATTTTTAATTTTACCACTTGTTTTTAATATGTGCATACTAGTAATGGGATATTCACATAACAAGATACTCAATTTTATATACATTTTTCGAAGTTTAACGACTACTAATTGAAGAATATTATTTTTTCTTTATTGTAGTTGCCATTTTGCCAGAATCATAAAAGCAAGCAATTGAATACGAGCTAAAGAAATTTATGCTTAAAAACAATAGTTGGAATGCTTATTTTCAGAAAATCTCACTTAGTGAGTGTTTATGAGAGTTAAGTAAATAGATATATTTTATTATGTTATTATATTCTATTTCATTTATTTATCGAATCGAGCTCCTGGTGGTCGTAAAAATTTAAGTGCGTTATACATCGCACAAATAACTGCTGCAAGAATAAATTAATATCATTAAAAATAAAAATTGCTTTCGAACGTTCGTTCTTTTAATTTTTTATTTACAATTATTTTATACCATTGACAGTTGTTATCTTTAATAAATAATAACAGATGTTTTTTTCAAAAATTATAAAAGGTTTAAATATGTTGGTTGTGTTTTATTTAGCTCTCCGCTCTTCGAGAAACGTACTGGTTATCTACTTTGCTAACAAATATTTGAATGACATAATCTAAGTTTTTAGTGGGCATCTGCAAACCTGCAATAGGAAATCAAATGCAGGTCGAGAGATCCTTTAATTACGATGACTATCCTATACCATTAGATTCTTCATGCATGTGGTGAGAATAAGAAGAAATTCTAGTTGAGATTTCGATATTTCTTTTTAAAACACGTATTTTTTTTATGTTACAAGATGTTGGGACTCCTATTTTGGCTCAGAGTCCGTCATACTTGATACTAATCTTTTTTTTTTTATTAAAAATACTAGCAATGCTGTTAAACATTACTAATATTCTCTTTAACCACTTCTGGTAAGCTTCAAATACTTGTGTTATTTGTTGACGAGTATGTTTACCTGGGACAAATAGTCCGACTAGGTAAGTCCAACTTCGACCGAGAGGTCAATCGACGGATTCAACTCGGCTGGGCAGCGTTCGGGAAATTACGGCACACATCTTCTCGTCAGGTATACCTCAAAACTTGAAAACTAGACTGTACAACCAGTGTGTGTTGCCAGTGATGACCTATGGAACTGAGACGTGGTCCTTCACTGCTGGCCGTATGAGAAAGCTCAAGGTCACTCAGCGAGCTATGGAGAGGGCTATGCTCGGGGTTTCTCTGCGTGATAAACTTAGAAACGAGGATATCCGCAGTAGAACCAGAGTGACCGACATAGCCCAACGGATTAGTAAGCTGAAGTGGCAATGGGCCGGCCATGTAGCTCGAAGAACCGATAACCGATGGGGAAAAAAAGTTCTCGAGTGGCGGCCTCGTACCGGCGGACGAAGTGTAGGGCGTCCCCCAACTAGATGGAGTGACCACTTGGTAAGACATGCAGGAAGTCGATGGATGCAGGTGGCTCAGGACCGTTCTTTGTGGCATTCCTCGGGGGAGGTCTATGTTCAGCAGTGGACTTGTGATGGGCTGTAATGATGATGATGATGACTTGTGTTAGGAATGGGTCACGACAGTAGTCGAATGGCGGATTCGAACCCACGACCGTTTCAGTTCGCGGTCCGCACCCGGCCATTATATAGTGTCGCTTATTCCTTCTTTTACCTATTTACCTTACTCTATACCTACTACCTTAAACATATTTTTAACTCTGCCACCAAACAGCAAGACAGGGTAGAAATGCTGTTATGTTTGAATTTGGTAGTAAGTTTCTATGGACTGTAGTAATCACTTAACATTAGGTAACCCGTTGGCTCGATTGTCAACCTAACATTATAAGAATCCTAATAATTTTTTCATTCATTAATTTACAGGGTTACAGGCCATAGTCATAAAATTATAGTTTACTGTGAAGAGAGGAGCATTGTGTCTACGTTAACATTATCATTACAGTCTATCAAAAGTCCACTGCTGAACATTGGCCTCCCACATTGATTGCCTCATAGGCGGTATTTTTCCACAGTTGCCACGGTTGGCATGCGGATTGGCAACTGCAGTTTTTAGTTGTTATCAGGAAGATGCTGCTGCCAATCTCCTGTTTCAGTATCACCCGCTTAACGACACCAACACGATGAAATGGGCTAGTGGGTATACTTACGCTGCCTCTGTCCAGCTCCCTAATATTATGAAGTGTTTATTATTAAAAAAAATACGTTGGATAAGTATAATTTATAATAAAAATCGATTATTTTTCTTTTTCCATTTTTATTTTTCGATAAAAAAAACTTCGAAAAATGTAACTGCTAGGACTGGCGAACAATAAAAGCTATGATCGATCGATCGATCGTTATAAAAACTTTCCGTTACTTGCTGGGATATTCTTCATCTTTATACGTGACAGTTGACTGCTGGGATTGTAGAAAGGATATTTAGATTGTAAGAAAATTAATTGTAAGATTGTAAATTACCAGATATCTCCCGCTTTAGACACGGCTTGTGCTAGAACGAGGTCAGGCCGATCAGATAATTATATCTCAATGAGGTTCATGTATTTATTTCGTAATATGGCCGAAAATATACGACCACACTCTCGCTGTGAGGCGTTTTATCATCTTAGCGCTCGGGTGTAGCAACGCATTACTTACCATCAAATGGAGTGCTCGTTTGTTACTTTAATCCATTTGTATACTAACAGAGGCTCACTGCATTTATATTATGGTTGCAGCATGAAGCGGTCGGCTCGACCGGGGTTGGACTACGCACTCACAGAACACCAGCGTAAAATAGCAGCTTAATGTTGCTGTGTTTCTTATGGTGAGGGTAGAGAACCGGAGACCCTATTTACTGGAAACGAGGCATCCCATCGAAGTCCTCAAGAGCGACGCATCTGCATTTCGATTCTTAATCGAAGATAGATGTCTATTGAGGTCAGCACCGACCTATCATCAGGTGGACTGTGTACTCGTTGGTCACCCCTATTCTATAAAAAAAAAATATATAAAAATAGCTGTTGGTATATGTTTGAGCTGTTTAAGATTAATAGACTTCGACACCATTTAATCGATTACCATAAAAGTTGGCACATATGTGTATTTTTCATGGAGAAGGTATTTATGTTATCCACTGTGTGGTAACTAACCACTAGATGGCACTGCAGAATATCGGCTTTTATACCGTTGAACCGATTACCGCTTCATACTTATTTCTGACGCGAAGTATCAGTGCTTGCACTGATGTATACCGGGCTGTACTAGAGAGTCAGTATGATTACAGGCTGTGTGGCATTCCATCCTAGTACTCTGAGGTGACAACGCATCTGTAGATTTCTTTGTTTAAAATTGGCAGTTACACTGGGCGCTTAACACTAGGTAGACCGTAAGTTCGCTTGGCATATCATTTTGCAAAAAGTATGGAATGTAACGTTTGCGTGCTAGTGGTAAAAACTTTGAAAAAATTAAAATTATTAAGCTTCGTAGCGGGAAAATTGCTTCGAAGCGCATTTTAGCTCAAGTATCATCGTTTAAAGTTTGGGTTTAAGTGAATACGTAAAGAAAGTGCGTTTGTTTTGTAAATATCGTGTGATAAAAGATAATCCTCCGATGATATTAAATATCTCAAATCATTTCGTCTGCTTTGGAGCTTTGACATCATAATTATTGTCTTCAACTGTCCACTAGATTAAAATTGTTCATACTTTTTTTGCCCAGAAACTTCTCACTGTAACGCTATTACCATCCATCCAATTACATAATATTCCACAGTTGAACATAGGTCTCTCCCATTAATTTCCTTATAGAGGGGATTTTGCTATAGTTTCCTGCTTGGGGGGCGGATTGGCAACTGCAGTTTTTTTTTAATTTTGGATTGTTATCTGGAGGATGCTGCTGCCCATCTCCTGTTTCAGTTTCCATCTGACGTCTCTTACGACACTTACGGGACGATATGGGGTAGTGCATACTCTGAAACCGCCACAATGCCAGGGTAACTCATCAATTTCTTATTGTGAAGAATTTTGTAGAAAATATTCTTAAATGGAATGTTCAATTGTTTTAGGTTGAGCATCTGGCTCACACTGACGAAACTACAAATGATATGAGTATATAATCAAAAAGAAAACGTTTTCAACGTGGTATATCTCAATTCAACTATATGATGATTACAGCACGATTGTTTCGGCTTGACCGGGAAGGACCACGCTCTCACCACCTATACCACACATATATAGAATTACACTATTATAAAAGTTTGCAAAACATGTTGTAATTTTGTACCGAGGGTGTAACAAGAGGATACTGTATGTAAATGTCAGAGAGGTTTGGTCTCTGATATATGGTCGTAAATGGTTAGCGTCGTCGTTCATAATGCGTCCATAAATCCATCCATTACAGCCTATAAAGTTCACTGCTGAACATAGGCCTCCCTCATGGATTGTATCATAGACGGGATTTTGCTTAGCAGGTGGCTTGTTCCTGTAACTAAATTTCGTAACGACATAAACATGATGTTAATAAAAAAGTTAGAAGGCTAAGGACTATTCTATTATTTAATTAATAAATTTCTTGATCTCGCCATAGATATATGTCCATAATCTTTAGCTATACTGTACTAGTTTAACTTAAATTATATCGTCATCATCTTTACAGCCCTTCACAAGTCGTTAACATGTTGAACATAGGCACCTGCATCCATCGACTTCTGCATGTCTTACCAGGTCGTCACTCCATCAAGTGGGGCGGTCGCCCTACACTTCGCCTACCGGTACGAGGCTGCCACTCGAGAACCTTTTTTCCCCATCGGTTGTCGGTTCTTCGAGCTATATGGCCAGCCTATTGCCACTTCAGCTTGCTAATCCGTTGGGCTTTATTGGTCACTCTGGTCCTACCGCGGATATCCTCATTTCTAAGTTTATCACGCAGAGAAAACCCGAGCATAGCCCTCTCCGTAGCTCGCTGAGCGACCTTGAGCTTCATCATACGGCTATTTTATAATTTAAGTAATATATATATATATATAACTTAAATTCAAACAATAGGTTACTAGGTAGCAGGATTCCTTGTTTGCCTAGAAGTCCGTCTGGTCAAATGTTGAAGGATATAGACGTACATATGTAGAGCCATTATTATTACATATCTTGATGCTCAGCAGTGAATTATTTAGCCTTCCTTGTATAATGTTGGCTGCAGGTCTCCATGGGCTGAAAAATCCACTAACCGCAACTGCATTTTGAGTTGTTATCAGGAAGATGCTATCTCCTGTTTCAGATTCACTCTGTCGATTGTTTTCGTCTTATTTGTTAATTGACCTTTTAAATCTCGGTTTCTAGTCATTATCTAGCAAACGGACCGCGACAGATTTATATATTTTTAAACGGACCCGCAATTAATCTAATCCGTGATCCCTGGTATATACGGTACAAAAACACAATTTTTAAAATTTTCGTCTGTTTGTCTGTTTGTTAAAGTTTTTGTTTGTAAAAAAGCTATATGGGCATTTGGAATTAACTAATGTGACTCCTTACCCATTAGTGCGTTACGTCCTTATCGATTAGTGCGTTACGTGATTTATGCTAGTCATTGGACTATGTAGTTTATCAGTCTCCTTTTACGATACCCACGGGATGATGATACGATGAAGTGGATATCTAACACCGCCACTACACAGCTAACATAATACGTAGTGCAAAGGAGTGGAATAGTTTGCCAGCATCTGTCTTCGCACCCGATTACAATGTGGGCGTCTTCAAGACAACAGTGAATAGGCTTGTGCAGTGTTTTGCTAAGTCAGCACGCCTTACAATCGTCGACTATATCACTACAAGTGGGGTAGTAGTACAGCACTAGCTTATAATAGTTAAAAAAAATATTGGACTTTATAATAATATGTATTGCAAAACTTAAATAAAAGCTTCAGTATTATTCATTAGTGTTACTGTGCTTTTCTTCGCGTAATTGTGCGGTTTAAAAAAATAGGTATTTACCTATGAAATTGTCGTTCTGCAGTACTGGCCATTACAAATCAAAAATGTTTTGTTTGGCTAAGAATTCTAATTTCAAATTAATTTTATTTTAAAAACATGGAATACTTTTTTCTAAATTAGTCATTTGTTTATTGATTAGCGTTATGTTTACATCGCATTTGAATCTTTTTCGTCATTATTTTTTTACGTGGTAGAGCCATGCTGCAGCTATATCAGTAGTACCCTTTTACTGAAACGGGGCATTCTATCTTTGTCCTCACGGGGACAACGCATCTGCATTTTGATTGGTAGTTGAGGATGGATGTATGTTGTGGATGATGAATAGGTGGACTGTGTGCTCGTTTGTCACCGTTATACTATAACAAAAATCATAGATACGTTAAAAATTCGAGTAATAATTAAATATGAGTACCGTCGTGGCAGCAACGCGGCACAAGCGGCACGCAACATCAACGACGTTTACGAAGCAAATACTACAAACAAACGCACTATGTTGGTTTGACCGCATCCGTTCTCGAAATTTCGACCTGAAAATTGTACCCCCATCTGAAAATTTTGGTCGACAATGACGAATTAAAGGCGATTGTACTGAACAGACCTCTCGCCTCAGAATTCTGCTTTTTCCAGAAGTTGGATAACTTTTTGGCGTGAAAAAAATTCAATACCCGAGAGGCAGTACAAAATGCCTTTGAAACAGAAACAGAAACAGAAAGTTTTTTATTCAATATAGATTATAAATAATACTTATTGAAAGACACTCTTTTGTTTAATTATCACTGGTTCGAAAAAAAACCTCTGTCCTGGGAAGAACCAGCAAGAAACCCAGCGGGACTTTTTTTAAAAATAACAGCTTACAATCATGTATGTTACACAATTAACAACACAAAACAAATTATAAATAGCGTGGTAGCAATCAAATTATTCCCAGGGGTTATTATCATCCATTAATTCCTTAATATTATAATAACCCTTTTTATACAAACTTAGTTTAATAAAGTTTTTGAACTTTGAGCAGGTCAAATTTTGTATATTTTCTGGGATTTTGTTTTAAAAGCGTATACATCGCCCCAAGAATGAATTACTGACTCGGTGGAGTTGAGTAACTAGTACTAGTAGCTCGTGTCTGTTCCTAGTATTTACAGAATGAATATCACTTATTTTTGTAAAACTACTTTTTTTTTGTGTACGTACATTACATTTTCATAAATGTATTGAGAGGCCAAAGTTAATTTATTAATTTCCTTAAATTTTTGTCGCAGCGACTCTTTAGGCTTTAATTCATAAATTGCTCTTATGGCCCTCTTCTGTAAAACAAATATAATTTCAGTGTCAGCTGCGTGTCCCCATAGTAAAATACCATACGACATTATGCTATGGAAATAGTTAAAGAAAACTAGTCTAGGTGTTTCTACACTGGTAAGAAGTCTGATTGCTAGTTTTGAAGAATTTGTTGCCTCCCGTCCAGCTGATTTTTTCAAAAACATCATATAATCGGGCATAAATAAACTGCCCCTGCATTGGCAAAGATTCGTCGATTACATGGGTGGTTACTTTGATTAATAGAAATAAAAAATGTAGAAAAAAAATTCGTTAACTTATTTCATAAAAAACGACAATTTCATAGGTAAATATCTAATAATAGGTTGGGGAAAAAGTTTCTACGTATTTCGTTTGTATAAAATTGAAGAAAACTCTTTTGGTTGTACTGTTTGTATCTGGCTAGTTTTAATAACAATACATATATAGGACATTATGAAAAATAAAAATATAAGGTAAAAACCACTTTCCGCTATTTTTAGATTGTTTTTCTGTCCGCCAAAATAAGTGAATCGAACGAAGAAATTTGTTACATTCTGTAGTTCTATTACAAAAAAGGGAAAAATGCGACTCAAACCACGAAAAAAAATCACCTAATGCAGTGTCAGTAAGAGTAGCACACAGTTGATTTAAGCGTTTTCAGTCCGGGAATTTTGATGTCAAAGATGCAGCTCGCTCTGGTCGCCCTCATACGGATAAAGTCGATGCCATTTTTGAAAAAGTGGAGCAAGATCGGAATATTAGTAGTTACGATATAGCCGAGGAATTTAGGATTGACCACAAAACAGTTTTGACCCATTTGAAAAAGTCTGACTATACAAAAAAGCTCGATATTTGCGTACCACACGAGCTCACTGAAAGAAACCTAATTTATCGTGTACTCATTTGCGATTCTCTATAGAAACATAATGAAACCGAACCATTTTTGAAAAGATTGATCACTGGTGATGAAAAGTGGATCACCTACGACAAGAGCGTGCGAAAAAGATGATGGTCAAAGGGTGGTCATGCTCTACAGACTGTAGCGAAACCCGGATTAACATGCAATAAGGTGATGCTGTGTGTATGGTGGGATTGAGAGAGCATATTTATTATGATCGTTTACCGCCGGGCAAAATCATCGATTCGGATCTCTACTGCCAACTACTATTGAGACTCAAGCAAGAAATTGAGAAAAAACAGCCGGAATTGATCATTAGGAAAGGAGTGGTCTTCATCATGATAACGCAAGACCACACACATTTTTGGCCACTCAGCAAAAATTGTGAGAGCTTGGTTGGGAAATGTTAATGAATCCACCATATAGTCCTGACCTTGCACCCTCAGAATTTCACCTGTTTCGGTCTCTTCAGAATTCTCTGGGTAGTGTTAGGTTAACATCAAGAGAGGACTGTCGTGATGTTAACCTAACTACTTGTGGCATGTTTTTGATCAAAAATCCCAAGATTTCAACAACAACGGGATTATGTCATTACGTACAAGCCAACTCGCTAGCCATGCTTGGCTAGCGAGTTGGCAACCGCAGTTTTTTCTATTTTTAGTCGTTATTGGGAAGACGCTGCTACTCATCTCCTGATTTGTTTCCCTCTATCGCCTTTTACGACACCCACGGGATGATATTAGGTAGTATGATATTAGGTAATCGCCACTACATGATCAGACCAGACGTTAAAGATCTAGACCTATGACGTAGAGTACATTCAAAGGCGTCTACTACTGCGATCGCCAGTCAAACTGCAAAGGGTATTATAAAGGATATTATTATTATATAGTATTATTAAGGAAAATCCTTCCTACAAAAGCAGAAGCTTATAGTCAAGCCCTGTAGTCAAGTTTTACAAGTTGATAAAGGAGAATTTTAATAAGAAGAACTCTGTAAATGGTTTCTATCTGTAAAGGAAGAGAATATCTCTTTAATTCAGTCCTTTGCTTTCTTTTCCATAAACTTTTGTCAAACTTATAAGTTCACATTGACTTTTTATAAAAAAAAGTTTATCTAAGTAAAAAAGTCACAATCCAACGAAGTACCAGGACAGCATAACAACGGAGGCGTTATCGAAATCGGCCCGCTCGAAACATAGCGCGCGTCATTCGAAAATGCTTAGAAAACGGAGAGTAATGCCTCTGTATCGGACTCCTCATTAACCCAGAAAGTGCTTGCAGCCCGCGGCCACCAGTGAAAGACGATGGAAACTAGTATACGAGATATATTAGCTGGTGGCAATGGTCCCAGTTCAGTTGCGCTGCGACCGTGAACGAGGACGCGCGTCTATGACCGGTTCGATCTGACGTTACGACTACAAAACTCAAAGTTGTCAGACAAAGTGCAGTGAACACGCGTGTGCTTCGGGATAAAGTTCGAGTAAGTTTTCAATTCAGAAATAATAATTAAAAAATTATTTATTTTAAATTTATGATTAAAAATTATAAATAAATTTGGAATGTGTTAAAAACTTACGTCGTCATTATTTCTAAATTTTATTTATAAACTTACAATTATTACGACACCAAAAAAATGGATGGTAATCATATAACTATTTGAAAAAAGTGTTTCCTTTTATCAGACGATAAAATTAAATTGAGCTCTATTTTTAAATTTAACTCTTCAAAGCTCAAACCAGTTTGAAGGCGATGAGCTTCGAGACTCATTAACTGGTAGCTTTATTTCCATAGATATTGTAATGATCTTATCAGGCTGTAAGTCCATAAATATTATTAAACAGACGGTAGTTGACCTGTCAAATTTTTACAACTTTTTAATTTTATTTTTAGTTTAATTAAAAATAAGAGAAATGTGACCTAAGACGGCTAAATATATAATAAATTATGTATAAAGGTATATTATGAATATAACTAGGTTTTTATAAGTTTAATTTAGGTCATAGGTCTATACTAACTATATGGGCCACATGGCTTATCATCAGGTTGACTGTGTGCTCGTTTGTCACTCTTTCTTCTATAAAAATTGATAGCTGCAAGGAAAGCTCTATTCTGTGTTTTCAGAAAAACTTGTGATGAATTTTTTTTTTAATAATTTGAGCAGATTTTTTTAAAAATATTTATCCATTTATTTGTTTTTTCTTTATTGCAAACACTTGCAACTAAGGGTTAAAAATGGCGGACTTAATGGTTTATGGCTTTCTCTTCTAGTCAACCCTGTACAAGTGTATATGTGAATAATATTAAGTAATCTCAACTATTATCTAGAAAAGAACTTAAAAGAAAATGGAACTGATTTAATACAGCGAATAAATAATGACTAATATATGAATTTAGTACGCCTTAGTTTTGGAATAATGATAAACGAATGCAGAGAAATATTATTGTATTTTCAAGAATACAATTAAATTAATATCATATTTCATTAAATGGAAGAGATCATCATGGTCAAAATTCTGCCAAAATCTCATCTAATAAAATGAAAATCAACTATTTTTCGACGTAAGAAAATAAAATTTCGATTGTGTGTGAGCTGTGTGTGAATGTGCGATTTTTCTGATCGATGAAGAAACGGCAAAAGAAACTCCGCGTTAATCTATTTACAGTTATCAATGCGCTTTAATCAACAAGTTAATAAACGATAGAAAGAAAGATTATACTACGTGGTAGGACTCCTTTCATTTCTAGAAGTACGTCTGGGTAAGAACCACTTTCTTAATTATTTCTGCCGCCAAACAGCAGTGCGTGAACTGCTGAGTTTAGCTTTCAAAGATATAGACAGCCAGTAGAGCCGTCAGAGTCTTCAGTAATGACTACGCATTTGTAAGAGTTTTATACGTAATTACGCATTTCTATACATGGTAAAGCCATGCTGCAGCTATATTGTGGTTGCAGCACGAATGGGTCGGCTCGTCCGAGGTGGGACCACGCTCTCACAGAATACCATCGTAAAATAGCGGCTTAATGCTGCTGTGTTTCATATGGTGAGTGTAGAGAACCGGAGACCCTTTTTACTGGAAATGAGGCATTACATCTTAGTCCTTAGGGGTGACAACGCATCTGCATTTTGATTCCTAATTGAGGATAAATGTAGATGTCTATGGGCCACAGCATTAACTTACCATCAGGTGGACTGTGTGCTCGTTTGTCACCATTATTCTATAAAAAAATGAAGTAGGTGATCGCTATCATGCTGCTTCTAATGTCTTCATACTATGTGTATAAAATAATAAAATTCCCGCTGGATTTCTTGCTGGTTCTTTCCAGGACAGAGGTGTTTTCCGAACCAGTGGTAAAAGTAAAAAATGACTTTCAATAAGTATCCTTGTAAATCTATATTGAATAAAAATGATTCTATTCTATGTATGTTGTTTGTATGAAGGTGGTTGCAGGTGCCCATGTAAGTGGCTAATACAGCCCGCATTAGCCTCTTACCACCGAGTGAACAGTGAGTTCGTTTGTCACTTCAATATTATAAAAAAGAAAGTTGAGTGAGAGTATATTTATATGAAGAAGCTCTATATTCATGCTGGTCATTTCTCTAGTATCGTATCTATAGTCGATTAACATACTTAAGAATAATTTACAGCCGGACCCGAAGTAATTATTTGCAGGAAATACCAACACTTAACCTAAGATCCGCGTAAAGGTAATAATGATATGTTTTATCTATTTCTAAGTAGATTTTCAAGTAGAGAGTACCACCCGCCATGTGCCTTACGCGAATCTTAAATAATTAATATTTAACCTTTAATATAACGCCTGATCCTGTTAATAATACCGAAACTCTTTCCTTTTTATATAGAACTAGCGATCCGCTCCAGCTTCGCGCGGGTGATTTCTGGAATTCGAAAACAGCGCCATCTACCGGGTCCAAATTTGAATCTAAACCATCTAGGGACCCATTGAAACACACAAAAAATTCATCAAAAATGGGTTGAGCCGTTTTTGTTTTTAGCGAGACTAACGGGCAGAAATCGTTTTTTTATATAGAGAGGTGAAAAACGAGCTTGTGGTCCACCTGATGGTAAGTGGACCTCTACATTTATCCTCAATTAAGAATCAAAATGCAGATGCGTCCCCCCTGAGGACTAAGATGAATTGCCTCATTTATAGTAAAAAAGGTCTTCGGTTCTCTAAACTCACCATACGAAACTAAAAAACTATTCTGTGAGAACGTGGTCCTACCCTGGTCGAGCCGACCCATTCGTGCTACAACCATAATACAGCTGCATGTGGCTCTACTACTAATATAGAAGATTTAAAGAAGTCCTTGCAAGAATTAAATCTGCGTTCCGCAGAGCTGCAGCCAAGCTATTAATCACTGGCGAGGTGTTAAATATACAAATATGTTAGTAAATCAGTTCTAGTAAACTAGTCTATCAAAACTTGTTTGATTCTCTCGTCGGTCTGTAACAGTCCACTGTTTGTGAGGGCTTTTTCTAAAAATTGGGAGATTCGCTATAATCGCCAGTATTAGCAGTCGTATTCGCGATCCACCAGTTGTTTCGTATTATTCGCTGGTCCATATCTAATATTCTATATGGTGTTCATACCGTCACCTGTCCATGGTTATCAGATCACTGATGATGTGATGGTATATGGGATCATCATCATCATTGCAGCATTTCATAAGTCCACTGCTGAACATAGGCCTCCCCCAAGGAATGCCACAAAGCACGGTCCTGAGCCACCTGCATCCATCGACTTCCTGCATATCTTAACAGGTCGTCACTCTATCTAGTGGGATGCCCTACACTTCGTCCGCCGGTACGAGGCTGCCACTCGAGAACCTTTTTTCCCCATCGGTAAAAAGGTTCGAAATGAGGATATCCGCAGTAGAACCAGAGTGACCGACATAGCCCAACGGATTAGTAAGCTGAAGTGGCAATGGGCCGGCCATATATGGGATCACTTCTTAAAAAATATAAACTCCACCAGCAAGTGGGGATTACCAAATAAGGCCATCTACAAAATATTTGTATCATCATCATTACATCCTATCAAAATAAGTTGAATATTGGGCATAGATTACCACATAAGGGGTATATTTGCAATGGTTGTAACATTTGACCGGTGGGTTGACAATCGCAGTTTTATATTCTTTTGTATTGAGTTTTCATCAAGAAGATAGTGTTTCTCATGTTCTGTTTCAGTTTTCCTCTGTCACCTCTTACCAACGTGACTATTTGGGGTAGTGGATATTCTTACACAGCTACTACACGGTTAAACATCTTAATACTTTACAGGCTCAGTGCAGATATTTAAGATTTAAAAAAGTGTTTTTTTTAATAGAATAAGGGTGACAAACGAGCACACAGTCCACCTGATGGTAAGTGGTTGCTGTGGCCCATAGACATCTACATCTATCTTCGTTTGCGAATTTAAATGCAGATGCGTTGTCAGCCGTGAGGACTAAGGTAGAATGCCTCTTTTCCAGTAAAAAGGGTCTCCGTTTCTCTACACTCACCATACGAAACACAGCAGCATTAAGCTGCTATTTTACGCTGGTATTCTGTGAGAGCGTGGTTCTTCCCCGGTCGAACCGACCCATTCGTGCTACAACTATACTATTAATATAACTGCAGCATGGCTCTACCACGGTATCCCATTTCTTCCGAATCATTTTATAATTCTCATGTTTAAGTGAAAATGTTTTAACGATGGGATAACTAGCTACTATTATTTATCGAAATCTACGGCAAGTACAATCTTCGGTAGTATAATGGCGGCATATCCTTATGAAAATGGTTGCCATATTCTTTCGGACAGGAACACCGAAAGTGTTTAATGTTTATGCACGCAAGGTCTTATAATGTCTCTATGAAATATTCTTTAAGCTTTTGTATATAAAGCTCTTGTTAAGCTACAATTATTTATTAATAGATTTAGCTCTCGATATCGTAAAAAACGCTGAATGCAACACGTAGGAGATCACAATGCGGTAGTCTGGTCTCACTAACTGCCATAGATGACCGTTGTTGCGTGTAATTTATGGTTCAGATAGTACAAGCGCCGGCCTCTGCGGTCTGAACCCATGTATATCAGTTATGTTGCTGTAATCGATTATTGCCTTATTGGTGTAAATTAGAACATATTTTTCATTTTTTATAACTTGAAAATTATTTTCAAGTAATTTTTTTGAAGGAATCATCATTGATATAGGGCAAGGAAGTGTCCACCGCGCTGTCCCAAATGCGTGTTGGCGGAGTTCACATATCTTCGAAATATTTTTATTTTTTATTTCTCAGACATGCAGGTTTCCTCACGATGTTTTCCTTCACCGCCTAGCATGTGGTAAATCAGCACTTAAAACTCTCTTAGAAGTGAGAGGAGGCCTGTGCCTAGGCTGCATCTTTACTTAACTTTTTTATCATTGGTTTATATGTGATAGAGCCAGCTGCAGCTATATTATGGTTGTAGAACTAATGGTCGGTCGACCATGGAAGCACCACGCTCTGACAGAATACCAGCGTGAATTAGCAGCTTAATGCAGCTGTGATTCGTATGATGAGTATAGAGACCATTTTAATGGAAACGATGTATTCCATCTTAGTCCTCAGGGGTGACAAAGCATCCGCATTTTGATTCATAATCGTAGATAGATGAACATGTATATTATATATATATTAGCGTGTTTTTAGTTTTTTAAACTATTATTTATTTTATTCCTTTGAATGGATTAAGGAATATCATTATCTCAATGTCGTATAAAAATTGAAAACATTAAAAACTTCTTTACGGCTCTGCCACCTGTAGGGATGATTTTTATCCTTTAATTTATATGGGACAACCCTTAAAGTATAAATAGATACTAGTAAAGAACGAATCATGAAATCGTTTCACAATTAACAAAGATATCGCGTAACACTTAAAACATAGTCGAATTTTAAACCTCTTTTTTTTTGAAGTTGGGTTAAAAACAGTGCTTACTGCGTCTATCTACTTTAAGATATCTACTATCTATTTATCTACTATCTAATTTAGTCTATCTAGTTTAGTAATGATATCAAACAATCTTACCGACACCTTAGGAAAGAAAGTATGTAATTTGTGTTATTCATCAGTCTTTTAGTACTCCGGTCACGTGGGGCACAGATGATACTTTCACTCTTGGGTTGGCATCGCGCCAAAAACGGACACATCATGGTAAATCCTCTTGGCATAGGAATTTGCAGCTAGAATTTTCTGATTGTTCGGATAGGTATTGGTTAACATTATAAATTTATCCATTTCTTTTTTTATAGAGTAAAAGTGACACACGAGCACACAATTCACTTAATGGTAAGTTAAAACCCATAGACATCTATCTTCGATTAAGAATCAAAATGCAGATGCGTTTTCACCCTTGAGGATTAAGACGGAATGCCTCGTTTCTAGTAAAAACGGTCTCCGGTTCTCTACACTCACCATATGAAACACAGCACAATTACGCTGCTATTTTACGCTGGTCCTACCTCGGTCGAACTGACCCATTCGTGCTACAAACATAATATAGCTGCAGCGTGGCTCTACCACGTAAGGAATTCTTATCCGTATTATACATATCACTTTGTTGGATTTACGGCTTGATAATTTTTTTTCTCTTTTTTTAAAAATCGTTATCTCCACACTAGGATTTTCTCCTGTATCGTGGGGGCAGTTTACATACATAAATTTCACAAGGACAAACATCCAGACCCGGAACAATTATTTGTAGGCCATACAAATACTTGTACCGTGCGGGATTCGAATCCGCGGCCCTTAGCGCAGCAACTCATTCCTAAGCCACTGCGTCACGGAGCCGTAATAGCTAATAAATTAGCGTTTCGCCGATTATAACTTTAGTAATTATTGTTATTAAAACTAACTTACATCCTATTCCACGACTGCTATGCTAAATTTGATTAGAATTCATCCAGTCGGTCAAATGTGATTGAAGAACAAACACCTAAAACAACATACTATTACATTTATATGTTAGCAAGAATAGTATGTCGAAATATTATGTACAATATTGCGTTTTCATTATGTGCTGAAATTAATGTTTTTTACCTTTCTTTCTTTATTTCTGTATGATGATGCGTTGTCACCCTGCGAATTAAGATAAAATGTCCCGTTACCAGTAAAAAGGGTCTCCGTTTCTTACACTCACCTCACAAAATACAGCAGGTTAATGCTCTTTCACGCTGGTATTCTGCGAGGGCGTGGTTCTACCCGGTCATGCTGACCTATTCGTGATCCAACTCTACCACGTTAAGGTGAAATCACCACTTACCAATATAGACTGTGTGCTCGTTTGTCACCCTTATTCTATAAAAAAAGTCCTCAAGTATGACAACGCATCTATGGTCTTATTTGATAAAGCTTAGCTGAAACGCCCATTGGCTGCATTAATTATTCATCATTGGGTAGACCAAAAGTTCGTTTGTAAAAAAGAAAATATTTTGCGATCTTTCGCACGTCGAATGCGCAATAAAACAAGTTAAAACTTAATTAATACAATGATTATAGAGCTCACTTGAACCCGTATTCAGTAGGTACTATAATAATTTATAAAGTGTATTAAAAAAACTACTACGGCAGTCGATAATTTGTTTATTGTTAATAAAGCATTGTGTATATTTTTGCAGTAATTAATTGCAATCTAGACCACATTCATGTGTCAATGGGGAATTAACTGAGGTCTAATTTATAGGGGCACAGCGGTATGATCAATTTTAAATAGTGTTTAAAAGATTATAGTCTCTGGTCTTGTAATGATATTGGTGTGGGAGGATTTAATATGGTTCTAATGGCTTATTTAGACTAAAGTTTTCCGACAAATTTTAATAGCTATATTTCTTTATTTATTTAGTAAAGTTGAGCCACAACCTATATACGTTCTACTCCTGAGCAAATACCTCCTCTAATTTCTGAGAGGGGTTTAGAGCATGTGATGTGTTCGTCGCGCTGTGTCAATGCGTGTTGACGGACTTCACAACATGTCTTCTAAATATTTTTTTTAATTTCTCAGACATGCAGGTTTCCTCACGATATTTTTACTTAAAATTGCAATTTACAATTTGGTTGGTGCCGGCCGGGATCGAACCCGGATTGCTCGCGTACAGTAAAATTACAGTGCAAAAAACATTAAATATAATAATATAAAAATAAAAATATGCATATAAAACATCAAACATTTAATATGATAATAGCGTTTATTATATACATTAATACAAAATGTATCGTTATATTGAAAATTCAATTTATAAAAAGGAATAACAATAAATTATAAGTGAGATGATGAGTGTTACATGCTCATATAAAGCCACTTACTCCTAATCATCGCATACTTGGTATTACTAATGCGATAACATTAAAGGCAGCCTACAGAACATTACCAGACACGCACATTAAAACACAATCAGACCGGAATACCAACATAATAACGTCCCGATAGCGTAGTGGCTAGACATGATGTGTCAATTATGAACGATTCCGTCGTTTGTTCCGGGTCGCGTGAAAGTATTGATTATTGCAATCACTTGTTTTCAACGATCCGGAACAAAATATTGATAAAATCTTTCTAAACTGTGATCTGTGATTGAATATTATGCGCGAATTGTAAATGGCTTTTTTCTACTTATATATATATTAATAAAATTGAAGGGTCTGTCTTTATTAGCGAAATAACTGCATTTTATTGGGCTCAGGGGCTTAGCATACCATGAATTTTTTCATGCAAATAATGAATTTTTAAATTTTTGTCTTACAAATATTGATTCCGGGTATATCAAGCGCCACATTGGCGATGTTACTGTATACATAGCTGGATCGTATGTAGGTTGGCTTGACCTGCGAAGGTTTACGCCCTCACAGAATTCTACCACTAAAGCCTATATAAAAGTCCACTGCTAAACATAGGCCGCCCTCATAGACTGTCTCATTTCATTTTTCATTTTTCTTTTTAAAAAACTGTTACCTCCACACTAGGATTCTCTCCTGTATCGTGGGTGCAGTTTACATACATAAATTTCACTAGGACAAACATCCAGACCTGAAACAATTATTTGTAGGCCATACAAATACTTGCTCCGTGCGGGATTCGAACCCGCGACCCTTAGCGCTGCAACTCATTGCGAAATCACTGCGCTACGCAGCCGTCATGGGGAGATTTTGCCACAGTTGCCACGCTTGGCAAGTGGGTTGGCAACCGCAGTTTTCTATTATTTTGAGTTCTTATTAGGAAGATGCTGCTGCTCATCTCCTGTTTCATTTTCCCTTTGTCGCCTCTTACGACACCTTCGGGACGATATGGGATAGTAGATATTTTTACACCGTTACCACATGGTTAACACACACACTCTCACAGAATACCAGTGTCAAATAGCAACACAATGCTGCTTTGCTTCGTATGGTGAGTGACGAAAACCGAAGACCCTTTTTACTTGTAACGAGGTTTTCGTTCTTAGACCTCTGATGTACCAACGTATTTGCCTTTTGATTCTAAATTGAGGAAAAATTTAGGTCTCTTTGAGCCACAGCATTCACTTACAGTCAGGTGAACTGTGTACTTGCTTGTCACCTTTACTTCTATAACAAGTGGTAAAATTAAAAAAAAATGTATAACCGACTTCAATATAAATTATTAAGGATAACTCAACAACTACTGATCAGACCTTGATAAAATTCATATGGGATCACATGAGAAGTACCATCTTTCAAATAAAAAGGGAGTCATCAAAATCGGTTAACCTAGAAAAAAGTTCTGAGGTAAACACATAAAAAACAAATAAAAAATACAATCGAATTGGGAACCTTCCTCCTGTTTATGAAGTCAGTTGAAAAAAGTTGTAACAATGTCTCCTTCAATGTCTCAATTAATTCGGAAGAGTTTTGTTTCTGTAACGCCGTATAAATTTTACCAGATCCGTCGATAATTGAAGGACATAAGGGATGATGGGTTGAAGAAGCTGTAAAAATTGCACAAAGCTACACAACCAAAAACTGAGAGGCTTATAGACCCCCAACTAGATGTAGTGACGACCTGGTAAGCCATGCAGGAAATCGATGGATGCAGGTGGCTCAGGACCGTGCTTTGTGGCATTCCTTGGGGGAGGCCTTTGTTCGGCAGTGCACTTGTGAAGGGCTGTAATGATGATGATGATGATGAATGGATTCTCTTACGCTGCCACCACATGGCAGTTATACGACAAAGATGTTTAATTTAATAATAAATTAAAATTTTAACAAAATAAAAGGATAACTGTTTCCAATTAAATTTCTGATTATTCATAACGTTTTTAATACTTCTAATTTTCGGTCACTGAGTTTGCAATAAGTTAACTGTTAGCTTTAATAAATAATCGAGGAGTTTGCTTGTGTGATGTATCCAGTAAAGTTATAGCCTATATATTTATATAAGTTAGAGCGACTTACGATCACACATTCTACCCGATGGGTAATGATGTGTTCTCGATTAACGATGAAAATGCATAGGTATTGTGACCCTTTGAGGATAAGATGGAATGCCTTACCAGTAAGAAGTTTAACAATTATGTGCGAGATTTGGAGCATAGCTGCTATAAGCTATAAGCTATAGAAGTTAGGACGCTGACCTTTTTGCTACACGGTCGTCGTTAAATCGGACATGTAGTAGATAAAGCATTCAGACGGTTTAAAAACGTTTGATTCAGATTTAGGACTGACCTAAATTTATCGTAAAACCAATTAGAATTATTGGGCGTGTCAGATACCTGCTGAGAGCACTAACGGTAAGGCACATTGCGTCGCCATTCTTTTGGCTGGCAGTATTGTCTATTTATCCCACGCCTGCAATAAAATTATGATAATGCATTACGAAAAGAAATTCAATTTTAGCTAGAGTGATGATTCAAAACATCCGGGTGTGAGATAAGAGACTATTAAAACATAATGTCAAATTGGACAACAGAATTGCACGGGGAAACAAATTATAGATGCCGTTCAGTGGTAATGCTGATATAAGAATTTTAATAGTTTTTAAAGGCTTGGCCGTGGAAGGAAAAGGAAGATCTCCTGCCGTTCAAGATGTTCAGACCGGGTGGCGACCAATTTTCCATGTCGCATCTATTTTCTGTGGTGTTAGTGCTGTTAGCAAGGTGGCTTTAACACTTTCATCGGGATCGTAGTCTAAAAGGCCGCGTACGGACTAAACTACTGAAGCACAGTAGTATTTCGAATTGATGGTACGTACGTTCCCTGTAACGGGACGTACACTTGTACATACGTACATCGTATTAATAATTATAGAATAAGCATCAGTCGGATGTTTGTTTCTAAATTTATATACCTAATAAAGAATTTTTGTAGTCTAGAAATGATTGTTATACGAGTTCGTACTCGTAGTTCCTTGCAGTGCATAAAACGCGTGTATTAAATACGATAAAGATATTTGATCAAAACTGAAAACACCAAATAACAAGTCGTAAAATTAAAAATTTTGTACATCCGACTTCAATATAAATAAAATGAGAACATTCATCAATGTAGTCGCAGTCAATTAAATACGCATTATTAAGGATAACTCAATAACTACTGGTCAGATCTGATCTAATTTATATGGGACTACATGAGAAGAAATAAAAAAAGAATCATCAAAATCGGTTCACCTAGAAAGGAGTTCTGATTAAAAAATAAACAGTCGAATTGAGAACCTCCTCCTTCTTTTGAAGGCGGTTGAAAATGGTGTGATGTGATTTAGACATAGAATATGTCACTGATTTTAAGCTTGTTTTGCTTAAGTTATCTATCATTATTACGAAAAATTCCCGCACTGTCGAGATCAAGGCAGATTTCATACTTCGTTTCCGAGAAAGAGTAGTTATAGTTGAACTGGTAATAAAATCTAGTATCCAATTACGCACGGGGCAGGCGCCATGATGTTCCGTATCATAAAAGGAGAGTGAGATGAGTTGGTAGTTACTTGGGATGTTAGTTATTAGAATTGAATTGTTAATTTTATGTCGGTGGTAGATATTTAGCATGTTCGTTCGCGGTTTGGTTGTTTCTGTGCGCTATTAAATAAGCGTGATTTATGTAGTGATTTTCTTATCTTGATTATGCATCTTTAACTTCGCTCTATCTGTATAATTTTATTTTAAAGATGTTAAGTTATGCTGTTTTGATAATTAACAGTAAAAGAAAGAACTTAAAACAGTTAAAGGAAGAAAAATGTTGTGTGTGTTAAAAATAATATCAATTTAAATATATATAGTTTTTTTTATATAGACGTTTAGTGAAGTAAATAAAATGGAGGCCAACGAACTGTAATATTGGTTCCTGATTGAAATGACTACTCCCTTTCAGAAATTCTGTGTCTAGCAGTATTTTACTAATTTTCTAGTCAGTATTTAGATCTTTCCCAAACTTAATAAAACTTCAAGGCATTTAAAGCTACATTCGCTTCCAAACATACAAACATACAACTACACCTTACTGTTACCATTATAGCCTATTAAAATCCACTGATGAACAAAGGCCTTAGATTGCCTCATATGCTTGGCAAGCGGATTGGCAACTACACGTACAACACAAAGTACGTAGACCCATAAAACATAAACGCATGGGGCAATGAGCGAAAATATAAAAAGGGCGCTTTTCAAAAGACTGTCAAGAATAAATATGGGTCTAAAATTTCTCATGTCAAACTTCCATTGGGATAGCGATCACAACACTTAGATGAGACCCCAATTTGTCGGAATCTCACTTGTAACATCCAAACATAGAATTGGTGTCCAAAACACCGATGCAACTTTCAATTCAATACTTGACCCTAATCTCGTCATTGAAGTGTTTGAGTTATTGGGGTCAATGTATCAGTAATTGCCTACACCGCCTTGTTAGGAATTAATTTATAAACTTATTGCTATCAATTGAATTACGAACCAGAGCATTGATACTCTACGTAGTTTGTAAGAGTTTTAAAAATAGTTCTAATTTAGTTGAAATGACAAACTTACATTTTTTTAATGGAGTAATGTAAAATTTTTGTTAGCAAAAGGTTTTGAATGTTGAAATTTAGTTGGAAGTAATTGGAAGTAAAGACTTTAGAAATGAGTTGGGGGTGACTCGAACTTTAGGCCTGGTCAGTTTGAATAGCCTATCATGTAGAGGATGTCATAGGGGTCATGGTTGAATAGGTGCAAAAAGTTCTCATTACACTCCTAGGGGGTCAAAATGGCCAAAAACCAAAACATTAAAATTCTTATTTCGGCTATAACTCCGCCTCCTTCGGAGGTTCTTACACAGTATTTTACTTCCCACATCCCAATAGTTAGATGATAGTAATCATCATTAAGTAAATTTTCACTTTTTTTTTTATAAAACAGAAGTGACACAAACTTACAGTCCACACGGTAGTAAGAGGCTAACTGCTGACACAACTTCAGCCAACTTCAGACAAAGAAGGCTACAGATGCGTTGTTACCTCTGAGGACTGGAATGCCTTACAACCTGTTACTATACTGGCTCTCTGTAACCTTCAGACCTGAACACAGCAATGCAAGCACTGACATTTGAAGCCAGAAATAGTTAAGATGATAGTGCCTACTCAGGCGGACTCTTAGTCAGAAGAATCCTAACAACTAGTAAATTTTTTCAAATCATTCTTAAATTACATTTGCACCTTGTCCTTGAGCTACCACGGCTATAGTACCTAGCGTATAATCAAGCTAGCTATAGTATAATCACAGCCTAAATATGTCCCTCTTATACACAGGCCTCCTCATACTTCTAAAAGGGTAATGGAACAGCTAATCTGCCGTGCTACTGGCAGACTTTACATGCTCTAGATATACTTTTTAGATTGTTTTTTTCACGATGATTTCCTTCACCGCCAGGAGCTAAGCTAGGGCAGCGGTAGCTTAGATGCTAAACGCCCACTGTAAATATCACAGTACGCGCGCAATCCGGGTTCCATCCCCGTCGGCACCAATGAAATTATTAGTAATCACGTGAAGTTTGCCAACAAATATTGGAGCTGCGCGACGAACATTTCCTTGCCTTAAAGCCCTCTTTGAAATGAGTGGAGGGCCGTGCCCAGCAGTAGGAGAGGTAGGAGTTAAGCACTCGCTGTTATTTTATTATGTTTTACGCTAGTAAACCGAGTTGTAGCGTTTATTTTAACTTGTTTAAACATTCCGACGTTTCGAAGGTAGACAGCAAATGACTCGATTACTAAGATTTTCTGAGCTCGTGGGAATCTTTGGCGGAGACACAAGATATAAGTTCTAACCACGTTTTCTTTTTCGGGCACGGATGTGTGTTGAATGTTCTCTACGCTCTGATACCGCATCCAAGCAAGTATATTAGCGTGACATCAGACATCGTTAGGCTGCTGTACAGCTGAGTGATTTTCTCTTTTTGCGTACACTTGATACACGAATTAGACCAAGGCAACATTTTCCTTATTATCGTCACCATCGCCATCACTACCATCACAGTCATTAAGTTATCATTAGTTATAATTATTTTAACTTTATTAAGTTTCTGTACATAAAATACACGAAAAGCCACTTCAAATAGTAGCTAGTAAGTGTGTGTTGTAACAAAATTTTGGTGAACAGAACACGAAAACAGTCTAAATCAGTTTCGGGAAGCAGTGATAGACAATTGAAATGTTTGAATAACCTATCAATTGCTCTTATGAAGTCTAGTTCGTGGTAAGGAAAGTCTTGTTCAATAGTAGATTATTTGTAGGCTGAGAGATTATAACTCTGATTTATTATGGTTATTGTAACATTATATTGTTTTACAAGGTTTTCAATCGAATTCAAAATAAGGAGGAGTTTCTCAATTCGTCGGAATATGTTTTATATTCATATGTTCAGCTTTACCACACAGTTGTCAGATTTCAAAAATTTCTTTTGATAGAAAAGATTCGATTTTGACTTTATATGGGACCGTCCATATAAAGTCAAAATCAATTTCAACATTATATTCTTATTAGTTCTTTGAAATCGGTTTTTACTTTTATACTTTAATTACAACTTTTATATGATCTTGAAAGTCCACATAAAGATATAACGTTATTGGAAAATAAAATCCACGCTATTCAATATGACTTTCTAGCATGATATTATGATACTTGTTTGATTCGTCACAAATCCTAACTTCTAACTTTATCCGAAGATTTTTTGTATCAGATTAGTGTCGGTTATTTGTTTAGAAATACAAAATTTTACATTACATATCCGTGGAGTTTGAAAGTACTGGTGATCTAAAGCTGTTTCTATGTTTAAATTCATTTAGTGGTGGATATCATCACGACTGTATAAAATTGTGTCAACATCTTTTTGAGAAACTTTTTAAACTACTTCGAATGTTTGAAAAGTAGTCGCGTTGGAACGGCTACTTGTCTAGTCCTTTCCATGCACTCTTTTTAAGCTAAGAACTTATTGCGGTCTAGATTCTTGAAGTTAAATGGTGTTTGGCTCCAAACATCTTATAACACACTTTCTTTTGAAGTATTTACGGTAACTCAACCTTATTTAACTGGTGGTTACTGAAGAATTAAGATTATGGCAAGACGTTTATGCGTAAGTCAGGTAAGATCAAAAACATTTATCGTTTTTGGAAATATTTCGATAGATATATCGATATAGTAGTAGGTAGTAATTTTATCGTACAAACGTTTTCACTTATACTTCAGTTAAGAAAATCATACGGAACAAATCAGATACCATTTTTTTTTCTTTATTGCAGCATATAGATTGTCTCATAAGATAAGGATATTTTGCCTTAGTTGTTCCGCTTGGCAGGCAAGTTTGCAACTGCAATATTTTATTATTTTGAGTTGAAAATGTTATAACGCAGGGATGTTTAAATAAGAGCATACCATCTCTAATATAGATAGAACAGACAGACGTAAAATTAAAAATAGTTATTTATGTCTTAATAGCATGCAGATTACCCCCTTAGCTCAGTGTAAAGCAGTCATTTAGATATTACAGACAGACACTTAAATTTTATTTATATGTAATAGATGATCGTAACCAGTAACGAATCTATTTCTTAAGTATTTTTGCTCCTTTCTAAAGTGTGTTCTGGTCTGAGTTACTTTATACTTTTGATTCTTTACTTCATTATAATTAAACTTCATAATCTGCATTTAAAATTTATAATTTTGAAGGTAATAGGGACCGGTAATCGAAATATGCTTGTTCGCGTTCAACAAGAGCATACATAATTATAGTTCGTCGTACTATAAAATATTAAAATTTAAATATCTACAACCTGTATATATACATCAAACTTCTCAATTGTTTTTTTTTTTATAGGATAGGGTGACAAACGAGCACACAGTCCACGTGATGGTAAGTGGTTGCTGTGACCCATAGACATCTACATCTATCCTCAATAAAGAATCAAGATGCAGATGCGTTGTCACCCGTGAGGACTAAGATGGAATGCCTCTTTTCCAGTAAAAAGGGTCTCCGGTTCTCTACACTCACCATACGAAACACAGCAGCATTAAGCTGCTATTTTACGCTGGTATTCTGTGAGAGCGTGGTCCTTCCGCGGTCGAGCCGACCCATTCGTGCTTCAACTATACTACTATATATAGCTACAGCATGGCTCTACCACGTATAAACCTAAACTAGAAAATCGGCATTAAATCTAGCGAGTAATCGTTATATAACGGTTATACCGGTATAATATTTAATAGTTATTGGACATCAGTCTATCTAACTGTAGCAAATAATTAAAGATAAATGGATCTTATTAAATTAATTGATTATGTTGAAGACATTGAATGACTCAATTAATAAAAATTTGCCACCGGATAAAATGGTTTTGAAAATAATCAAGTTTTTGATTATAGATGTGGTAAGTTTATTAGCAATCACAATTTCGTTTTGTATTTCCGGTCTGAAGAATGAACTGATTATTGTAGTGACTTCATAAATTGACATCAAGTTTCTGATACCAGACCTAGATCAGAATCGATCGATTCAAGAGGAGTTAATATGAAACTTCATCGAGAGGGAGATTTTAAAAAACAAAACCTGTTACTTAAATGTAACTATACTTGTAAGACGAAGATCACGAAAACTTCTAATAAAAGAATTAAAATAAAACTTTTGACATAATAAATTAAATCGATGTAAACAAGTGAAAGTGATAAAGGAACTAGTAAATAAATTATAAGCGAGCGCAAGGTGTCCCGGTGTGGAATCTCGATTCTCCTTATAAGTAATGGTGTTCACACTGTACCCTTTAGATAATTCTATCTAATGGAGGAAAGTGCTCGACTGCGGGATATTATTTCCAAGCGAGATGTGAACATCTCTTTAACGGTTGAAATAAATCACTGTAAAGATAAAGATTGCGGAGCTAAAAATAGCCTATGCATACGTCTTGCCGCATTCCACAGAGGCTTTTATGCTTAGAGAAGTTATAACTGATATATATCCGATTTTTCTAATAAATTATTTAAATTAAACTATTTTTACGGATTCTATCGCGTTTAATTTAACTTTTTAATTCCCGACGTTTCGGGTGCTTTACAGCACCCGTGGTCACGATGTCATAGTTAGCCCGGCTACCTTCAGTTTTTGAATATTAATTTTTGGTCCGATCTACGCAGAATGAGCTTACAGTATCTTGAAGTCTTGCAGTGGTATGCTTGGGTTTGAATTTAATTTTGTAAATTATAGGATCCCAAGCAGATCCCCTTGTGACCATGGGTTACTGTAAAGCACCCGAAACGTCGGGAATTAAAATAGTAAATTAAACGCGATAAAATCTGTAAAAAATAGTTTTACTTTACAAAGTCAAACTTTAGACACAAGGCGATGACTCCATAAAATCTTGAACTGTGTCTCGAAAGGCACATGAAATAGAAGAATTATTGTAATCGTAATAGTTATCAGCATCTAATCGACCGTTTAGTGGCGGTGTAAGAATACCCACTACCCCATATCGTCCCTTAATTAAAAAGTTAAATTAAACGCGATAGAATCCGTAAAAAATAGTTTCATTTAAATGTGTAGTCTTCGCGTAAATATAAGAAAACATTATAATAAATTATTGTTATTAAAAACTATAATTTTTAAGTTACATAATTTGGTGGAAGTTGCTTAAATTTAAAGTAAGTACAATTATTAGGTAGGTTATTTACAATTGAGTAATAAAATAAAATATTTCTAATAAATATTACGTATGTAATTACTAAACTTAAAATCAAGAATTTTATTAAAATTTCTTCCATCTTCTGCAAAAATTTTTTTAAAAACGTTACCTCCGCACTTTGAATTTCTCCTGTATCGTGGGGGCAGTTTACACACATAAATTTTACAAGGGCTATCATCCAGGTCCGGAACAATAATTTGTAGGCCATACAAATACATGTTCCGTGCAGGATTCAAACCCGCGGCCCTAAGCACTGAAACTCATTGCTAAGCCACTGTGCCACTGTGCCGTCAACTAAATATTATATACGATAATAGAAGTTTTTTAGCTGTTTAATTTTAAAATGAAATAGTTCTCAAACATTGGCATCGTTTAAGTTACCGATTGAAACATTTTTATACAAAATTGTATACTCTATCGAATGTTTTAACAACTAGCTTTGTCCGGCATGCGCTGCAATGTCCCTCAATGTCAGAAATATTTGCGGGTGCGCTCACAGCAATTCAACAAAGTTTCATTGTAATCAGATTAATGGCATAGGAACGCTTAAAAGACGAACAAACAAACAAATATTCATTTGTTATATATTATTATTATTATAAATAGTTTTTTAAATATAATAAATATGCACAAAATAACTATATGTTATTTTATGTATATTTATACTATATAATACTTACTTATTTAGTCCCTCTGGTATTGTGACTTTACGTACAATCATAAATTTTATATAATATGTAAACCAATTTACAACGGAAATTTATCACGACGACTTTCTAATCAATCGTTTATGATTTTATCCAACTTAGTTATTAACCAGTTATAAGTAATGTTTAATTATGACCTAATAGAAAGAAACTATTAACAATGAGATGAGTGATATGAATGAGAAAGAAACATTATCATCAACAAACTACGTTCTAGAGGACTATAATAGAAGCTATAATTAATATTTATGAATTTCTTATACTCCTAACGAATAAAATGAATTCAAGTAATTTCCGAAGAATGTAACAGATGTTAGTGTTTTTAACAGGGATAGTATTTTGAATCGAAAAACAATGAAGATTTTGATTCGTAAAAATATCTTGAGCTAGTGACAGTAAACACCTGGCCAATTACTCGGCCAGGTGTTTACTCTCACAGATCCCTTGTGCTCTATGAAACAAAGATTTTCCCACGGTAGCTAACTATGAAGGATGGTTGTGAGATTCACCATTTAAATAACGGTTATTATGGCTCTTTTTCCTATATAGAGTATGACTGATGGTGTTATTAGGATATAGAATGACTATAACATCTAGAAAAGCTAAAGAACGAGGCATTCCATCTTAGTTCTCATGGGTGACAACGCATTTTGATTCGTAGTCGAGGATAAATGTAGATGTCTATGGGCCTCAGCAACTACTTACCATCAGGTGGACTGTGTACTCTTTTGTCAACTTACTCCTATAAAAAAGTATAATTCGCCTCTAACTCCATAGTGAATTGAATTTTAGTGTTTATGGAGTTAAGGTGTATTATTAAAAGCTTTTATATATAAATAATAGAAAGAGAAATAATACTTATTGTACTTTAAAGCTATATTCATGTTACATTGTTTTAATCGTAATATTTTATAAGGAGAATTTTTTTTGTATCAATAGCATAAATGTTACTCTCAGTAGTAAGAAATTACTACATTGAACTAGTTTTGCCTGTACGTGACAAACAAAATAATAAGATAATTGACCTATAATGGATTATATTAAATTCCTCGGACCATTGCCAATAACTACGTGTATGCACAAAGCACTTGGGTCACTGATTTCCGCTGTAATTGAATTCATGCAGAAACTTATCCAAGCGCTAAATCAGAACCGTAACAATTCAATGCTTGGTTTATATATACAAATTATATTAGAATAGTGGACCCAACACGATACCTTGTGGCACACACGCTCCTTTTTCAACTATAAATACGAGATGTGAATCTTTAAGAATGCTTTAAATTGTGGTCCACTTGACTTTAGAATTAAAATCAAGTGATTCGCATTTTTGACCTTTGTTGGAATATAAATAAAGGCCAAATGCTTCACAGATTTGAGAGAAAGTTTGCAAATTTTCGAAAATACTTTTAAAGCTGCGTCAGACGTATGAGTAGAATATAGGTAAAAAAAACGAATGCAGGTGATCTTCAATTGTCGCATACCTAAGTTGCGGTTAAAATTACACTCCCTTGCAACTTAAATAAATATAATATTGGTACATGCAATATGTAACCTTTTTATTTTGTTACAAAATTATTATAGCTCATTTAATACGACATATCATTTGTACGTTTACAAAAACCAAAAAATAATAAACTTCAAAAAATAAACTACTTTTCATATGTCAAGTTGCATGGTGATGACTTAATCAAGTACCATACGTGGTCCATCTTCACGCTTTGTGTAAAGAATTACCATTGAATTGCAATTTCGATTTATTGTCGCCTTTAAACCTATCAGAGCCAATAAAAGTCTATTGTGTGTTAATTTATTTGTTAACTGTACTTTTATTGATACATATTCCAAGTTCCTGCAATGAACATACCTTTTTTACATTTCAGCTTATAGTAGTGAAAACACGATGATAATATTAGTAATATTTCAATTTTCATGACGTTTATACGATAGTCTGCTAACTCAGTTTCTCATTTTAGAATTCCACATGCAGTCAAAGACGTGCCTTAAAGTTTTGACATTAAAATATGAAAAATAAATCACTATTAAGTGGTAGGGCTCTTCTTCTCTGTCAAGGAGTTTGTCTGAGTAGGTTACCTATTTTTGCCGCCAAATAGCAGCCCTTCCATTGTTTTAATCTGGTCTGAAGGGTATAGCGAGCCAGTATAGTTATAGGCTGTGAGGCATTCCATCTTAGTCCTCAGACCAGACAATGTATCTATAATGCTGGTGCCACTTACCATCAGGTAGATCGTGAGTTCATTCGTCATTTCAGTTTTATAACAAAGACCCTATAAATCCATTAAAAGGAACGACTCGTTATTATTAAAAGTAATTATGGCAAAATATTATTGCCGTATGTTGACGACGTAAGATAATATATCAACCCGTTTCGTCCCGTCGTGTCGAAAGAGGTGACTAAGTTAAATGCCAGGAAATATTACGACTTTCGATAGATGGCGTTATAACTATCTCATTTACTCAACCGTAAAATACCCAGATGGGCAGCAGCGTCGAGGTTCGAGATGTCTAGTACTGCAATAGGCAATACGCCTGCCGAGCGTGACAATTAAAGCAAATCATACCCACAGCGTGAGAGATCTTTTACGGGCTGATGCAGAAGAAAAAAGAAATTAAAAAATGTCCTTTTAGTGTTTAAATTATTATTTTCTTATCGCTTTAAAATATTTGTTAAAAAAGTAAAATGTAGGAGAAAGATAGATGTCTTAATGAATTAGTCGTTAAGACATCTTGAAGCTAGTTTAAATACAGTGGTTGCACGAGAGTTAGTGATTGTAGAAAATTCTATGTTATTTACAATATAAATGTAATAAAGCATGCAGAATTATGAAATGGTAATGATAATATTAGTATTATGCTTTTATAGGGTAAAATGAAGTTCCCAATTTATAAACTGACTCGGGTATTACTACTCGGGTATTTGCCTATAAATAAAAAATAAAATGTATAATTAAATAAGAAGACATTGAATGGATGAAGGATTCATGGAGAAAGTAATTGCTGCTTTCTTTCTTCCCCATCGGTTGTCCGTTCTTCGAGCTATGTATATGGTAGACTTATCTTGCTTTAGCTTGCATGGCTTGTCAGTTCAGCTTACTTATCCACTTTTATATATCAGTTAATCTTGTTCATCTTTTTTATTCTCGTTATGAACTTTATTCCGTAGAGAAATAGTAATAGAGTAAAATATCAAGCATATCCCTTTCAATCGCACGTTAAGTAACTTTGAGCCTTCTCATACGGTCAGCAGTAAAGGAGTTATTTTCGGTTGTATAAGTTATCACCGGCAAAACGCACTGATTGTATATTTTTGTCTTAAGGTGATGATTTAATTCTACAAGATCAGTGATATAGTAATGATTTTTAAAAACTCGTACTCACACTAGTACCTATTGTCAGAATGACCTGAAATTTTTAAATAACTATTATAACTTTTATGATGTTATTAACTAGATCAGTAGCACATTGGCTTAGTTTTTGGAAACATCATACTCCCATTAGTACATATTAGTACTTATATTGGTTATTATTAATATTAGTATTTGTTTTCTCGGAAACGGCTTTCCAAGTTTACCTAGATAGCTGTTATCCTTAAGATAACGTTTGTTAATGCGAATCTTGGTCACCCGGATACTGTATAAGTTATGTAAGTAAAACACCTGCACGATACAGAAAAAAATCCAAGTGTGGGGTAATGGGGGTAATGTTTAAAAATTATTAAATTTCTATCATAGATTGTTGATTAGATGTTAATTCAAGAAAGAGCACATTATTTAAATCGTAAATATGCCGTAAATAACGTCCTCGTGACTATATTCTAACTATTCCAATTCACGCTTTGTACAGAAGGGAGTTTATTCACGGCATTGCGAAAAGTCTCGCTGAAAGCCGGACAACAATGGCATCTACTATGTCAGCATACCATCCAATTCACCATGATCTTCCCCTCTTCCTTGATCTATTCTAAAATTGCACACTTTAAGGGTATTTGCAAAGATATCAAGGGTCAAACATAGACTGGTGAAGTTCATATAAATGGTTGGTAAATACCGCAAGATATTGGAAATCGTTGAGGCATTCACGTTGCATTGACTGACATGCATCCGGCCACATTATTACATCGCTGTGAAAAATAGACTCCAAAGTTTCTGTGACACGAATATTCTTTTGTTGTAGTTTACTATTTTGCCCTATTTTGAAAACAAATACCTACTGATACAAGATTTTTTAAAATAAAACGATATATTATGTACATAGACCCACGCACACGTGGTAGAGCCACGCTGCAGCTATGTCATGGTAGTAGCACGAAGGGGTCGACTCGACAGGGGTAGGACCGTGCTATCACAGAATACCAGCGTAAAATAGCACCTTAATGCTGCTGTGGTGAGTTTAAAGAACTGGAGAATCTTTTACTGGAAATGAGGCATTCCATCTTAGTCCTCAGGGGGTGACAACGCATCTGCATTAAGATCGAATCGAGGATAAATGTAGATGTCTATATGCCACAGCGCCCTCTTACCATCAGGTGAACAGTGTGCTCGTTTGTCACCTTCATTGTCTTTAAAAAAACATAGAACAATAATAATATAATATAACTTTAAAACTAGAGACTAATAATCCTGTTGTTGATATTTCTATTTTTACTAAATTCATGCTTTGTGCTAGGTTTTAATCAAATTTCAAGTTTAAATCGTTGCAATAAAAAAAGAAATCTCTTAAAATGGAAGGAAGCTGTCATAGTTATATTTAAGATCACATTGTTGTGATAAATTTTATGGGTTGAATGAATGAATCGTTAAAGATTGATGGCTCCGTGGCGCAGTGACTTAGCAATGAGTTGCAGAGCTAAGGGCCGCGGGTTCGAATCCCACACGGAACAAGTATTTCTATGGCCTACAAATAATCGTTCTGGGTCTGGATGTTTGTCCTTGTGAAATCTATGTATGTAAACTGCCCCCGCGATACAGGAGAAAATCTTAGTGTGGAGGTAAAATTTAAAAAAAAAGATTATCAGTATAATGTCTTAATTAATTATTTTGTTGTAATTTACTATTTTGCCCTATTTTAAAAACAAATACCTACTGATACTAGACATTAGTTATTAAACAAAATATAACGATATAATATGTAAATAATAACAATATATAAATAACGAAATACATAACTTTAAAACTAAAGTTAAATAATCCTGTTGTTGATATTTCTATTTTTACTAAAGTCATATTTTGTGTCGGGTTTTTGCAATAAAAATAAAAACCACCAAAAATGGATGGAAGCTCTCATTGTTATATTAAAGATTACAGAGTTGTATTAAATTTTATTCGTAAATGAGTGAATCATCGTTGAAGATTATCTATGTATAAATGTATTTAAACTTTGATAAAAAAAGTCTTGAATTTGTATATAAAATACGAAGAAACTTTTTCCCCGACCTATTATGATACAGACAAAAGGTAATAGAATTCCATTATTCCATTATGCACTTCACGACGAACAATATACGAAAATAAATTTTTCATATTATAAAAACCAATAGTAATAAAAAATACATTGTTAATACAACACAGAAAGTTAATTCTGACGAAACATTTTACGAGGAAAATTATCTCTACTATATCCACCAGCTCTTTCGTTTTTTATCCGCTACTGCGGATAATACGGGGGATTTAGTTTGTGGCTATGCATTTTGGTCTTTTTCCCTTCTCACTTTTATTACGTGATTCGTAGGGCTCGGATCACAATGAACGTTGATTTCTTTATTTTTATTATTTGATTGATGATGGGTCTGTCTGTCTCTTGGTTATACCCGTGCGGGTTATTTTTAACTTCATTATAATACGGTCATGTTGAGTTCTCAATGTCCTTAGATTTTTTTACTTTATTTATTAGTATTAATATTTGTTATTTTTGTAGTATGTTTGAGAATTATATCAGGAAGCTATGTAATAAAAGGCCTTGGACCTATTAGTTAGATAGTTAGCTACAGTCTTTATGCTTCCAACTGCTGGGCACAGACCACCTCTCATTAATTTCTGAGAGGGTTTTGAGGCAATTTGTTCGCCGAGCTGATGTTGTGTTGCCAGTACGTTTTGACACATTCCCGCAAACTACCGGTCGTTTAAAACATTGCATTAAAGTCATTTGTTATTTATGAATGATTTTTATAATTAATTATTTTTTGCTGAAGTTTCAATGGGCCAGCTATATAGCTAGAAAAACAGTCAACTGATGGGAATGATAGATTCTCGATTCAGTCACTAGATGGAGTGACGATCTAGTAAGAGTTGCGGAAAGTCGATAGATGCAAATGGATCAGAACCGTCGTTTTGTAACGTTACTTGTGGGAGGCCTGTGTTAGCAGTGGACTTGTGATGGGCTGTAATGATGATGATGATGATTGTGAAGGGCAGTGGTGAAGTTGAGTAGTGGAATTTATATTATTTAACCTGGTGAGTGAAAAGAAACACGACGCGACGTGGCACTTTAAATGTGGCACAACAATAATTACAGACACGACCGATCGTTTCTAGCACAATTTCAAAGAGGGAGTGAATGTTGCAACCTAATTAATATTTTCTATTTATAAAAATCAATTGCTGTCTGTTAGTCTCGTGAAAACTTGTAAATGACTGGACCGATTTTGATGAAGTTTTTGTGTGTGTTTGAGCGGGTACCTGAATGGTTTGTATTCACAACTGAAACCGGTAGGTGGCGCTGTTGTTGAGATCCAGAAATCACCCGTTAGAAGCCGGGGCAGATCGCTAGTATTTAATAAATTATATAATAATGTTATCAACAACGATGGTTAATTATTTTATTAATACAGCTAATGTCAACGAGTTTTCCTTGCACAAGAGCAATTGCTTTCCTTTTATCGTATCCATGACAACTTTTCGTACAATACCCGCCGCATCTCACAACAAAGGCCAAATTGCACTCGATGTAAAATGTTTTCCACTAAAAATATTTTTGCTATTCCAAACTTCATGTTTTCTAACGTTAACGTAGAGCCGTGGAAAGTGTAATAAAAAACAGTTACGTCCGCCGAGAGTAATCAGGAAACGAACCCGGGCAGACAATGAGAGGCCAGGACAATGATACTGCTAGACCGTGAATCAACCTGGCTAGCGTTGATTGCAGGAACCGTTGTTTGCCGCTGTTATAGTGCATCCGATATTGATTTTAATAAACATTTGCTAAATGTTTGAAAACGTCATATAATATCCTTTTGGTAAATTTTTTTTGAAACAGAATTCACTGATAATATTAATTTGGCGGTTCCGTGGTGCATTGGCTTAGCATTGAGTTGCGACGTAAAGCCGCGGGTTCAAATCCCGCACGAAACAAGTATTTGTATGGCATACAAATAATTGTTCTGGGTCTGGATGTTTGTACTTACTTGTGCAATTTATGTATTATGTAAATTGTCTTCACGATACAGGAGAAAGTTCTAGTGTAGGTTACTTTTTTCGAAGAAAAAAGTTAAACGTGGTAGAGCCGTAGCGAATAGGTCGGCTCGATCGGGGAAGGACCACTCTCTCACAGAATACCAGCGTCAAATAGCAGCTTAATGCTGCTGTGTTTCGTATGGTGAGTGTAGAGAACCGGAGACCCTTTTTACTGGAAAAGAGGCAATTTTTAATGGAATTATATTAGTCCTCACGGCTGACAACGCTTCTATATTTTTATTCGCAAATGAGGCTAGATGTAGATGTATATGCGCCACAGTAACCACTTACCATCAGGTGGAGTGTGTGCTCGCTTGTTACCCTTATCATATAAAAAAAAAAATTTTTTTATAAAATTTCATAATAGTAATATTTTATAAGAATATGGTACAAGTTCTTATTTTTAACTTTCATATTCTGCATTTCGTAGAAATAATAATTAAATAAATATGACAATTATTAAAATTAAAAGCAAATTTTAATTTTAAGTTAAAGTAAACATTTGAAATAGTACATGTAATTAAAAACAATCATTATAATATCCTTAATTACGTTTGTAAGAAAAAACATACATGAACATCGAAAATTGTTGTACGTTTTATTTTTTAAATTGTCGTAAGTTTTATTTTTATTTTTTTGTGTTTATTATAAAAAGAGGGGAATGAAACTTCATATATCCTTCGAAAGGTATTATGTCTTACATGTGTAGATAACAAATCATGTATGTAATTTGCAGTAAAGCGAGGTAAAATAAAATATTGTTCACCTGATTTTCCGCTTAACGCTTGAACCAAATGGCCAATAAAATGGTTGTACCAGACCAGACCAGACGCGACACTAGTTATGATTAAAGCATGATATATTTGAACTGTAAAATAAATGTGTTTCTCTCACCTTATAATAAACCAACTAATACTTAGTATATTTGTTAATTTTAATTTGATTTAGAGACAGGGCTATGATGCCAGTCCCATCGTACCCTCACCTAAACTAAAACAATACACACTAGTGCTTTTACAATTAAAAGGATTTTTCGTATAGTGGGAGATTTATATTGACGGCTCCGTGTCGCAGTGGCTAAGCAATGAACTGCATCGCTAAGGGCTGCGGGTTCGAGTCCCTCACGAAACAAGTATTTGTATTTACAATATATACCTATTTGTATGAAAATCCTAGTGTGGAGGTAACGTTTTTAAAAAAAAATTGTGACCACACCAAGTAACAATTGCATCTTATAGGTATGCTTTACTTCGTCCTTTTTTATTAAAATGTTTTATTTTTGTTAGAATAAGGGTGATAAACGAAAAACTTATGGTAATTGGGTGCTGTGGCCTATAGAAATCTACATCTACCCTCGATTAAGAATGAAAATGCAGATAGGTTGTCACATCTGAGGACTAAGATGAAATGTCTCCTTGCACAGCAGCATTTGTTAATTATTATGTGAGAGCGTGATCCTACCCCAGTTGCGCCGATGGTTAAACCACGTTTTTAATTTCTATAACACGTTTAAAATAGCTTAGTAGTCCACAGTTCAAGTATTCAAAGACTATATTTTTGAAATAAGAAAAGCTTTTTTTCGGGTGTGTTTAGTTGAAAATATTTTTATTTATTCTTGAAAGATATATGATTTTCGATAAAATCGAATCTCGAAAATAAAATCGAATCGATAAATTCGATCCGCTGTGTAAGTTAGTAAACACCTACGTATGATGGAAGATGAATTGTAGATCATATAATACGCAAAGTAAAGTAACCTATAAACATTCCACTGCAAGGCACAAACCGGCTAGCGAAGTCCGGAACACTTTAGATATGATCAATTTTTTAGATTACTTGCGTTAAAATTTCAGCTGGAGCCGATATTTGTCCTAAACACGAGTCCGATCTAGATATTTTGTTCCATAGTCGCAATAAAATTGTATTTAAGTAATCATATTTAAGTTTTTAGGCAAAATAAACAAATTAAGATATTCACGCTACAATCAAAAGCATCGAGCAATTTTCCGAACTGAATGAAGCAACACCTTTGTTCCTGATGTTGTTTATAACAAAAAAAAGTTTGCGAGGTGAAATTGAAAGCCCCAAACTATTATCAATAACAAAACACGGTTCCGAATACACTTTCGCTCGTCACTCTTTAACGCTGTCAAAACAATATTGTGATTCTCTACGGCGTCTGTACGTGTTAATGAAGCTCTTAAAGCAATTGCTATTTTATGCGATACATACCTGAGAGTTGTGTGTCGAATTCAAATAGATATCTGGGTAGCTCAATTCTAGATGTTCTTTTTATCGATGTATTATGAAAATGTGTCCAATTTTGTTTACCTTGCGGTACTCCTGAGTGTTAGAAAGTAATTAGTAGGAGTTCATAAATGTGTTTCTTATCGTTTAGTTTATTAACGTTGTTCAGCTAATGATGAAATTAATGTACTTATTTAGCAAACTAGCCATCTTAATCAGGAATCAGATACTAGCTAATTATTCCTTAGGTGAAAATTTTACCGAAAAATTCAAACGGATATTACTACTTTCTGAACTGGTTCAAAAAAAGGTTGTTAGATATAAAAAAAAAACAACGAAAGATATATTTTTAACACTAATCGAAAACCATATTCAAATCTTTATCAAAAGTGAAGTTTGTACGTGGTAGAGCCATGTTGCAGCTACATTAATTGTGTAGTTGTAACACGAATGGGTCGGCTCGACCGGGGAAGGACCACGCTCTCACAGAATACCAGCGTGAAATAGCAGCTTAATGCCGCTGTGTTTCGTATGGTGAGTGAAGAGAACCGGAGACCCTTTTTACTGGAAACGAGGCATTCCATCTTAGTCCTCACGGGTGACAACGCATCTGCATTTTGATTCGTAATCGAAGATAGATGTAGCTGTCTATGGGCCACAGCAACCACTTACCATCAGGTGGACTGTGTGCTCGTTTGTCACCCTTATCCTATATAAAAAAGTGAAATTTTAGTAGAAACTACATTTACTTTAACATAAATTATAAGTAAGTATTTCGATTGTTGCGGAAAAGTAAACCTTAAAAATTTTACTTTCCTCAATTTTTTTTTGATTAAATATTTTTCAAATTACATTCTTATTGCATAGAGTCACGAAAAAGCAACAGTTCAAAGTTTTTTGGTCTTTATTAGTTACGAAATAATCAGCGGCTCAGTTCTGATGCAACATATATAATTGGTAGACATACGTTCTAATATTTGAATACAATATCAAAGAAAATCGTAAAGTATCACAAATGTATATATGTATAAGTTACAAAATTTTTAGCCTCTCGGCTTCTTAAATTTTTGAACATACACCTAAATTCAAAACTGCAGTTTTTAAAAACTTTTACTTATTTTCGCTAAATTGGGAAGCTGTATATCATAAAGCGTATTATTTGAACAAAGGTTTGAAAGTTTGTAACGGCACATATCCAACACACGAGTAAGTCTTCAAATTGTTTGTCATCGAGAGAGCCAGCTTTCACACTCGCAAATGTTTTACTGTTGATATAACATTGTCTTCAATGGGATTAATCAGTATCGTTTATACTTAGTCATGCTTACTATTCCAAAGTGTAAAGATGCTAGTAAAATTTTCTAATTACCTATTTAACTCCAGTAATCAATGCTAATATATAGTTGAAAGAAGAATAAAAGCCCCAGCTTACTTTGACACTTCCTAGTGACGTCAGGAAAAGATCACATAGAATTTTGCATCACTTTTTTCTTTCAAACCTTGTGTTGATGCATCAATTGTGAGTGATTGAATTCATATCCGTTAATTTTTATGTTGTCTTATTACAAACGTTTTTGGGTACTCTTCATAACGTTATCGCAGTTTGTGTTGGTTGAGAGAATTGCATTGAAGGGGAAAAGTACACCTTCGCAGACGACTCGCATAGAGAAGAGCGACAATCGTCATTGTATCTAATATATTTGCGTAGTAGAGCCATGCTGCAGCTATATATACTACTAGTATAGTTGTAGCACGACTGGGTCAGCTCGAACGAGGAAGGACCACGCTCTCACGAAATACCAGCGTAAAATAGCAGCTTGACGTTGCTGTGTTTCGTATAGAGAACTGGATAACCTTTTTACTGGAAATGAGGCATTGTATTTTAGTCCTCACGGGTGACAACGCATCTGCATTTTGATTCGTATTCGAGGATAGATGTGGATGCCTATGGTCCACAGCATCCACTTACCAGCAGGTGGACTGTGTGCTCGCTTGTTATCCTTATCCTATAAAAAATATTAAAAATAATGTTTGTTTGTTCGTATTTTATGCGCTGCCATACCGTTCATCAAATTGCTGTAAAACTTTGTCAATTTATTGCTGACACTTGCAGGAAGCTTATAGGCATAGTACAATTAACTTACAGTAGGTGGCGCGCGTAACGTATCGACAAATTTATTTGAAAGTTATATATCATTATCATTATCAATTCTAATTAAACAATATAACTCTTCCAAATATAAAGATATTTCCACAATTATTTCTACTGCGGCAGCATTGCGCCAGGTCTAGTACCTATGTAAACAATCGTACCTAATAAAATATGTAAACAATCGTTATTGTAAGTTGTAACATCGATATTACGAGTAGAAGTGTAACTAAAATAATAGGCATATTAAGTACGAAATTATAGTAAAAGTTGCCAGTTGGATGCATGTTACTAAAAAAAAATTGTTGTTTTTTTTTTAATTTTCAACGACTTGTAAGAGATACACCTATCGAACAATAAAGATCTATGCTAGGAAACATCGATGTTTATTGTACGCATTGTTTTACGACATCGATCATCTTTACCTGCACCTCTGCTCCCTGTTGCTGGTCTTAACCTGCTATCAATAAAGCTTTAAAACAAAAATTTTATTCAGAGAGGAAAAGCGTAAACAGAGGCGTATCGTGGACTAATATAGACATGGGCGAAGTCGCATCAGCGAGGCACCTTTTCTTTCGTTCCCAAGAGCTTCCCAATAGATCTATCCTACCAAACATGCTTTGTCACGACATACCTACTCATAGCTATTAATTTCTGACAAGTCTCTTATTCCGGTCAATCTAACGGTCGCGGAGAGGCTTCTTGCGAGGCCACAAACAAACACGCTTTTAAATTTGTAAAAATCGTAAAAGTGATCAAATTAATTAGTCATCTATGGTAAAGTCATTTAATGCTATGCCCCCAGACTTTACCACAGGCCAATTATTACAATGCCTCACGAGGCCCCTTTAAATGCCGATGCTGTAGAAACAAATGTAACTCAGTACGCCCTTTTCTTGGAGTACAATTTACAGTTCGAAAGAGTAGTTACCTCTTTAGCTCTTCCTGTAAGATAGAGGAAGTAGGCCTCTTTTTTATATCACGTAGTATCTTGTCTGGTAGCAGGTGAAAGCCTCTTTAAGATAATAATATTAATAGAATCAGGCGTTATTTTGCGGAAATCCATTATATTAAGAATGTTAAAATTAATTAGCTCATATCCGGATCTTAGCTAATTAATTTGAACATTTAATTTTATTCACAAATATATTAGAACGGGTACATAATTATCTCGGATATTGTTTTAATCAATGAGAGCATCTACGACTTTTTCTGCCACTGGGGCGGGGCCACTTAGGAATTAGGTGAAATATTTGACAGATTTAGCGAGGAAAGTTAATTTGGTAGAAATTTCTGAAATATAAGTTATATTATATTTTAATTTTATTAGAAATAGATAAACCAAACTACGTATATTCCTAAAATTAGAATAATTAAAAGAAGTTAAAATAAAAGTTAAAAACAGCAGAGTCGGAAAGGGACGCCCTAGACGAAGGTTTATCGACCAAATTGGCGATATATTGGAAATGGGCCAGATTAGGAGTACCCATAACCGACGAGCGTGTATGCGTAGATATATGGATGTAAAGGAGGCGAGAGAGGTGTGCCAGGATCGTGCCAAGTGGAAGTCCGTAGTCTCTGCCTACCCCTCTGGGTGACAGGCGTGAGTGTTTATGTATGTATGTATGTATAAGTTAAAAATGTGTAAAAAATTATACATTATCATTATAATTAGTGTTCTAACACTGAGGCATTACTTTATGTATACTAGAAACCGAAAAACTTATAATGAAGTCGCAACTTTCCAATGGTGATGATATTGTGTAACCATCTGCGTAACAAATAAGTTCACCTTAGGCCCAACTAGCGACATCTGCTAAGTGTAAGATTGTTAGCCCTCATTCACATCACTGACTAGTTACAAAATTCGTAAAGCGAAGTCCACTTTTCGAATATCACATAATTATCAGTGTAACATGACCATTAAATTATAATTGCGGGGATATACGTCGGCGTAAAGAGAATACACGGCAGCCAATTTAATCGGTCGTAATTTATTACGAAAGCGCTTGAAGAAAGAGATTGACCGTTTAATCCAATGGAATGTGTATTTGGACGTTGAAATTACCAAGAAAGTAATGCTTTCCTGTTTTGATCGCCACCGGGACCAATAAAGTTGTTAGAGACTATTTTAATTATTTACCACGTACTCAACGGTGAAGGCAAACATGGTAGTTTGAGAAATGCCAAGCGTTTCGATGATAGCATGGTCCATGATTCTCCGTTACTAATAACATAGTGTAAAGCATTCTAAAATAAGCTGAAATAACTCAAATTCAAATTGATTTCTTATATTTACGCGAACACTACACATTGAATAAAACTACTTTTACGGATTATATCGCGTTTAATTAACTTATTTTTATTAATTCCCGACGTTTCGGGTGCTTTACAGCACCCATGGTCACGGGGGACTGAGGTGATTGACGTCCCGATGTCAGAGTTAATCCGGAGTACCTTCAGCTTTTTAATTATTAATTTTGCGTAGATCGGACCAAAATTAATAATTAAAAAAGCTGAAGGAAAATTGAAAAAACAGCTGATGACTTAGAAACAGCTGAACCAATTTTGATAAAACATCACAAACCACCGCTAGAAAGCCTGCTTTTAAATTTAAAAAAACCGCACCCAAATCGGTTCACCGGTTTAAAAGCTACGGTGCCACAGACAGACACACAGGCAGACAGACAGACACACATAGCGGTCAAACTTATAACACCCCTCTTTTTGCGCGATAAATACGAAAATTAGTTTTATTCAGTTACCTACCAATTATACGCGAAATTGTGAATTGCCGGGGTCGAAATCCGTCAGCAAATGTCACTACTGTAGTTGTTAGTTAATCCTTTAATATTTATTAACGTAATAAAAAAAAAAACTAAACACACACCAAGCCCTCTTATAGTAGTCTATACAAATGTCACAAATATGTAGCCATCTCTCAGAGACTCATTCTTGCGCCCCTTACTAAGTTCATCGGCCTCTGATACTGCCACAGCTTTAAACGAGGTACACCTAAAATGAAATGATCCTTTAATTGAGTATGATTCTAATAAAAAAAGTTATCTTGTGGTGCTACGCTACAGTGTTGTGTCATGGTTGCAGCACAAATGGTCGTATTGACTTGGGAAGAATCACGCTCACACAGTATACAAACGTAAAGAAGCAACATTATGCATCTGTCTTTTATTTAATGAGTAAACAGAACCGGAGTACCTTTTATTACTAGACGATAACGAACATTTTATCGTAGTCGACAGGGATGAGAACGCATCTCCATTTTGATTCTTAATGAAGGAATTTTTAAACGTGGTAGAGCCATGCTGCAGCTATATTCATTGTATAGTTGTAGCACAAATGGGTCGGCTCGACCGAGAAAGACCACGCTCTTCCATAATACCAGCGTAAAATAGCAGCTTAATGCTGCTGTGTTTCGTATGGTGAGTGTAGAGAACCGGAGACCCTTTTTACTGGAAAAGAGGCATTCCATCTTAGTCCTCACGGCTGACAACGCATCTGCATTTTGTTTCGCAAACGAGGATAGATGTAGGTGTCTATGGGCCATAGCAACCACTTACCATCAGGTGGACTGTGTGCTCGCTTATCACCCTTATCCTATAAAAAAGGATCACGTGGATTATGTGCTAATTTGTCACCCGTAAGTGTATAAAAAAATAGTCAGTGGCAGTCCATCGCTGTACATATTGCGTATTAGGTAATAGTAATACATATCATGTTTTCTTATATTTACGCGAAGACTACACATCCTCTTAATTTCAATAGAGAAGGTGGATGTGCTGCCATCTGCTTGGGATCCTATAATTAATAAAACTAAATCCAAACCCAAGTATACCACTGCTAGACTTCAAGATACTGTAAGCTCATTCTGCGTAGATCGAACCAAAAAATTTATATTAAAAAACTGAAGGTAGCCGGGCTAACTATGACATCGGTACGTCAAACACCTCAGTCCCCCCCGTGACCATGGGTGCTGTAAAGCACCCGAAACGCCGGGAATTAAAAAGTTAAAATTAAACGAGATATAATCCGTAAAAATTAGTTTCATTTAGTAATACGTATTTCATATATTCATAGTAATACGAACGTATACGTAGTGCTTTGAATTTGTATTGAATTTCTGCCTCAATGCTTTCAAAGCTGTATTCCGTTCTGAAAGGTATGGAGAGCCAGTTTATTTGCAATCTTTGAAACATTCCATTTTGTTTGAGATCTCAGAGGCGACCACGCACTTGTAACTTAAACTTGTTATTTGCGTTTTATAAAATGATGTTGCCAGTTAAAAGGTGTTGTTTTTTTAAATAAGAGTGACAAAGTGAGTGTCCAATAAATGATAAGTGGATTTCGTATATAGATATCCACATCTATCCTCAATTAGGAATCAAAATGAATATGCTTTGTCACCCCTGAGGACTAAGATGGAATGTCTCGTTTCCACAGTATGGTCTGCGGTTTTCTACACTCACCATATGAAACACAGCAGCATTATGCGGCTACTTTACGCTGATACTCTGTGAGAACGTGGCCCTTTCTTGGTCGAGCCGACCCACTCGACTATACCGGTATAAAGTTGTGGAGAAATTTACACATTTTCAAATCGAACATTCGATTTCTTTTAATATATCCGATTATACCAAATTAATGTAATAAATTTAAAATCCATCATGACATGCAAGGCTTATTTTTAAAAGGAGGTCATTTTGCTTTTTTAATTAAAACCTTAAACTCTTATATCATAAATGTTTTATGACCGAGGTTTAATTTATGATAATTTATTAAGTGTTAATAAATAAGATTTAATATTCGTGTGAATGTTTCGGTGACTAAAATAATTAGTAATTTAAATTCATAAGTCATTTAAATATAATAAACAGAATTTCGCTGTTATTTTACATCAGCTTTTGGCTAAACATTCTATAATAAAAAAGATGCATGGTGATAGGGCTATACTTGAACGTGATTTGCTTAAAGTAGACGGATGTAGATAATCACGGAGAAAATATAATGCATTTTTTTAGAGTCTTTTAAAACATAGTTCGTACTGTAAGTAATATAAGAATTAAAAAACCTTATACGACACGCTTTGATCATGAGCTGTGATGATCCTTATAAGTATTTTATTTTAATTTTTATCCTGGTGATCGTGTTCAAGATACTAGGATAAAGTTAATAAATTATTGTATTGTCATCGGTCCTTGATACGAGTGTAAATTTTCAAGTCAATCGGCCGTCTGCAAGTTGGTGAAAATTACATTTAAAGATTCCGTTACATAGATAGATAGGCAAATAGATAGATACACGCGAAGCTAATAAAAGCGTGTTAAAAAGTTATTAGTTGGAGCCAACATTTGTACAAGAACACATTGTCGCTTTTTGGTTTTGCGGTAGTAAAAGAAAACATCGTAAAAAAACCTCCATGTTTATAAAATTTTAACAAATATTTCGGGGTATATGAAGTATGCCATCACGAACAAGGGAAATGCGGCATAATATTCCCTGCTCCTCTCAGAAATGGAAGAAAGCCTGTACTAAGCAATGGTACGTACTTACTGCCATTATAAAATCTTAACTTTACTTCGTACTAGCCAGTGGCCACATAAATATTTTCATGTAAAAATATTATACTAAAATTACAAAGAATTTACTGCATCGATTATTTTTTATAGACCACATAATTTTTGGGACGCCGTTTGTAAACAATGTTGCTGGCCAGTCATAAACTTATAATTAAAAGCCGATGTGGATACTTTATGAAGGTCATTCATTTTGTTTAGAGGTTATTGGACAATAATGAGCGTGAAACGTGACTTATTAGTAAACGTTGCTGCTTATTGAGCTTATGGGTTTTGCGTTTGAATCCCAGAGGAAACTAATATTAGAAATAGAAACTATATAGATAATAATATAGAAGTTTGATCCCCTCTGGCACCAATGGAAATGGTAATTGCAACAAAGAAGTAGGTTAAGAATATAAGAAGGTAAGAAGATAAAGAATATTAAGTACTACGGCTGCAGCACGAATGGTCGTCTCTACCGGGTCGACCACGCACTCATAGTATAACAGCGTTAAAGAAAAGTTTTATGCGGCTGTGTTTCGTATAGTGAGTGTGGAGAACCGGAGACCCTTTTTTTGGTAAAGAGGCATTCCATCTTAGTCCTCAGGGGTGACAACGCTTCTGAATTTTGATAGTGGTACATGTACGAGTATATCGGCCACAGAATTCATTTACCATCAAGTGGATTGTGTACTCGTGTGTCACCCTAATTCTATAAAATAATATAAAATAGAAAAAAGACCATCTAGCCTACCTAATAGTATGTTCATAGAATCATTTTTATTCAATATAGTTTACAAGAATACTCATTGAAAGTCATTTAAGTTTTACCACTGGTTCGGAAAAAAAGTCTGTCCCGGGAAGAACCAGCAAGAAACCCAGCGGGACTTCTTTTTAAACATTAACAGTATGGTAGCGATCAGCTTATTCCCAGGGGCTATTATCAATCATGTACTCTTTAATACTATAATAAATCTTATTATTATAGACACTTTTATAAATCCTTGATGAGATAACAAAATATAGGTAATTAAAGTAAATTCCTAACCGTGACAGCTCAGTACGCAAGCAATCCGAGTTCAATCCTCAACGACATCAATGAAATTCTTAGATGCAATTTTAAGCGCTGAATTATGTTACCGCGTGGTCGGCGGTGAAAACATATCAAAAAGCTTGGAGGACTAAAATATTTCGGGAACATGATGTGAAGTCTGCTAATAATACAGGAGCGTGACGATGGACTAATGCTTCATTAAGCTCTCAGAAATGAGTAGAAGCCTGTGCCCAGCTTTCTTTTTCGCTTTTTTGTTTCTGCGGACTAACACGGAACGCCCTATTAACGGTAATCGGATCGTTTATTTTGTTTAATTTGGCTTGTTTTTAATTTCCCGTACTCCCACTTACAGAACGTTGTGCCGGTTTAACAAAAAAAATCCGACAGCGCTTTTGACGCATCCGACGACCCATTAATTAATTGAAATTCGACTGATTGAAATCTCTTTGCCGGTGTTGCCAGTGACTGCTGAGTTACACCGTAAAAACATTAAAATAAAACGAGAATAATATAGAATACTGTTTACCTCGTTTTAATTAAAAAGTGTTCATTTAAATCATTCGCCTCACAATAATCGGCTACATCACAATTTACAAATAAGTTGAGAATAAAAAGCGGGATAGTAGTCAAGTACAGGTCATGGGTAGAAAATGTCTTATCTTTGTTTTAAAGACTACTCTTTTATTCATTTAATTTCATTATTCAATATTATACATTGTTCGACAGTTTCCCCTTAATGTATGTAATCATCACGATGGCCTCACTGCCAATCCGCGGTGCATTATTGAAGACAGAACAGACGTCTTATATTTGTTAATATTCGTCGTCAGTTTATATATGAAAATAATACATAATGATTACCATTAATCAAATCCAGGTATTTCTTGGAACGAAATAATGGATTCCTAAACAAGTAAACATTATAATGTGAAGTGATAGCCCACACAACAGATATATTATTAATGTAAAGTTATGTTAATGAGGGCTAATCTTCCGCTCACCAGATGTCGCTAGTTTGGAATGAGGTGAAGTTTTTTGTTACACAAGATTATTTTTTTTATTTATCATTTGTTTGCTCTTTAATTTTTTGTACATTCTTAAATTCTTTTTTTTTCTACTTTAAGAAATATCTGTAGTTTGGTTTATTAATTTCTAATCTAAATCCCTGGTAGCAGATAAGTCGTGGATGTCTTCATTGTAAAAGTAAGACAGTCTAATTAAAACCATCTAAAGAGTTACACATTGACACGACATTACGATGCATTTCATAGTTTTTTAAAACAAGAAGCCTACTTTCAGGTAGTCACCAAATAGTAAATTGATAGAAAGGGCTGATCCAAACACACCGCACCAATCACACCCATTTTTAAAATATTGCAATCTCTTTCCGGAATTTAAAATAGGGCATATCTACATAATTCCGCATCAAGCAGCTTGTCCCTTATAATCAACAATTTATATTCAAAACAAATTGTACCATCAGATTGTAATTATCTCTCGGAACATTTAATGCTAAGGCTGATGTTGCATCGCGAGTTTCGACCGTTTTACATTCAAATTGACAACTTGAATGTGAAGGCAAACGCTGTCTTTATATTTCATAAATCATGATTATTAACTTGTAATATAATCATTTAAAAGTCACTTTTTCTCTAACAAGATTTATTGAACAAAATTTTACGTGTAAAAATTAGTAAGACATCAATAACATTAATATATAGAATGGTAAGAGTATGCTTTAATAGTGGAAAGATGTTTTGAATTGACGGCTTTCATGATTTATTGGTTGGTAATTGTTTTGGTATTTCCCTCAATTTACTTAGGAATGAAATGAGGCAATGGTATTCACAGATGAAGCCACAACACGGTTAAATGAGATGTACCTATTTACGTATAAGGAATGTGATAAAGCGGACAAAGAAAGAAATGGTGTTCTATTATTTAAAAATGTTTTTAATTTATTGGTTTAATTGGGAAACTTACAAGAAAATTAAAAAGTCATATTCCACTAAATGTTTAAACTGTCGTTTTGAGAACAATTTCATATTAAACTTAAAATTTATTATTTAAAATAATATTATTTATTTTTAAATTAGCTATTTTTAATTATTACATATGTTTCTTTTTTTCATTTGTGAAACTGACTGCTGACCAGCCACTACGTCTAAACTTGACCTATGTTTAAACAGCTCATGCGTAAATTAAACCATTGGGTAAAGCAACCGCTAACGGTGTACGCTTGTTAAAGTAAGATATACTTTTGCTTTGCAAACCGTTGATTCTTTATAAAGGAGGGTATTTCATAAAGCACATAAAACATTGTTTGTATCCGTACTTGGCTAGATTAAATCAGATTAAGATAGCAAACTCTAAGAGTGCTAACATTAGTTTATCTAGACTTTAATCTTTCTACTTTATTGCTTGTCAACTGTCTCGTTAGTTTAGTGGTCGTAAGCGCGATTGTTGATCATTAGGTCCCGGGTTCGAGTCCCGGGTCGGGCCAAAAATCAGTTATTGGGTTTTTCTGTCAAAAATTGTCAGTAGCAGCCCGGATTCAGAAAGTTAGCGGTGTTTCACCCCCGTGCCTCGGAAAGCACGTAATGCCGTTGGACCTGCGCCTGATCTCTCTCCGGTCGTGTCGGAATACCGTCCCGTCGGACTATGAGAGTGAGGAATTAGAGAGTGCATCTGTGCTTGCGCATACATTTGGGCACTGTGATCTTGTCCTGCGCAGATGGCTAGTCTTCGTTGAGACTATAAGATTCTGATCATAAGGAGGAAAACATAATATAATGTTTAAAAAGGTCAGGACTATCCAAATGTTGATATTCTAGGTTCAAATCCAAATGTCTTCAATAAATCTATTCGTGATATTCTGAAATAATTGGTCTCATCTGTTTTATGTTTCTACTTACTTTTGTTCTAGCTTTAAATCTGTAACAGGCCTCTTGTAATCTGCTGGTTGGTTGATTGCACTGTTTATTAAATTATTTATAACTTTAGCAGATGTAACTCATTATAATGTACTTCATAAACACATGTTTTGGCTTACAGTTTAGTACTTAATCATTTAATTTTAAGAAACTTTTATCACCACAACTGTGAACTGTATTGTGTTAGTAAATAAAATAAAAAAGTTGCGATAGCGTTAATCTCCATAAATATATTCTCAAAGAGTTAAAGCCGATCTGTAGGCGTAGGTATTGCTCTCAGAGCATACCAGCATCAAATATGGGTATGATGCTGCTGTGTTTTATACGTTTAACTGCTAACGAGGCATTCTTTCTTAATCTCCAAAGGTGACAATTTTGATTTTTAATCAGGGATAAGTTTAGGTGTCACGGGCCACATCATCCTTTTACCATCAATTGGACTGTGCGCTATCATCCTAATTTTTATAAAAAAAAAGTTGTCATTGTAGTCGATAATGGGTACTGCATGAATAAGTCTTTTATAGTTGTAGCACGAATGTGTCGGCTCGAAAGGGGAAGGACCACGCTCTCACAGAACACCAGCGTAAAATAGCAGCTTAATGCTGCTGTGTTTCGTATGGTGGGTGTAGGTAACCGGAGACCCTTTTTACTGGAAAAGAGGCATTCCATCTTAGTCCTCACGGCTGACAATGCATCTGCATTTTGATTCGCAAACGAGGATAGGTCTAGATGTCTATGAGCCACGGCAAACAATTACCATCAGGTGGACTGTGTGTTCGTTTGTTATCTTTATACAATAAGAAAAAAACGTCTTGTGTAGATTTACACGGCGCCACTTAGTAGTGAGGTGAAATATTTGACAGATTTCATAGCGGGGGAAGTTAATTTGTTAGAAATGTGGAAAGATTAATGCATCTTTCTGAATTATATTTTGTATGAATTAGATTAGAAATGGATAAATCAAACAACGGATATTCCTAGAAGTAGAAGAATTGAAAAAAAAAGGTTAAGAATGTGTAAAAAATTAAAGACTACAGCACTGAGGTATTTTTTGTAGAAACCAAAAAAACTTTTTAAATTCATTTTACAACATTCTAATTCTTTACAACATTTCAATAATAATGACACTATGACTATTTTCGTAACAAACAAGTTCACTTAGTCTCAACTAGCGAGATTATAAGTCTTCATTGGGTTGGCGTCGTCCTAATACAACGCGATTACGCGATCATCGCGCGAGTGAGCGATGCGACGATATCAAAAACTGGGTGTCCTAATAGAACGTATTAGGACGACGCCTATCAGTCAGAATATTATCTAGTATAAGCGTCATTCAATTACCGCAATCGATGTGACCACAGAACACAATGATGTGACACACATTCTTTTATTAAACGACAAAAAATTGACTACTGACAGTGACATTAAAAAAAGATTTTCGCGTATTGAATAGCCGCATGGAATCGCAAAAAGCACAGTTACCAAAGGAAACCTAGCTTTATCATATACCGATGAGAATGATGCAAACAATTATCGGTCTTATCTTTAGGGTAGTTACATTCTCTATTCTTTGTGCATTTATCTTTAGATGTGCGTGATTCTCAATGTGCAAAAACAAACAACCGTTAAACTAAATCTTATTTAATATTACGATGAAAATTGGCAAATAGTCCGACAAAACATGCCTTTTTTTGCTGCGTTGATGAAATTTCGTTCCATTACTTGTTCTGGCGGTATCATTGTTTAATCACATATAATTATTTAAAAAATATAAAATATAATATGGAACTAGATAAGTATATATTTTTGTTAATAAAATGAGAAAATTTGAAATAAGACTAAAAAGTATTAAAAAAAAAACTTAACAAAAGTCTGAATCCCAAGATTTACGAACACAGTAAGAGAAAATTTGAAAAATGCGCTAGGTACCAGGCTATCATAAGCGACGAGAAAGCTTTCAAATATGTACAACTTTCATTAGCGATGCCTTACCAGACAACTTTTGCAGTCAGAGGTCACGCCCTCGAAGTGTCAAGGTTGATCGCCGGCCCCGATGACCGCTTTTGTCTTCTGTTAGCCTAGTACAGTCACCTACATTGGTAATGTTTTAAAAAGCCATTTACGATGATAACTTCAGAGCATTTCTTTATTTATTGGTCGGTGCGGCAGTGACGCACGCTCGGCAAACGAGAAAGAAAAAGACCACTTCAAAGTGATTCAGTGACTTGAAATTTGGCATCAGTGTCATCAGGTGTATTAAAGGGAAAAATTTAAAGCTAAAAATTATTTTCGGTGTCAAAACGGCTATTTCAAGGGCTGTATACTAATCGCACCAAGAACTTTGTCGACATTTAAATTAGGAAACTAAAATAGGATAATTGATGCTATTAAAAATCAAAATGCAGATGCGATGTTTGTTATCCCTGAGGATTAAGATAAAATGCCTCGTTATCAAAAACAGGATATGAAACACTGTTATTACGACCGTTAGTCCGCCTGCCAAGCGTGACTATTAGGACAATTCCACCCTATATCGGGAGAGGAATAAGTTCAGTTGTTGACTTTTATAGGCCGATGGAGAAGAATTAATAGTTGTGGGTAATGATTGATGTTCTGTGTATGGATGTCTGTAATTGCAATTAAAAGTAAAAGCAAAGTAAAGTTACAGCCTATATACGTCCCACATCTGGACACAGGCCTCCTTTCACTTCTGAGAGGGTTTTAGGGCAAGGAAGTGTCCGCCACGCTACCCCAATGCGTGTTGGCGTACTTCACATGTCTTCGAAATATTTTTTCTTCTATGACATGCAGATTTCCTCACGATGTTATCCTTTACCACCGAGTATGTTGTAAATCAGCTCTTAAAATTGCAATTAACAATTTCATTGGTGCCGGTGAGGATTGAACCCGGGTTGCTCGCGTACTGTGAAATTTACAAAGGGTGCTAAGCTAAGCCCCTGAGCTACCACGGCCCAAATGTAAAAATCTCAATCGCGTCTTCGCTTACAAAATTATGTCCTTGTAAAATTATTGATAGGAAAAAGTGTCAATGCCGCGCTGAATAATGTAGACCAATCAATGAAGGTGGACGTAGTATATCGATGTCGGTGAGATCTCGACAAGCAAACGTTGTATCAATGTACCGACCAATCAAAAAACGCGTTTAGAATAATTAAAACTTTCGTTAAAGACTGTGTAGCTCAGGGAAAGCCATTGTAGCTCTAGCATCAAGCGGTCGCCATAAATTTCACAGTACTTAAGCAATCTGGGTTCAATCCCTGCCGGCTCCAATGAAATTTTGAATTAAATTTTAAGTGGTGATTTACCACTTGCTCTGCGGCGGTGGAGCTGGAGGTGTATTAGGATCGTGCCAAGTAGAAGTCGTTGGCCTTTGGCTTTCCCTCTAGGTGACAGACATGAGAGTTAACCTCTATCTTATTATCGCGTCTGGTCGAATCTTGACCATTTTAATTGGTTTAAGCGTTTTGTATGGAAAAAATCATGTTCAATTTCGTGTCAGTTGTTGTTTGTTGTTCACTTTAATTTACTTGCCTAAACGATAGGCATATATGATTTTTTTCACATCTATGACACCATTCGAATGATATATTAAGCGTCTAAACGTGATAGAGCCATGCTGCAGTTATGTTGTGATTATAGCACGATTGGGTCGCCTGGGCCGGGGAAGGACCACCCTCTCAATAAATACACCCTCTTAATTCTGCTGAGTCTCGTATGGTGAGTGTAGAGAACCGGCGATCCTTTTTATTGGAATCGAGGCGTTCCATCGTTGGCCACGAGGGTGACGACGAATCTTTATTTGATCCTTAATCGAGGATAGATGAAGTTGTGTATGCGCCACAGCATCCATTTACCATCAGGTGGACTGAGTGCCCGTTAGTAGTCACACCCGTTCCTTAACAAAAATAATGTTTCATTTCCCTACTTATATAATAAATACTAAAAACCGTACGCCAATTTTCGCTTGCTCCGTACAATTATCAACAAAGTAACTTCCTTCGTTAAAGCTATGCCTTTTAACATAGGTTCTTAAGCTATTAAGTTCGTCGTGCATTTGTCGAAGAATATAACGTACATAGTTTTCGCACGGCCTCCATTCTCCTGGCTTAGAAACATACTTCGCTGGTATTGTTATTATGTTGGTAATAGGTTGTTAATGCTATTAACTGACTGAAAAGAAGCATAGAAAATAAAATAAAGTCATAATATCATTCCTTTTGTTTTTTTTATAGAAGTTAGGGCGGCAAACCAAACCAGCACACAGATCCATAGACACCTACATCTATCATCGATTAAGAATCAAAATAAAGATGAGTTGTCACCTGCTAAGTCGGATCACAGCCAGGAGTGCACACACTGCTGCTTGGCGCCTGAAATAGGAACAGGGGTTCTTCCTTTTCAGATGGACGCCTAGGCAGAATTGGAGGAAATTCCAATACATCCAATAACCGTTTTATTTTTTTTAGAAAAAATCTTAATCTAAACACAACAATATAAATCCAAAAAATGAATGAAGTTTAGTTATAAGGTTTTGCTTTCTTTTCCTTTCGATTCTTCAATACCTATTTTCTAAAGATCGCGCCTAGATTATATAGAAACGTTGAAAGCCTGAATCGTGAGTACAATGTAGGACGGTGAAAATCTAGACATTTACATAGACAATCTCCATAGACAATGCATAATTTATAGCAAACAGATCGTATCATGTAAGTAGGAATGGAGGGAAGTCGATTGCGTCGGAAAGTAAAAGTTGACCACTAATGAAGAGAAAGTAAGTAAATTAAAAGGTCATTAACTATAGCCATCCACTGCTGAGCCTATAATAAGCCACCTCTATATATTGCCTCAAAAGGGAATATTTGCCATAGTTGCCATGCTTGGAAAACGGATTGGCAACTGCATTTTTATTATTTTCAGTTGTTATAAGGAAGGTGCTGCTGACTATCTCCTGTTTCATTTCTCGCTGTGGTCTCTTACGAGGTTTAATTGGGTTGATATGACAACACACCTGTAGTGTTCCTTGTTTTAGATTCGTTGCTAGTGTCCATGGGCTGCAGTAGCCAATTATCTCCAGGTGGATTTAAGTTCTTCGTTCCAAATTTAAAATATCGTTGGGTTTCAAATAACGAATATACCCGCGACTTACTAACCAAGTTTTTAACTACTAACCCACGGGATCGTCTTTAAATTAGATAGTGTTTGTACTCTTGCAACTTTCTGTATCTATTAGTTGTAAGAGACTGCGGCCAATTGTTTTGGTCGAGACAGTTTCCGCTATGCCCACTATCGTCATCCGTAAGTTCCCGCATACGTTTGTTTCTTTTTAACTACATCTTCCTACTTAACTTTTTAAGTGTTTCTCGTACAAATTTTTCTTAAAAAGGTTTGTTAAATATAAAATTTTCGATACCTCCTTATTTTTATCAAGTTGACTACTCAAATAAAAACGAACGTATTATGCGAATTTAATTTAATGTTATATTGTTATGGACTCTTTTATTACTTATCACTAAATCGACTATAATTAAAATAATATAATTAAAAAATATATACAATATTAAAAAATATAATTAAAAAAAAACTAATAACTTAATTATCATAAGAGCCCTACTCCCCGTGGTATCGTTCCAAGAACGCTGGCTGCGTTTCCTCGCTGCATGGCTATACTTAGCCTTTGAGCGAGAAAAGAAGCAGCCCTCTTATCACCAGCAGCAAAGACCAGTCGCGGATAGAGTTCCTTTAGCAACTTCACCGCACGTAGGCCCCACGGACCGATAGTCTCTACAGCAAATGGCACAAATATGTAGTCATCTTTCAGATACTCATATTTGCGCCATTTACTCAGTTCAGCTGCCTCTGATGCCGCGCAGGCTCTAAACGAGATACCCCTGAGATGAGAGGCTGCCAAAGTGTCTACGCTAGTAGCATCCCACAGGGCTTTACCTCTCTTCCAAGGGTCCAATTTTGCGATAGTTGTCATGCTTGACAGGCGTATGGGCTACCGTAATACCTTGTAATTTTGTGTTGTTTTAAGAAAGATGCTGCTGCCCATCCCGTGTTTCAGTTTCCCTATGCCACCTCTTACTAGCCTTATGGGACGATATGGGTTAGTGGATATATTATTAGAATTATTAAAAAATAATTATCAAATGCATATCGACTAGTTGTTAGATAAAGAAGACCCGAGGAAAATATGCGTTCTAGAAATAATTTTGTATGGATCACCACATTCCCAGGGGTTATTATTCTTTAATATTATAATAAACCCTTTTAAAACAATCTTTGTTTAATAAAGTTTTTGAACTTGGCGGAGGACAAATTTTGTATATTTTTTGGCATTTGGTTGTAAAAGTGTATACATCGCCCCAAGAATGAATTACTGACTTTGTGGAGTCTAGTAACTACTATGGCGTGATCGTGGAGCAGGAAGAATATCAAATTATTGCAATTCATACAAATGTGAACTTTAATAACTTAAGAATAAACTCGGTTTTCGAATCACAAATACTGTTTAAAATCTAAACTTTCTTAGTTGCAATAGAAATAAAACTTTTTATGATGGGAATTAAGTTTAAAAATGCAAAACAATTAAAAAAATCCTCCTCCGCGACCGTGCTTTAGATTGTGTTTGTTCCTAGTATTTAAAGAGTGAATATCACTTACTTTTTTAAAACAATTTTAATTCATGTGTACATAGTTTATATTTAAATGACATCAATCATTTTGTAATTACACTGTAAACGTTTGAGAAACAACACTATTGTCAATTTAAGTCCTTAGTAGAGAAAGTGTATCGGGTGAATTGAAACAAATTTGGGTGGCGCATTGATTTGTAATTGCGACTGTATTAGAATCATTATGTGCCGCGAAACACTTTGCATGTTACCATGACACGTAGAGCTTAGCAGAACGAATAGAATGATGGTCCATTTTTGAGATCTTGAATTTCTCTTTGTTGGTTTTAATTTTTAAAGTAGCGTTGAATGCAAATTAAATTAATTTTAGGTTCTTTCTACGTTTTGTAAAATTTTATTTAATGTCTGCAATTATTTACAATATGACCGTTACCGTTTCGGTCTATCACGTGCACTGCTTAACATAGGGCCCCGAGTTCAAATCCCAGGGACGGACCAAAATCAGTAATTGGGTTTTTTGTCAAAAAATTTGCACAAGAAGCCCGTATTTGCGAATTTTTGCTGTGCACACTCGTGCACTATAATCCTGTCCTGCACAGATGGCTGCTCTGTGGAGTCTGGCCGCTATGACCGTAATTCGGTCTGGAGAACATAAGCAAAGATTATCTATACATATAAATAAAATTGAAGTGTCTGTCTGTAATATCGAAATGACTGCCTTATATTGAGCTGAGGAGGTTATTTTCATGCTATTAAGATATAAATAACCATTTTTAAAAGTTTTGTCTGTTTGTCCAGACTAATCTTCGGAATGGGTGAACCGATTGTAATGAAACTTCACGAATAGTTAGGGAACAATGCCAGGAGTTATCCAGCCCATATTTTAAAATAATCTTTAATATTCTGCAAAACTTAGAAATTAAAAAATCATTTTTTCTAAATAAATGGTCTTTGAGTACCTATCTTAAATCTATATAACGCGAATTAATAGATCGTCGCTAGTTTATTATAAAAGTAGTGGAATTAAACATGTGTCATCCAAAAGATACTGTGCTATAGATGTGCACAAAAAAACATGTGTGTCTAACCTTAATTGCCGTTATGGCAAGTTACACGCATAATAAAAAGAACCTACAGACATGATTTTCCCATACAAAATGCTACAACCAGTTATTATAAATAGACGAATTTTGACCAAACAATATACTAGAATAATTAAATAAAAATGTGTTAAATAAAACTAATTTGATTTGAACTCCGGATCTACTCTATATTCAGATAATGTAAACAGTAAATAACGAGACTGTCAATACTATGAAATGAAATATGTATATTTGAATAACAATAAAAATCCACGCAACTGTGTACATTATATCTTAAAGGAATTTCGTAACTAGCTTATTTAATTTCCTTCTGTTTTGTTTCAGAATTCGAACAATATGGACGACTGAATCTCCAAGATAGTGTGAATCAGTGCAAAATTAAGTGAATTTTCTAAGACTTACAGTGTAAGAAATTAAAAGTGTTTAAAATGGAGGCCAAAATGCATGGGATTGCTGTTGCAGCTGTTTTAGTTATTGGTAAGTGATTCTTATATTTTTGAATAAAACTGAAGTAACAAACGTGCTAACAGTCCATCTGATGGTGAGTGGCTACTACAGTTCATGGGCACCAACAGCAAACTTCAACTAAAGAAGGCTACAGACGTTGACATCTCTAAGGACTAGTATGGAATGCCTCTTAACCTGTAATTGTACATATACTGGCTCTCTATGCCCTTCGGACCAGAAAACAGCAGCTCACGCACTGTTATTTGGCGACAGGAATAAGTAAGAGGGTGGTACTACCCAGATGGACCTTTTGAATGGTATTTGTGATTTGAAAAGGAATCCTACCACCTACTACGGATGGTTATTATCGCGGCTAATGTCATTATTCCTACATAAACTGCTTTGGTTTGTCTAATATTGAGCATTCATGTCTTCATGTCGTTTTCAAGACCTGTTCCAACTCGTGGCAAATTTATGGAACTGTAAAGGCCATGTGCCTAATGTAGTTTGTGGAGTATCAGCTTACTTGATGCTTATTCGATATGTTGCTTTATGTCTGCCCCGTTGTGAAGTGGCAAGTGATAAAAAATATATATTGAGGAGGAGATAGGGGTTAGTAGATTATCTTACGCCGCCGTCTATGAAGTGTTTTGTAAGCTTTAATAATTAATCAACTGAAGCTGTGGTAGTGGCGTATGTGAATTCGTCACCCCATGTCGTCCCATGGATACCGTTAGAGGCGATTTTAAAATCTGACAAAAGATCTAAAAGATTCCGATAGATGACGGTATTATCATTTTATTAACGCCAGATGTAAATATTAAGACCGGCGACTGGAACAGCATGGAAGGTGCGAAATGTCTGGTTCTGCGATCCTCATTCTGTCTGCCAACGGTGACCATTAAGGCAAATCCACTCAACAAATGGAGTGGCCCTTGTCCATTAGTGGACTTTTACAGGCTGATGAAGACGAAGAAGAAGAAGCCCTAGTTAACTATGTAATTAGTACGTTTGAAGACGTTTTCGTGACGTCAGTATTTCAAAATCAATTAAATAAACATAATAGAATCGATAAAATTACATACCAAGTGCACGGCAGTGAATAGAATAGAATCATTTTTATTCAATGTAGATTATAGTACATAATACTTATTGAAAGTCATTTTTTACTTTTACCACTCGTTCGCAAAAAAACCTCTGTCCTGGGAAGAATCAGCAAGAAACCCAGCGGGACTTTTTTTTTAAGAGTACAATTTACATAATATAATATTTTATACAATTGTTATGAAAACATTTAGAAACATCATGGTAGTGATCACCTAATTCTCAGGGGTTATTATCAGTCATGTACTCTTTAGTAGTATAATTCTCGTAAACCTTTCTAGACAATTTTTGCTTAATAAATAATTTAAACCTTTTGATAGAAAAGGTCTGCATATTTTCTGGGACTTTGTTGTAAAAGCGTACACATTGCCTCATGAAGGAATTACTGACTCTTTGGAGTCGAGTAACTGGTATATCTAACTTGTGCTTGTTCCTAGTAATTACAGAATGTACATCACTATTTTTAATAAAACTATTTTTTTTGTGTACATATATTAAATTCACGTAAATATATTGAGAGGCCAAAGTTAAGATATTTATTTCTTTAAATTTTTCTCTAAGGGATTCCTTCGGACCTAGGTTATAAATTGCTCTTATGGCTCTCTTTTGCAAAACAAAGATAGTTTCAATGTCAGTCGCATTACTCCATAGCAAGATTCCATATGACATTATGCTATGGAAATAACTCAAATAAACTAATCTAGCTGTTTCAAAACATGTAAGGCATTTAATCTTTTTTACAGCATATGCTGCAGAACTAAGTTTGCTAGCTAGTTTAGATATATGATGGCCCCATTGTAGCTTCGCGTCAACTGTAATACCGAGAGAAACAGTGGATTCAACAAGACCCAGCTCCTCCCCACTTAAAAGCACACTGGTATTCACCTTTTTAACATTAGGTGTAGTAAATTTAATACATTTCGTTTTATTACCGTTCAAAAGCAAATTATTCACGTTAAACCAGTGTACTACTTTTAATATAGCATTATTCACTTCATCTTATTTCAATAATTGCCTTTTTAGTCGGAAAATCAACGAAGTATCATCAGCAAATAATACTATATCATGTTTATTCCCTATCAAGTAATAAGGTAAGTCATTAATATAAACTAATAACAGAAAGGGACCAAGAAATGAGCCCTGAGGAACACCCATAAATACTACCGATCCGGAAGAACTGCATCCACTAATAACAACTGTTTGCTTTCTATTATTTAGATATGACATAATAAGTTTAAGCGCTATGTTTTTTAAACCATAATGAGCTTCCTGATTAATGTCTCATGGTGAACACAGTCGAAAGCCTTGGAAAGATCACAAAATATACCCAAAGCATCTTCTAAATTTTCCCATGCACAGAAAATATGTTTGATTAGTTTAACACCGGCATCAGTAGTAGAGCGACCCTTTGTAAATCCAAACTGATTGTTATGTAGTAATTTATTTACATTAAAAAAACTTAAAATTTGATCTAGAATAATTTTTTCAAAAATTTTACTGAGCGTTGGCAGTACAGAAATAGGTCTAAAATTAGTGGGGTCCAATGTACTGCCAGATTTAAATAAAGGTGTAACTTTACTATGTTTCATTAAATCAGGAAACACACCAGATTCGATACTAGAATTGAAAATAATAACAAGTTGGGGTGCGATCGCATCTATTATAGACGCAATAACTTTAACAGAAATCCCCCATAGATCTGCTGTTTTTTTAATATCAATAGTTTTGAAATATTTTACAATATCACCTGATAATATTCTATGAAATGCAAATTCTTTTTTACAGACATTTACATTTTGTTTGAGTAATGACTCGGCGACAGCAGGGGAGGAATTGAGTGTCTTTGTAGTCAAGATCAGAATGTCGGTAAAATATTTTTCAAAAGCCGTTGCAACGTCTTGATCTGATTTCGTCAAATTATTGTTAAAATTTAATTAAATGTGTGAGTTGTGTAGTCAAGTCATTTTAATTTTATTAGAGGCATTCTTAATTTTGTTTCTTAAATATAAAGACTTGACTGCGCAACACACTGTTAGGATTTTGGAATATTTTTTTACATATTCTCTAAATGGAACACTATGATTGTATAATCTTTCATTATAAAGGTCATACAACTTTTGTCTACTGCTATGGATTACTACGGTCGCTCACTTATTAAACGATTTGCGACTGTTTAAAGAGAGTGTTTTAGAAGTATGTTTTATTAAATTCAAGAATTATTAGTTTAAATAATGATCTATATAAATAGTTAGTATTGTTTTTATATGGAAGAAAAGGCAGCTTTTTCACTATATTACTTCTAAATCTCTCTAAGCGATGTTCATTTATTGGAACAAGCACAAGTGAAGGAAAATATCATGTCAATTTTCATTCAAAAACAAATTTTCAAAGATGTGTGAAGTCGATCAACACATATTGGGGCAGCGCAGCGAACGTTTCCATGCCCTAAGACCAAGGCCTGTACCCAGCAGTGGAACATTTATAGGTTGTAATTTTCTTAATTAGTATGGGTTAGCCCGACCGGAGAAGGACCATGCTCGGATAAATACCATCGTGAAATAGCAGAATAATGCTGATGTTTTTCGTAAAATGAATGTCCAGAAATAATGATCCTTCCAGAATTAGTAAAGAAGAAACCCATCTTAGTTTAGGTCTGATAACGCATCTACATTTTTTTTCTTAATCGAGTACAGATTTTGAGGAATATGGGTCACAGAATAGAATCGAATAACTTTTATTGAACATAACTTACCTACAATTAATGAATAGTCAAACTAATTTATAACCAATGGTTCGAAAAAAACCTCTGCTCTGTAAATATTTAACAAGAAACCCAGCAGGGCTCTTTTTTAAACCATAACTTACAAAAATGTATAATTTTGTACAATTATCGAATTATACGAGTACATTAGAAACAGCATGGTAGCGATCACCTAATTCGCAGGGCTTATTCAGTATTGTATTCTTTATTATTATTATAACCTTTTTTATGCAGCTGGTGCTTAAAAATATCAAAGTTATTGATACTCGTAGATAGGCACTGCATGTTTACAAGACATTGTTGTAAAAGTGTACTTACTGTACATTGCAAGGAATTACTGTCTCATTGGAGTCGAGAAACTGATATAACGTAGCGTCTGCTTGTTTCTATAATTTACAGAATGTACATCGCTATTTTTAATTAAGCTATATTTGGTTTTTGTGTACATAAAACATAAACATAAACACTCACGCCTGTCACCCAGAGGGGTAGGCAGAGACTACGGACTTCCATTTGGCACGATCCTGACACACTTCTCTCGCCTCTTGACATCCATATATCTACGCATACACGCTCGTCGGTTAAGGGTACTCCTAATCTGGCCCATTTTCAATATATCGCCAATTTGGTCGATAAACCTTCGTCTAGGTCGTCCCTTCCCGACTCTTCCGTTCACTTCTGCAACATAAATTTGCTTTGTCACTCTTTCCTCGTTCATTCTTTCTACATGACCAAACCACCGAAGCATTCCTTTCTTAATCCTGGTCACAACGTCATCTTGCAAACCACACTTTTCTCTTATCACACTATTTCTCACCCTGTTATTTAGATTCAGCCCTAGCATACTCCTTAATGACCGCATTTCTACACCATTTATTCTACTCTCACGCTTCTTCTACCAGACCCAACTTAACTTTTTGTGTACATAAATTAAATTAAATTTTTTACATATTTTTTTTTTAACCGGTAGAGACCTTTTTACTGGAAACGAGGCATTCCTTCTTAGTTCTCTCGGGTGACAACGCATCTGCATTTTAATTCGTAATCGAGGATGGATGTAATCTATGGGCCACAGCAACCACTTACCATCAGGTGGACTGTGTGCTCGTTTGTCACACTTATCCTATAAAAAATATCGTAAATATACTGAAGAGGTTAGTTAATATAAATATTTATTTCTTAAAATTTTAAACCCCTAATAATTCCATATCACATTATGCTATGAAAATAACCTAAATAAACTAGTCTAACTGTTTGAATACAAGTACGGCTTCTAACTTTTTATAGCATATGCTGCAGAACTAATACAAATACATTAACAGCACCCACTTACCGTCACGTGTGTAATTTTGTCTCCTTAGTTCTAGAAAAAGTTACATCTATCCGGCGATATCCTTCCTTAAGATTTTTTTAATAACGAGCATGTGCCTCACCAGATGGTAAGTGACTATCGCATCCCATGAACAACTGCATCACCAGTGGAATCGTAGGTGCCGGCCAAAAAAAGAATAGACTCTTTTTTTGAAAGTTCCTAAGTTGTATTGGTCCGAAAAATGTGGTAGCCGATTCAGTTGTCACGCTTGGCAAGCGGGTTGGTCATTAGGAAGACGCTACTGCCCATCTCCTGATTTGTTTCCCTTTGTCGCCTCTTATGACACCCACGGGATGGTTTGGGTAGTGGATATTTTTTCACCGCCACTACACAGTATGTTCTCATGTTTGGCCTTTCATAATTTCCAGTCACTAAAACGATTAATAAAGTCAGCGGGACCAGGCGATCAAAGCTCAACATAACACGCTACAATTATTTTGCTTTTTGCTTGCATTAAGGTCAGTGATACAGTGGTCGGAATAATTTATTTTTTGTTGTCCTTTTATCTTTGAGTTGTAAATTGAGAAATTTAAAATATTTAGGGTCTCTTAATGTGGTTATTTAGATTTAATATAATCCAAGACCATTTACTTTTTCAATTATTCGGTTTTTCAAAAAAATATCCAGGATGTGCGGGCAAAATATAGCCTAGATCACTCCTGACATTGCTCTCTATCGTTCCTAAAGTATCATTGCAATCGGTTCAGCCATTCCGAAAACTTGCTCGGTCATTGCCATGCAAATGGTAAATGGTAATTTATGTCTTAATGACATTCAAATAACCCCCTGAGCTTAATAGAAGCCACTTATTTCAATACTACAGACAGATACTTCAATTTTATTTGTAGTATAGTTTTATAGATTATGTACATAAATACAAAATATATAAACTCTCATGCTTATCACTCAGAGGGGTAGGTGGAGACTACGAACTATCATTTGGCACGATCTTGCCACATTCATATCTCTGTCTTGCTTCTCTCACATCCATACATCTACGCATACATGTTCGTCTGTAATGTGTACTCTTGATTTGGCCCGTCTTATGTTCAATATAATTATGCTATTATAAAATGTTATATTATCTCATTAATAAAATAATAAAAAAAGATGCTCGGTGTGCCACTGGTTCTAATTGCTTATACTCAGACAGACAAGTCCATTGCTGCTTAATGACGTCTAATATCCGTCTGCGGGATCGATGATCGATAGATCGCGATGCATGACCGACTGTCAGTAACCGTTAACGAGGCACGTTCTGACAATGACTTGTTGTGTTAATGTCAGAGCAATGTTCAAAATAGCTTAATCAGGTTACTTAAATTTATTCTGCAATAAATTTTATGTTTAGTCGACAAAAAAGTAGGTTAATTTTTTTAACAACGATATATTAGGATTTTCTGTTGTATCGTGAATACAGTTTACAAATTTAAATTTCACAAGGGTAAATATCCAGACCAAGAACAATTATTTGCAGTTCATTTAAAAACTTGTTCCGTACGGGATTCGAATCCGCGGCCCTCAGCGCCGTAACTCATTGTTAAGCCACTGTGTCATAGAGGCGTCGAACTTTCCACCGCGTGCTTTTTAACTTCCCGCTATGAAAATCAATGATTTTCAAAAAATCGAGAAGTTATTGGTTTCACCCCAGTTTTCGAAAATCGAGGTTTCATCAGATCTCGACGTTTCGAGGTCCTAGGAAGCTATTCTGACTATTCCTACTAGGATGTCACTATGCCACTATGTACGTCTCTCTCTCTCTCTCTCTCTCTCTCTCTCTCTCTCTCTCTGTGTGTGTGTGTGTGTGTGTGTGTGTGTGTGTGTGTGTGTGTGTGTGTGTGTGTGTGTGTGTGTGTGTGTGTGTGTGTGTGTGTTTGTGTGTGTGTATAACCCTCTCATAACTTTTGAACGGCTTGACCGATTAGAATGAACTTGGCGGCGTTCGAAAGGACTTAACCAAACTTAGATTTTCTATACCATTTGAACCGATTCAGACCGGTAGATTTTGAGAACTCTCAAAAATAAAATTAAATAAAATAACTTTTAAATAGACGTAACGCTCAATTCCAAAATTTAATCAGCTCTTAAAATCAAAAAACGCCGTCGATTGCTGCAAACCGCATCAAAATCGGTTGATGCGTTGAAGATTGTTGAAAATTCGAAAAATTTTTTTTCAAATACTTTGAAATTTTATTTCGGATCGTGTTTGATGTAATAAATTACATCAAATTAATTTATTTATAGGTGGAATTTGGAGCGCTTTGCACTTGAAATTAGCGGAAAGTTCCAGGGATTGCCTGTAGGATCAACCGTATTTTTTTTGTATGTATGTTTTACGCGATATCTGCCTCAATTGTGAACTGATTTTAATGGGTAATTTTATATTAAATAGGTTATACATGTTATGTAGTTAAGGGGTGGTGGGTGGGTGGTAAAATTTTCAATAGAACTATTTAGACGTCATTGAGATTTTGGTATTCTTTAGCCAACTCAAAAGGGTAAAAAATTTAATTTTTAATAAAAAGTAAACGCCGTCTTCAAACAAATAGTAACTATAATTTCACATTCTGCAGTCGGGGCTTTAATTCTCCTTTAAAATATGTCTTAGTAGGGGAGACCGAGGATGGTTGACTATAGGGGCAGGTTGATTTTCAAAAAATCGACCTACTCAAAAGTGTTGCCTGGTCCAAATAGGCGCGTGAAACTGTTTTCTCCCCTCGTTCAGGTACCGGGAGCGCAGCACCGTCTTATATTTTTATCCTATTTGTTCCTTTAATGTGTACTAATTATTTCATAGGTCAGTTTAACCCTAAAGAAAAGTCAACCAACCAGCTCTAGCTCGACACAAGCCATTTCTACAATTCGCTCAACAGAGAATAGAATAGAATAGAATAGAATAGAATAGAATAGAATAGAATAGAATAGAATAGCCAGGCGTTGGGTAAGTTGACTTGTGTTTCGTCTTCTACAAAATTAAAGCTTTTTGTTATTTTTTCCAAAAGCCTATCTACTAGCCTAGCCTACTCTATATAAGTTTATCTATCAGATGTATTGGTTTTTACGATAATAATAGATCGGGGAAAAAGTTTCTTCGTATTTTATATACAAATTCAAGATTTTTTTTTCAAAGTTTAATTACATTTAATTATAATATATGTATATGTGCCATTTTGATCGATAACTTGTTGCCATCTTGTAGGTAGTGACATAATCCCGTTGTTGTAGAAATCTTGGGATTTATAATCAAAAAAATGCGACAAGTAGTTTTGACAGCCCTCTCTTGATGTTAACCAAACACTACCCAAAGAATTTTGAAAAGACCGAGACAGGTGAAAATCTGAGGGTGCAAGGTCAGGAATATATGGTGGAGGCATTAACACTTCCCAACCAAGCTCTCTCAATGTTTGCTGAGTGGCCAAATATGTGTGTGGTCTGGCGTTATCATGATGAAAGACTACTCCTTTTCTGTTGATCAATTCCGGCCGCTTTTTGTCAATTTCTTGCTTGAGTCTCATCAGTTGTTGGCAGTAGAGATTCGAATAGATGGTTTTGCCCGGCGGTAGAAGCTCGTAATAAACGATGCCCTTCCAATCCCACCATACACGCAGCATCACCTTATTGCGTGTTAATCCGGGTTTTGCTACAGTCTGTGGAGCTTGACTACCCTTTGACCATGATATTTTTCGCACTTTCTTGTCGTAGGTGATCCACTTTTCATCACCAGTGAAAAGATTTATCTTTTCTAAAATCGTTCGGTTTCATTACGTTTCAATAGAGAATCGCAAATGAGTACACGTTTCATTAGGTTTCTTTCAGTGAGCTCGTGTGGTACCCAAATATCGCGCTTTTTTGTTTTGCCAGACTTTTTTGAATGGATCAAAACTATTTTGTGTTCAATTTTCAATTCCTCGGCTTTGTCTTAACAACTAATATGCCGATCTTGCTCCACTTTTTCAAAAATGGCATCGACTTTATCCGTATGACTGCGACCAGAGCGAGCTGCATCTTTGACATCAATATTTCCGGAATGAAAACAATTGAATCAACTTTGTGCTACTCTTACTGACACTGCATTAGGTCCATAAACGTCACAATTTTTTTTGTGGCTTGAGTTGCATTTTTCCCTTTTTTGTAATAAAACTTCAGAATGTATCGAATTTCTTCCATAGATTCACTCATTTTGGCGGACAGAAAAACAATTGAAAAATGTCGGGAAAGTGTTTTTTACTTTTATTTTTCTTTTTCTTAATGTCCTATATGTATTGATATTAAAACCAGCCAGAGACAAACAGTACAACCAAAGATATTTTTATTAACAAAATACGTAGAAACTTTTCCCCGATCTATTATATACTAAAACAAAAAAATACAAGCGTCTTCACTGACATTGGATAAACCATTATCGGTATCCCCTACCTACTGACTTCAGAATGTGAAATTATATTATTATTTTTAGTTGTTTGAAGTCGGCTTTTACTTTTTATTAAAAGTCAATTTTACGATAATACAATTAGGCTGACATCCTGCTTCTTCTTCTTCTCTCTTCAGTTGCTACCAGGGTCCTTTCCTGTGCATTCGTCACCACTATAAACAGACAATTGAACAGTTGTGACATCACCAATGTGGAGTAAGATGGAATGTCCTAGTCTGTAATCATATGGTTATTTTTTATAGAAGTGTGACACATGAACACTCTGTCTATCTGATAATAACTGAAAGCTCTCACTCACGTCTATCCTCGAATAAGAAAAAAATGAATGTACAAATAATAATTGTAATGAAAAATGAACTTACAGTCCATCTGCACGTAAATGGCTACGGTATGCAATGGACACCTGCAAGCTACTTCAAACAAAGAAGGTCACAGATGCGTTGTCACCACTGACGATTAATAAGGCATACTTCACAGCCTGTGACTATACTGGCTCTCTATATCCTCCAGATCAGAACACAGCGGTGCAAAAACTGTTGCTTGGCTGCATTAATAAGTAAGAGAGATATCTACTCCGGTGGACTCCTAGGCCTAGCAGACCACCTAGTAAACTTGAAACATACGATGCGTTTCGTAGAATAGAATAGAATAATTTTTTATTCAATACAAATTACAAATAATTCTTATTGAATTTAATTTTTTACTTTTACTATTGATTCAAAAACCTTCTGTCCTGGGATGAATCAGCAAGAAACCCAGCAGGACATTTAAAAAAATAAAATATACAATATGAAAGGTTATACAAACTATTTACAAAACTTACAGCTTGGAAGCGACCACCGACAACAACTTACATATATCTTTATTTGTTGATCTGATTGTAGAAGGGAAAGTTCGCACTAATGCATGTTGTTGGACTTCACAGCACGTCCTCATTACCGCATATTTGAGAAATTAAAATATTTTACAATTCTTAGATATGCGATGTTCATCATCAATTAACAATTTTATTGGTGCCTGTGGCGGCGCTGTCGTCGCGCCACAAGCGAAATACGTCGAAACCTAAATCGCGCTATCAAAGTTCCGAATTAAAAAAAACAGTATATATACAATAGCTCCGAACTACCACTTGGAGCGTTGGCTGCTCCCCGGGCAGAACACCTTGCCCGGAGGGAGATCTCCCTTTTTCCTTCCACCCGCCACAGTGGTGACCCCGACGTGATATGAACACGCAACCAACCAACAGCCTTCGGAAAACTACCTTCAAATCTTCATCATCGTTCTCAAGTACCCCATTCATTCGCTCCCGAGCAAATATTTATTCTTCACATCCTGCAAGCCATCTAGCTTTACAAAGGTTCATCGCAGCACTATAATAATGCTTCCTGTTCCTTCAAGCTACTTTCTGCGCTACAGTGTTCGGCACGGCTCTGAGCCTTACTGCTCGCCTCTGCTTCACGGGCACTCTCGCAGATTACTTGCCTTCTTCTCGACTCATCGCAGACTACAAGGCAATTCCCTGGCACTTGCACATTCGTCGACATCTAGACTGCACTATCTACCTCCGGTCTGAGCAGGGGGGTGATGTGGCGGCGCTGTCGTCGCGCCACAAGCGAAATACATTGAAGCCTAAATCGCGCTATCAAAGTTCCGAATTAAAAACAGTATATATACAATAGCTCCGAACTACCACTCGGAGCGTTGGCGGCTCCCCGGGCAGAACACCTTGCCCGGAAGGAGATCTCCCCTTTTCCTTCCACCCGCCACAGTGCCGACCGGAATCGAAAATTGTTTCTCGAGTACTATGCAATTCGAAGCGAACGTTTAGGTAAAGAACCACCATAACAATTTTACTCAGTACTATACTCAGACTTTTTGTCTGAATTAGATAATATAACATTTAGACAGCTGTAAAATTAAATAGCTACTGTCAATTACAATAATAATAATTGGACCACAGACAAAACAAATTATATAGACGTCAATCAGACGCATTTTACTCTTAAGCCTTTCAGACAACCGTTTGGACAGACTGACGGACGTAAGCAAGGTGACTTATCACATTGTTACACGTACGCTGTGTTACACTGAACCTGTTTTTTTTTGCCTGCGAATAAACTTAGCGGTAAATGTTACTATACAGGTTGATTCAATTTTAATAATCATTGTTCGATATTATTTTTATTAACTCGATGTCCGCACGGGTCTAATTTAGTAATTGCCTTTAGACTAACTTCTCGATGAGCTAGAGACTTGAAAATTATCATAGCTCAGAATCGGATGACAATATAAGAATATGAAAAAAAAGTGGTACATTTAATTTTTTGATATATAATAATTAAAATTTCACTTATTGAGTAGTAGCCTTTTATCTTATAATTTTGGTTAATTTAATAATATTAACATATATCAATAAATTTGATATGTATCTTAATAATATACAGGGTCATTTTTAATTTACTAAAGACCTTTTGGGAATATATTGTTTGCATCATTACAAACAATTTTAGCGAAATCACTCTTTACAGAACATAATACATTTACAAAAACCACTTTTAAGTTTGTATTGTCATGTCTGAATCCCTTTAAGTCTGTATTTTGTAATACCTAAACAATTTCAGAATGAATCGTCAAAAAAAATGCCTTTTTTATTTTACACTTGATATCAGTATCACACATCGTGTTGAAATCATTATACATAATTAAAAAATAAATCACAAATATTAAAATTTATAATAGGTAATTCTAAAGCATTATCTCTGCGATGCTAATTTTCGACGTTTGCAATATTAATCTCACAACGGAAGGACAAGCCTCGCGGACGCATCAAAGGTGACTGACGACACCGGCACAGACTAAATAATAGTAAAAAATAGTACTACTATAGGTAATTAGGTCAAGTTCAAATGAGTAAGCGCCCCCTCCTACACCCCTCTACTCCTACTCCGCCACGCGCTTTCTTTTGCTAATACAAGAACTATAACCGTTTATAAGGTCCAATTGAATTATTTTTATTTTTGTATGAAAATAAAAATTGAAGAAATATTTTTTTTTCTTACAGGTGTTGTTGTTATGATGTAAATAATATATTCCCAAAAGGTCTTCAGTAAATTAAAAATTACCCTGTATATTTAGAACACTCAAGTTACTTTATTCGACTTACTTAACTTACCTTAATCTTACCTGCTGGATAGTATCAAAGGTATTTTGCTATCTCAGCAGGTTACAAGCAAGCGTTACTCTAATATACCGAATATTACTAGGTGGTATTGTTTTAAAGAAGGTGGAGAGTATTGAGTATTTGGGCCACTGAGTCACTGAGGATTAAAAAAAAACAACTTGAATATAAAAAGAGTGAGGAGGGCGCTGTCTGTCCGCTGCAACATGTCGGACCGCATATTTGTACGGTGTTCTAGTCAAGTAAAGGTTGCGCTTTTTAAAATTTATTGCCAGTTCTTTTACACGTGCAGTCTCTGCGTGAACTATAAGCAGAGGGCATACAGCGACCTACGAATACAATATAATGACGCGTTGAGGGTGCTGAAGGGTCTAAAGCTACTGCAGCACCTCCGCAATGTTCGTGGATGCTCACACGCACGGATTCGCTGTTATCATGCGCAAGCGCTGCGCCTTGGTAATACAGCGCGTGCGTGGCAGCCCCAAGACTATCGTGAGCGCTGACTGACCACTGGGACTCACAGATGTTGGCTCGCTGGATATGGTTGCATGCAGTCTTGTAGACTCGATTCTTGCTACTATCGGTGCAGTTCCTTATTTGTGTCGTCAATTACATTATTTTATTATTTCCAAATGTTACTAACGCCAGAGATTTAAAAAATGTTACTAACGACTTCTTTTTCGAAATAAATAACTTATTATTATTTTGGGGTATTTATATAGTATTCTCATTTGGTTGGGCTGAATAAATATATAAAAGAAATATAGTAAATAAATATACATAAATATATATGTATATATATTAAATATACTAACACAAATAATACATAAATAAATAAAACCCCACTATATATTATTACCACATATTATTATTATTATTATTTAGAACTCAGCTCAATCAGAAAAAATATATACTTATCAGCTTTTATCTTATAATATACTTAAGGCGACACCGCGAGAAAATGCACCTCCTTTCATCGAATAGTATAGGATTATGACACGACTAACAAAACTGAAATTTTGATATAGATAAATTCATGTCTTTATCTTAAATTTGCTTGTTCAAAAACAAGATTGTATAATTTTGACTCAATCATAATTATTTGCGAAAACACCTCTAAAAATCACTATAGTTAAAATTACAACGAAATTACTTAATCTATATGCTTGGGAATCACTCAAATACATTCATAACATCAATGTTCGTAATTTGCTTGCTCATTATTTTGATTACTTAAATATTTTAAGATTCTAAGGATTTCTAAGCGGTCTTAATCGTCGCGGGCGCTACGCAATATTAGACCTTATGACGGCGTTTTTAAGTTTTATAGAAATTATGTACTAACTCGGATTCAGTCGCGATAGCCCGCTTAAACGGTTTTCGATGTGTCGTCTTAAGAAATAACAGCCTGTATACGTGTAGTACCGAACGCGCACAACATCGTTAAGCGCCAACCCACATATCCATTTTTTATACTTCAAGCTTATAACGCGCAAGAACATGAGAAAGTGTGCGATTACGGGAAGAGCGTATGATAAATAATTATTGACATATATTATATCGTCATATTGTGTGTGTCATGTTGTATATATACGAAATAGGTCCACGCTGCAAGAACCACGCTCTCACAGAATACTAGCGCGCATTCTGATGTCCAATCAGAAGAATCACTTACCATCAGATAATCAAAAAATCCCTAAGTAAAAGACATCTTGTAAGTGTGACAGTCTACAGAAATTTGAACCTGATAGATGTAGAAGCTTTAAGTCAGTATGGCTTTTAGACATTCTCCTCCATAACGCACGCTCGTTGTCTCCTCACGTTTTACGATGATAAACATTTTCTAGTGCCGCTATTTGTCGACAGTTAACTGTACAGTCATGAGCGTAAATTATTAACAAAACTGGATGCCAACATAAGCTCGTGTGTACAATGATTTATTCATTGTAGCATTATAATCAATATAAATAGGACGACAAACCTACAGAATACCAGCGTGAAATAGCAGCATAACACAGTGTTTCGTATGGTTAGTGAAAAGAACTTAAGATTTTTTTTACTGGTAACGAGGCGGGATCTTAGTCCTAAGCTTAGAATGCATCTGCATTTTGATTATTATTTATCAATAGATGTCTAATAGACTACAGCATCTACTTACCATTAGGTGAACGGTGAGCTTGTTTGTCCACTTTAATTCTATAAAAATAAAAAGTTAAGGTCATAAGCCATTTTTTTTAAACAGCCAGAAAATATAGTAAATCAAAAATCTAAAATATTTTATGTAGAGAGAATATGCAATTATAGTCTCGCGTTGGCATGTAGATTGTCAATCGCAATACGGGACATCTCACACCGTTAATAATATATAAAAGTTATACTTGCCTACTAGGATAACGTCCTCCAGACGGAATTTCAGTCACGGCGGTCAGTCCCAACGGAGACTAGCCATCTGTACAGGACAAAGTTATGGTGTATGAGTGTATGCGCAAGCATAGGGGCACTCTCTATTCCCTCACTCTTATAGCCCGATGGGACGGTAATCTGACATGACTGGAGAAAGATCAGGCGCAGTATCAACGACTTCACGTGCTTACCGAGTAACAGGGGTGACACACCGCCAACTTCCTGACTCCGGGCTCCGGACAAGAAAACCAAATAATTGAATTTTGTTCCGACCCGGGATTCTAACCCAGGACCTCAAGATCAGCAATCGCGTTTATGACCACTAGACCAATGAGGCAGACCTACTAAGATACCCAAGGTACTAAAATGATATGATCGTTTCTATTACGCCGCCACAAGGCAAACTAAGATAATATTAACCATAAATAAAAAATAAAAATAAATTTTCAGTATAACCTATGATTTATCATATCGCTTGCGTTTTCAAATTTAACGTATATTTATAATATTTATTTAATATTTACGTATTTTGAATGTGACTGTACTCGTGATAATAGTAAGTGTGCTAACCTGCGAACTATGCTTTGTTTCTGTTTACACAACTGGTTGACTAGTATTTTATTGTATGCGCTTTGTTGTAACTTTGAATGGGCAAAGTATTAACATCGTTTGTTTGAGCCATAATTTATGTATTGGATTGTTTACCTATAAACTAAAAGAATTGGTAATTCATGATTATTTGTGTCAGCCTCTTAAAGAAAACACTCAAATACTAATTGTATTATTCATAAGTAACTATGTATTATAGGCTTATTATAAGACCTCATATAGTAATGATTGGGCGTGTGACCAACTGATGCCCATTCCGCGGGACAATCCCGCAATAGCAATTATACATTTGTTTCATTAATTATAACAAATCCACATTGTTATAATTAATGAAACATGTTCTTGCAAAAATTATTAGACGCATTAAAAATACTGTTCAACGTAAACACGTAAAAAGGTCAAAATGCTGGAAGATATATTCACACACAAACTCACTAATTAGAACGAACCAAACTGATTGTAGCATCATCTGCATCCATTGACTCTCTGTTTTTTTTTAACTTATTGAATACAATCCCATCTGGTGGTAAGTGGTTAAGAAGCCCTGGATGGTAAATCTAACTCTCTTAGCCTAACAAAAGCCTATTTACTTTTGCCTTGAAGACGCTCAGATTGTAATCGAAGGGAAAGACAGGCAGGTAGAATATACCACTCCTTTACTGTACGAGTTACGAAAGATAGAGCAAACCATTTGGTTCGAATGCACGGAATATGGACAACAAAGGGGTGAAGACATTATTCGATTATGAGGGGTAATAGGGGGGTAGTAGGCTTTCACTTTAAAAGTTTTTTCTTTATATATTGTCAAGTTCTTCAAACTATATAGTGGATCCTTTGTCCATATTTATATAAAACTAGTTGGCCAGGCAGATGTTGTTCTACCCTTTCCAACAAAGTCTAAATATATTTCGGGATAAAACTATCCTATCTGTCAAGGTCAAGCAAGTAATACACTTTTACAAAATTTCATTAAAATCGGTTAAGTGGTTTTGGAGATAAGCGTGAATGAATATCGTGATACGGCAATTTTATATATTAAGATGTTAATTTCTTGTTACTATGACAAAAAATTGTTCTAAATATCGCGTTTACTAAGCAATGAACTGGACTGTACTGTCACTGATCTATCAGTGAGAAAGATAAATTAGCAGATAATATTCTCGTTCATATGGAAGTCGGGTGCGTGTCGTTCTCTATGCACAGTAATAATGTCGACTGTAAGGTTGTGAAAACCCTTGTTTTTGTCACAACGTAAGTTTTTCAACACGAGTCCATTGTGGGAATTTTAGCTAAATTCATAATAAGTGGGTCTGTTTGCTAAATATTTACTGAGTTTTGACTAATTGATTTGTTGTCTAAATGTGATATTCAGTTTAACAAATAAAGTGGAGCTAAATCTATGTATACGTGTACCACTACAGGACACAGGCCTTCTCTTATTTCTGAGAGAATTTTAGGCCACGGGAATGCTGCCTCACGATGTTTCATTCATCACCGAGCACATAGAAAATTAGCACATAAAATTACTATTAACAGTTTCATTAATGCCGGCGAGGATTGAACCCGGGGTGCTCGCGTACTAAGCAATATTCGCCTAGGAACCTCTGCCGTAGTATGGGGGAATTTAGTATTAGCTGCTTTACATAAGAATGCCTTTTACATGTGCCTTGAACTATGCAAAGTCAATTTGGTAATATTACATAGGCCTCCCGCAGAAATTTCACAAAACATAATTGCGAGTCACCTGAATCCATCGACTTGATACGTATCTTATTATCAATATGATGGAATGATGACTTATTAACAATAAGTCATCAATCCATCATTATCATTTTCGTTCTTTTGTTGATAACTTGTCTACAGCGTGACAAAACAAACATATATTCCTTAAATCTGACCTCAATCGGTCTAGACTTTCAGAAGTTACACGATCATTTACAGACACAGCCATAACTATAGAGATGTAAAGATGTAAATGTATATAAAATTAAAGTTAATTGAAAGGGTATAGAGATGTTGTGTACGTTTTAATGTGCCTTTTTAACATATCTTGAGCAAAAACCAGTATTTTATTATTCCAACTACACTTAAATGGACGCATAACTTCCAAATTATCCGGCTGATTTTTTGCTTGTTCACAAACCATACGTTCCGTTTCCGAAAAATTCGTAAGTACTAAAATTACTGCATGTTGTTATAATGGACGGACTGAGTGATATGTATTTTTGACGTCGCGTCGGTAGTTTTACACTTGCCCATCAAAAATTATTTTTAAGTGAATTCGAAAGAGGTGTGTTTGGTTCGTTGCAAAAAAAACATATGATATTTTTCAATTACCTACAGTCTGATGATTTGAAGAGAGGAATAAGTTGATAAAGGGTTAAAATAGGAAAATAATTATTGCGCGTTGCCGGGTGAAGTAATTTACCTTTTATAAATTATGATATTTTAACAATGCAATCTTTGAAAGTCATGAAATGAAATGAGAGTGAGATTCTAAAGATATCGTTGAATAATGAGGTTATTTCTTTGTCTCGCATATACCAATTCTTACTATTTTTCGTAGTCAACTCTCTCACCAAACATGACACAAGAACTTAGTGACCTCCAATATCTTTGAAATTTTCAAACAATATATGATAGTCATTAATGTTTATATAAACAATACATGATACATTTAGTACGACGATTTAGACGCTTCAGTAGTGATTTTGGTTTTGACATCATTTGATTGCAGTAACCCAGCACTGCAGGGCCCCCTGGTCACGAGTTCGGACCCAATACTAAATATTTTTTAGCAGCGAGATGGCGGCCACTGGAAGTTTTTAAGAAATAATTGTCCCCTTTATATTCTTTATTTTAAATATTAATTTGAAATGTAAAGATTTTTTAGGGTAATTTCAAAAGTGCAAAAATTTATGTTCAACCCTGTATATACTAGTATAGTAAAATGTATAAATAAAAAAAACAAATAAATATAAACCCAAAAAGATAGAAGGCCTCTGCAGGGGACACCTAACGGCCTAGGGTTAGGGAAAAAGGTAAAAAACTCTGCGGACGATTCGGGCGGTATCGAGGAGCACTGCTTTCTGCATTTGAGCCCGGAGCGGTCCGTCGCGGAGTCCCAGTCGCCTCAGGTGACCTGAGAGGCTAACCGGCAGACCACCCCACATGTCGATCACCTCGTACGCTAGGTCCAGATATTTTGTTCCCTTATCTGTTTCCGATTTCACGAGGTTATCATCATACGGAATAGTAATGTCAACCAAAAATATCCTTGACTGTGCCTGGGCCATGAGCACAATGTCAGGATTATTCGCAAGAATAGTCCTGACTGCGATGATGGCCCGGTCCCTGTAGAGCCTGGCGCGGTCATTTCTGAGCAAGGCTTCCGGCAAGTACTTATAGTAAGGCAGTTTCCGATCCACGAGACCGTATTTCAGAGCGAACTCCTAGTGTAGAATCCTGGCTACTAGATTGTGTCTGAGCAAGCTCGACAGATGTCGACGGAGCCATCCTTTAAAATATATCTCCGATAGTTGTTGGCAATATTATTATTATTATTTGTTAATAAGTCTGTATGTGCTACAACTACGACAGTGGTTGCGACTTTGTATTAGATACGGAGTGGCTAGAGGAGTTTCAATCTAGTGTCTGTGTTTTGGGTCAGAAAAGTTTTAAAGCTTCATGGGTCATATCTGTGTTTTGGTCACACTTCAGCTACTACAATATGCCCAAAAAATTGCCAAAAGATTAACGATGTGCTCGTGGTCGAAACAAGCCGACAAAAGTTTTAAGGTCTATCCTATAACATGATAAGCATGGCAACCCTAATAAACGAGGTTTGTGTGTATAATTTTAATTGAATTGTTAAACACTAGTATGATTTAATTTAGCATCAAATGTAATTTATAATTAAATATAATGATTATGTATACGTTGAATTCACACTTACATGTTATGAAACTCTACAACTAAAATCAGCCCCAACAGTTAACTAATGAGCTTCTTCTATAATAATGGTGTAGTAGGTATTATTGTTAATAAATAACTACATCATACAAATTTACTAATTTTATTTGTGTATCTTTCCGCTTAAAGTTTAAGGGACATTCAACAAAAGAGCCTACTCCTTTTTAAAAGGTCGGCATCGCTCTTGCTATTATTCTGGTGTTGCAGTTATTTATGGACAAAGGTACTATCAGATGGGACGCATGCTCACTTACCAACGTTCTCGATCTCATCTATTAAAAAAAAAACTGAAAAATAACAAGACCGGCGATAGACAGCGGCATCAAAACTTCTAGTCCTGCAATTGTCATTCTGTCAGTAAAGAGTGACAATTAAAACGAATCCTTTTATATATTCATAATGAAGAAGCAAATACTTGATATATAGGTGCGAATTATCCGGCATCAGTCAATCGCCAAGGTCTTGTTCGTCAGTCAGTTGGGTGTATCGCACGCGGGTCAGATTAAAAATACACTCTAATCACCAATTAATAAAATAATTTTTCGGGTCTGGATGATTGTAAACTGCCCAAATGATATCGGAGAATCCTAGTGTGGAGGTAAAAGTAAAAAGAATAAGAAAACGGAAAATACTATTAGGATTTTTTTATCCTTCAGACTTAACCAAGATGACTTTCTACACTCGCTAACACTAAAAGAAAATTATACCAAGTGATTATTTTTTTAACTTTGTCCTAAAAAATTAATATACCACGTTTTTCATATTCCCACATTGTCATCGGATTTTGAGCTGTGTTCAAAATTTTAAGCCTCTAGCTCATCGGGAAGCGTCGAAATTTGAGTTGCAAGATTCCACCCGGAACGACAGATAGACAGACAGACAAATAACAAAGTGACTTAATAAAAAATAACACTGTCTGTCACGTGACTTGGCATTGAGATAGCATGTGTATGTATGGGTGGGAATGACACCCATTCATTTTTATAGTTTTCTACTAGCGTTAACGATCGTAGACTAGAATTTATTGACATTTACTACGTGGTAGAGCCATGCTGCAGATATATTAGTAGTATAGTTGTAGCACGAATGGGTCGACTCGAGCGGGGAAGGACCACGCTCTCACAGAATACCAGCGTAAAATAGTAGCTTAACATTGCTGTATTTCGTATGGTGAGTGTAGAGAACCGGAGACCCTTTTTACTGGAAAAGAGGCATTCCATCTTAGCCCTCACGGGTGACAACGCATCTGCATTTTGATTCTTTATTGAGCATAGATGTAGATGTTTATGGGTCTCTTATGTGTGCTCGTTTGTCACCCTATTCTATAAAAAAAAAACCACATAAAATCTCCCTTCAGTTTCAAATTTCAATGTAAAATAAATGGTTGAGGTGCATATGTATGAAGATTTTGATAACAAATTTAAAGTTACGTAACGAGTATGAATTAATGGTTTATAAGAAAAAGGAGGTGTTAGAGAAATGAGGACACAAGGTCAGAACGGCGTACCAACATTAAAAAGAACTTAAGATGTTCGATACTGGACGGAGAAAGCAACACATAACTTTATAGGGTGTAACAAAATACAAGATTGCAGTTGATTTATGTCTTGAACTTGTGCGTAAGAAGGAGACAAAAAGAGTAAAAAGAGACGTATGATCTTAGGTACCGTAATCGCTCCAGATGTGAGGTATTTCTCGGTAAAGGCAGTTTCGAGTAAATACCAACCAGGAAACCCGTACGCGAATGTGTATTTGAGATTTAAGTCCCGGATAAACTGTTTAGCAATGTTCAAAGATTACGGTCAAGTATCCTAAGGGTTATATATATTATGTTTGAAAGCGATGTACTTTACAAGATCATATTAAGTATGCTGACTAAATACTTTGTGAAAGTTTTGATATTAGATATAAAAGGGTTTATTTACAATTTCATACATTCCATTCATGACAGCCTATAAAAATTACTGATTAAGGTTGTATAGGCTGCAAATAGGCCTCCTCCATAGATTGCCTTATACGGGGGATTTTGCTATAGTTGCCGCGCTTGGCAAGCCGGTTGGTAACCGCAGTTTTTTATTCTTTTTAGTTGTAATCAGGAAGACGCTGCTGCCCATCTCCTGATTTGTTTCCCTCTGTCGCCTCTTACGACACCCACGGGATATGGGGTAGTGGATATTCTTACACCGCCACTATACGGTAATTTATCAAGTATGAAAAGAAAACATAAATGTACATATTTGTACCATACAAGCGTTCAGTGTAGGCCAACTCGTATTCAGATTGTAGCTCACCAATCCTTGATTTTTTGTTAAGAGAATTATTTGATGGGTTTTAGATATTGATTTTCATTTCGCCGTGAATGTTGTGTAAAGAGCCGTGAATTCTCAAGGGCTGCAACAATAATTTACATTAAATGTTAAACTGTGGAAACATTCAGAACTTAAAATTGCAATAAATAATTTCATTAATGCCGTATGGATTCAATCCCGGGTTGCGGGCACCCGCAAATAATTAAAATCATATAACGTATCTATTAAATCTAATATATATAACTTAATTTTTGTTTGGTAATATTTTATGCGCTGCCATACCGTTCATCAGATAGCGGTAAAACTTTGTCAAGTTATTGCTTGCACTTGCACGAACGTTATAGGCATAGTACAATAGCGCGCGTATCGCAACAACAAATTTATTTAAAAGTTATGTTTCATTTAACTTCAATTAATGTATTAATCATTCCTAATTAAACAATACAACTTTTCCAAATTTAAAACGATATTTCCACAATTATTTCTTCTGCGCCAGGTACCAACTCGTAACGTATAAAAACGAGCAGTACAGTCGAATTGAGAATCTCCACTCACACCACATAAATTGCAACAAGCGTTTAACTTTCCACTCGAGGCGTGGCCGCGAGCTGAATTGTGTGATGAAATCTCTTTATTGTGGCCCTTCACAATTCACATCCTATCGCTAATGTGAAGAAAGCACAGCGCACAGCTGCTGCTTTTCGCTATCTCCAATACGGCTAATAAATTTTACTTATTTACTACTTTTGTTAAGTGACTTTGATTACGTGAGAATGGTTCTTGTAATATAAACCTTTGTATTCTGTGTCGCTTCTTAACGCTATTAAATATAAAAACATAATTGCACTATAATTTTAGAGGTATTGAGCAGCTATGATACGTCTAAAGATATTTCCCATAAGTAAGGTGTTTGTGTTTAAAATTAATACCAGGGAGAAATAGCAGCTTAATGCTGTTTTGTTTTGTATGGTAAATGTAGAGAAACGGAGTCCCTTTTTACTGTAAACTAGGTATTCCTTCTTGGTCATCAGGGGTGACAACGTATCTGCATTTTGATTTTTAATTGAGGATGTCTATAGGCCGCAGTATCTACTTACCATTAGGTAGACTGTGTGTTTGTCCACTTATTTTATAAAAAGAATCTTACGTTTTCACCGTGCCATCTATGAATTAGTTCGTAATAAGCACTACATAAAACAAGACGTTATTTTCTTTTCAGTATCTTGGTGAGTGCAAAAGTGATCATAAAATATATTAATGTAAGAGCAAGGACTCAGTGGATAGCAGAGTCATCGGGGCGTTTGACGTGCATGATTAATACACTCATACGTAGTGGAGTCATACTTTAGCTATATTATATTTTAAGCATGAATGGGTCGGCTCGACCGAAGAAGGACCACGCTCGCACAGAATACTAGCACAGTATAATAAAAACATAATACTAGCGTGCGTAAAATAGCAGCTTAATCCTGCTTTGTTTAATATGGTGAGTGTAGAGAAACGGAAATCTTTTTTACTAGATACGAGGCATTTCATCCTAATCCTTAGGGGTGACAACGAGATGTCTATGGGCCACAGCATCCACTTAACATTAGGTGGACTATGTGCTCGTTTGTCACCCTCATTCTATAAAAAAAACACGGTTATGTATTAGTTACTTGAGAAGCGGCTTGTTCTAATGTTTGCCAAACAACCGACATGAACGCTACGCAGATACTCCTCTCAACTCAGGCATTAGTTTATGTGTTAAGCCTGAGTGTATGTAGAGCATTTAACAAGTGAATCACAACACGTGCGTTTGTCATACAAATGTTTAATTGTAAGCCAGTGCTTAACTCCAATAGCCATCACATTATACACTTAATCCCCTATTTTTCCACATGTGGCGCGGCGACAGAGACCTTACCAACGAGAGATCTCCCCTTTTCCATCCACGGTTAAACATTACAAAGTAAACTTTTTATTCATATTTAAATAAAATATAAAAGTTTTTATAGTAAAGCCCATTCAAAAAAGAAACAGAAACTTTTTTATTTAATATGGATTATATATAATACTTATTGAAGTCACTCTTATGTGTAATTTACCACTGGTTCGGAAAAACCTCTGTCCTGGGAAGAACCAGCAAGACACACAGCGGGACCGTTCTTTTTTGGAAAAAAAGCAGTTAGAAATAGCTTGTTATCGATCACCTCATTCCCAGAGGTTAGTATCATGCATAAATTCCTTAATATTATAATAAACCTTTTTATACAAACTTAGTTTAATAAAGTTCTTGAACGTTAAACAAATTATCATTATAATCAGTTCATACTTTGCGAAGCGTGACATCGCGTAACGTAAATAAAAAACATAGAGTCGAATTGTGAACAGACCAAATTTACCATGTAGTGGCGGCGTAACAGAAACCACTACCTTATACTGTCCGTGGGTGTTTTAAGAGGCGATAGAGTGAAACAAACCAAAATGGCAGCAGCGTCTTCTTAATAAAAACTAAAGTAATTTGGAAAATCCAAATGTGCACGCCTCATGAGCGTTTTCAATATCTTTTAAACGTCTATGAGTCTGATAACAACCAGAAATAGGGACCATTCTGAGGATAAATGGAAACTTATTCAGAAAGATTTATTTCATTTCGTTGCGTATATTTTTCTGAAACGTGAAGACAAACGACTGCACCGATTAGCTGACAGCCGTACTAATATTTTTTTTAACTAAGTTTTTGTAAATATAACTAAACAAACGTATAAAAAAATACTCTGACTTTATAATTATTTAATATATCTAGTTTTCAAAACATCCCCTTTTTATTGATTTAGTGTCTATATAGAGACATACTACCAATTTTATTGCAAAATCGTCACATAGCGGCATGTCGAGAGTAGAGCACTATCACACGCTCGCGCGTGTTTTTTTATAGGATAAGGGTGACAAACGAGCACACAGTCCACCTGATGGTAAGTGGTTGCTGTGGCCCATAAACATCTACATCTATCCTTGATTACGAATCAAAATGCAGATGCGTTGTCATCCTGACTGAGGACTAAGATAGAATGCCTCGTTTCCAGTAAAAAGGGTCTCCGGTTCTCTACACTCACCATACGAAACACAGCAGTGTTAAGCTGATATTTTACACTGGTATTCTGTGAGAGCGTGGACCTTCCCCGGTTGAGCCGACCGTAAAATATAGCTGCAGCATGGCTCTACCACGTAAAATATAACTACAGCATGGCTCTACCACGTAAGGTGTGCAATTAAATACTACGTTTGCTAACCCGTCTGCCAAGCGTGGTAACTATGGCAAATATTTCGTATGGTGGGTCTACGTTCAGTCTATGTTTAATTCGACTACTTTTGATGGGCTGTAACAGTGAAAGAATTAAGAACTTCCTTCTTTCTTAAAGTCAGATAAAAATAACATAATAATTTTGACACTTATTGAGATTGTCATTATACCTATTCTCACACGCAAAAAGTATTCATCTATATTTACTTCAAGACAGTGTTTTTTTTTTATGATTGATTGCATTCAACCGGTTATATTAAAAATCAGACCAAACCAGTTCCGTAACGAGCAGCGATTAAGTTTCAGCTCATGACCAGTTCGAGTTAAACAATTTGACTGCCCGATGGTGCGCTTTCGCAACTGTTCAGTGACTCTAATTAGTGTTGCTTGCATCCGTAGGTTTTGGTTTGAGACTAGGTAGCCCCAGAGGTGGAATAAATGTCGACAGTGCCCTAGGCCAGCAGCTCTTCAGCACCCCTCTGGCGGCCATATTTATTAATTGTAACTACTTATTTATGTATAAACTATGTTATTATTTATTATTATGGTTAAATTGGAAAATAATGCGACACGTAACGCGTGAATGAAAAACGTGATGAGAGAGTGAGGCCTTTAGAATATTATACATAAGCAAGTAAGGTGAGGGCGATGAAGGAGTAGTAAAGTAGACGAGGCACGCTTTGGAAGCTCTAATTCTCTATAAAAAGTATAATTTATTTTATTTTATGTAGGTACCTACTTACTTAATTTTTTTTCGTTTGAATACTTCTGCGTGCGCCCCTTTGTAACCTTGCGCCCCTAGGCACATGCCTAGTTGCCTTAAGGATAGTCCGCCACTGGGTACCCCTTCTTACTTGAATAGTGGCTAGAATTTTTTATAGAAGTTTTGACAAACCAGCACATTGTCCACCTAGCGATAAGTGTATGCTGTGGCCCGTAGACTCGTAAATGTATCCTCCATTAACATTCAAAATACATATGCCTTATCTCCCCTGGAGGATGCCACGTTACCAATGAAATGAGTCTCCGGTTCTTGCCACTTACTTCTTGCTACAGCCACAACACGTTACAGTTCCAGTTGCTTGTGTATTTATATACTTTATTTATTTAAATTTTATTTGAGCACATGTACAAAACTACGAACTTAATGCCGCAAACCATTCTATACCAGTCTACCTCCAGGGTTTGCAAAATATTGGGTGCATAGTGCATAGAACTTCGAAATCTATATCCAAACTATATATGCATAAATACATACAATAGAACTGAAATGCTGCCGGTCTAGTCAAAAAATATCATCATCATCATCGTCATCATCATAATCACCGTCAGCTATGCAAAGTATTAGCGGTCATTAATCACCAGGATAATCATCTAATTTGACAAACACTAGTGATATCTCTATACTCATTAAGCACCTTTGTTTTTTTGTAAAGAAAATAACTTGACCGTATCAACGCACTTTTTGTCTTAATAATCCATCACATTCAATCACAATTTCACTGCTGAGTATAGGTCTCCCCTATGAAATTCCTCATAGCGGAATATTCGCCATAACTACCACGCTTAGAAAGCCGGTTGGGAACCGCAGTTTACTACAATTTTGAGTACTTATCATAAAGATGCTGCAGCACTTTTCCTGTTTCATTTCCCTCTCTCATCTCTTATGACACCTACTCGATGATATTATATTTATCAAATGGCAAAGTAAGACCATAATTGTAGAGAAAATTTTAAATCTCACAAAGAAATGGTCGAGTGTGGTAAATGTCTATTTTTCGCGAAACAATAGTGAGGTCGTTACACCCATTGATGCGTGTAAGCAATTCAAAATGCGCGGGGAATTCGAATTTAGAAGCACAGTCTGCGTCCTTGCATGTCCTCGCCCACTGCGTGTGTGTTTGCTGCATAATTATTGTCAGGGTTATCTGTATTTAAAAGTTAATCTTTACTTAAACCAGTGTATGTTAATTAGCTTAAGTGCTTTCTCAAATAACAATGTAACAACGTCGCCTTACATCGCCACGACCAAACATTATTGAGAGTGATTTGACAGCAAGTAAGATTTCGTAACGCTGTTTCAAAGTATTATTTTCATGGCTAATTTCTTTTTACCCGAATGCCCCAGAAGGAGAGTAACGTTTTTCGAGAGTATGTATGTATGTATGTATGTTTATTTTTTGGCACGCTCTATAGCCAAAATGGCTTGATGGATTTTAACATATCTTTATATGTCGTTAGATTTATCTTAATGGAAGTGACATGGGGTATAATTTTTTTCTCTTTTCAGTAAACTTTTTTACACAGTCGGGTTTTTTAATTACTGCTTTAACCTTTAAGTTTGTTATATTTTAAACACAGATTTCTCCCAGCGCATCAGCACTTAAAATTGCAATTAACGTTTTCCTAGGTCACCCATAATTGACCTTATCTCTGGTACTGCATCCTAGGCCACCTTCGTTCTCAACCGCCAGCCTCAGCGGAGACTAGCTATCTGCACAGGACAGGATTATAGTGCTCAAGTGTATGCTCAAGCACAGGTGTACTCTCTATTCCCTTATTCTCATAGTCCGTAGCAAATTAGTGTTCCACTGAGTACGGATGAGCGAGTAAGTGTTTTTTTGATAGCGTAAACTTATACATATTATGTCATCTCCTGTACAGTCGATGCAATTCGGTTATTTTGAAGTCGGCGGTGTCTAAATTGGCCAGGTGGTTACCACAATGTGTTTGCACGGCAAATGGGTTTTTATGTTAATTCTAGTATTGTTATTGCTAACAAAAAACTATGAAAATAAATGGGAATGATATCTTAGGGTCAGTTCACACCGAGACGCGACGCGACGCGATGCAGCGATGCTTCGTCGGTAGGCGCAGCATACAAACCGTGTAAGGCGACGCCACGAGACATTTTCGAATTATCTCAATAAAATAAAGTTATATTTTGTAGCACTATCTTAAAATGTTCGCGCCGCGTCGCGTCGCGTTGCGTCTCGGTGTGAGCTGACCCTTAACGTTAAGTCACATGACTGACATGTGGCATATCGTTTATTTTTATGTTTTATATAAGCGTAACTTGTAACTATTGTTAAAAGTCAGTTTAGCTACGGTACGGTTTCTTTACTCATGTGGTTTAGCTAACGGATTGAATTCAGTTTGTTTGTGTATTGTTGTGTAAGGCGAGTGCCTAATGAAATATATAAAAATTAATATTTGTTTGTTCGTGTTTTATGCGCTGCCATACCGTTCATCAAATTGCGGTAAAACTTTGTCAACTTATTGCTTTCACTTAGCGAAGGTTATAGGTATAGTATAATTAACTTACAGTAGGTGGCGCGCGTATCGTACCGACAAATTTATTTGAAAGTTATATATCATTCAATTTCAATGAATGTATTATCATTCCTAATAAAACAATATAGCTCTTCCAAATTTAAAACGATATTTCCACAATTATTTATTTTGCGGCAGAAACGCGCCGGGTACCAGCCAGTAGCTTATAAATAGTAATTGTTGACAGAAGTTTGACACCATATAATTTTATTGCACAACTTTAATGGCAAAAGGCCTTTAAAACGTAATAGAAACCCTTTATATAATAGAGCTACGCTGTGGTCTATTATGGCCAGGTTGGCTTAGCTGAAAAACTAATTTAAAAGTAAAGTAATGTAAAATAAAGTTAGAGCTGATATATCCTATGCTCATTCAGAGAGGGTTTAGGGGACGAAATACATCTATTACAATATCTCTTATATATATATAAGTCCACTACTGAACGTAGGCCTCCCCCATAGATTAATATATATATGTCAAAACTCATAACCGGTCAAAACCACTTTTGACTGCAAAAATCAGGCAAAAATTGTTTAGACCGATGCCCTTAGTCAAAAACAGTTTTGACTGATTTTTGTAGTCACAAGTGGTTCTGACCAACGTTCTTAGTCAAAAGTAATTTTGCCTCATTTAAAGTTCAGACTATCGGTGAAAACTCGCAGTATCAGTGACAGTAGTAGAAAAATAGGTTAAGGTGCGGCTGGGGTGGCCCTTGAGCCACCCTAAAGCCGCGTACATTACAACAATATAAAATATTATATTGAAAGAATATTTGAACTTTTTTAATTTCAAAAATTCATAAGTATAAGTCAAAAGTAGTTTTGACTAATATTCTTTGTCAAAACCACTTTTATCCGATATAATTTGATCAAAACCTCTATAACCCAATAATTTTGCAGTTAAAAGTTGTTTTGACTAACGTCCATAGTCAAACCTACTTTTGACTGCAAAAATCAGTGAAAAGTGGTATTGACCAACGTCCTTAGTCAAAACTACTTTTACCTGACTTTTGCAGTCAAAAGTGGTTTTGATCGGTTAAGAGTTTTGACTGTAACATATATATTGATTTTGCTATAGTCGAGTTGGCAACCGCAGTTTTTTATTTTTATTCAGCTGTTATCAGGAAGATACTGTTGCCCATCTCCTGTTTTAGTTTCTCTATATCGCCTCTTTCGACACCCGCGAGACGATATGGGGTAGTGGGTATTCTTACACCGCCACTAAACGGTCGATTAGATGCTGATAACTATTACTATTACAATAATTCTTCTATTTCATGTGCCTTTCGAGACACAGTTCAAGATTTTATGGAGTCATTGCCTTGTGTCTAAAGTTTGACTTTGTAAGGTAATTTTAACCTACTTCCGCGTTCGCAAAATGAGTTGCTTAAAATTCTGCTCGTTCAAAGGCGTCAAGCTCATTGTTCGCTTTTAAACATGTTTCTCCTACCTTGGTACTGTTTAGGCTAAAAGGGTCATCAGTCAGTCAAGTTTTTTTAAATCTCAATAATGAGAATTTTGATTACGACTTGAACGAAGATTTTAAATTCATACAAATCACCTTAGGAAAGAACGTGCATTTTAAATTCATATATTTCGTCCTTAAATTAAGAAGATTTGAAAGATAAAAGTTAGTCGTAGCTTCTAGAGATGGTAGGTAGTAGAAATAATAGGCAGGACCGAGTAATGCTTTTAAATTAGATTTGGCTGCATCTGTAGCCTTCTTAGTTCGAAGTTTATTACAAATGCTCATGAGCTTCAGTAGTCACTCAACTTAGAAACTAGACTAATAGATTGTTTTCACTTCAGTTTATATAAAAAAAGCCTAGTTCGTTAGTAGGATGAAATCGTGCAGGTGGTAAGAGCGGCATTCAGAGAGGAAATAGAGTGCGTTAATATTATAGCGGATACCGTGAGGTAAATATAAAAGAGGGTCTCTGTACTAGCTGATTTTAAGAACGGGTACCGAACCAACGCCAGTACTTGGTGACGTCACTAGAAGCACAGATGCATTCTGTCAGATCAGTCGGTTAGGAGTTATAACTAACCATTAAGTAAATTTGTTGAAAACGAGTGACAGTCTCGTACCGGTAAGCGAAGTGTGGGGCGGACCCCAATTATATGCAGTGACGACCTGGTAAGAGATGCAGAAAGTTGATAGATACTGATGGATCTAGATCTAGCTTTAAGGCATTCTTTAGGGGAGATCTATGTATAGCAGTGAACTTATGAGTGGCCGATCATGAACAATTGCACCGTCAGGGAACCGCAGGTGCTTCGCCGAACTTTTAAAGTGCAAGCCTTATCTGTTCGCAATAATTGCTGGTGGTAGACGATTCGATTAGAAGAAAACTCACAGTAAATACCGAAACCGTATGGTGGTGGACCGCCAAGCATTAAGATGGTGTGGATAGTGTCGTTTGTCGTGATGTGCTGTGGTGGAATTTGGGAATTAATCCGGTAAATTCATCTGAGCGCTCCCCTGGTAAAAGCGACGAAAAGTGCAAAGTATGCAATATCTATTCATAGCAATTCTTAATAATTTCTGATCTAGAAATATCGAGTAAACTTTCCCAAAATTTTTCGTATGTATTAACATTTTCCCAAAAGACCAAAACGATCACTGCACGATTTTTATCTAAGTGCTTAAATTAGAAAAGAGTAAACTAAGAATATCACTTAAAATGTAATATCTTTTACCGATTCACGTAGTTGTACGCACAAATAAAATAGTATATCGAAGACCTAGGAAATAAGTAAAGTTATTAATCACTGTCGACTTCAAGTTGAAACAGCCATGAAGCTCATTATTCAGCCGAGTTTATTCCGTATCTTTAACTGATGTAGTTTAAGCGGACTGTGTTGTCGAGAACGGAATATAAACATGCCATCAAGAACAGTATCCTCTGATCCTTTTATTGTATCGATGTTGTAGGAATATCTGTAACCAGCTCTGTAATAAATAATCTAATAAATGTAAGATATCCTGCAATAAATGTCAGCATCTGTTACAAGATGGACGTTTGTAAGCTGATTTTAAAGCTATCGTTAATCGAAAGATGTTTTAGTATAGAAATTTAATATATCCATGGGTTTATGTGGAATTTTGAATTTTAAGATAAATAAAAAGTATGCTGAGATTTTGCTATAAAATGGAAACTAAGCCTCAACTTGTATGCCATATTAAAAATATATGAATAAATTAAATTTATATTTAGACCATTTTAATAGATTTTGTAGGAATGCGGTTCTAAGACGCGGTGATATGACGGAAATTGTGTGATGTGGAAGTATGACTCTGAAATTGTATGGTTGATACAAGATGTAACCAGGATTAAGAAATGAATGTTTCTTTGGTTTGGCCATGTAGAAAGAATGAATGAGGGAAGGATAACAAAATGCTGAAGAAGTGAGTAACACGCGGTAAAGGCCGCGGAAGTTTAACGAAAAAATCGGTGATATATAGAAGTTAACAATATTAACTACCTACTACTTTTAATTTGGGCCTTCTTCGACGAGCATGTATGTGAAGATAAAATTTGAAATAATAGAGATAGGTGTGTCAGGATCGCACCGTAATCTCTGCCTAACCCTCTGGGTGACAGTAATGACAGTTTATGTATGTATGTGATTTGACAATATTTTAATTGGTTTTAATGGATAAGGATAATTTTATTGACAAAAACATCAATCACTATTGTTTAAATTTGTTTACAAAATAAAACCGATTTTGCTGACATGAGAATTGGTTTATTCAAGGGACGGCATCAAAATTTAAATACTAAGGGCTGAATTTTAAATCATATGATAAAAAAAATTATATAAAATATTTTGAAAATTATATTGAATATTGGTTATAATTTTTTACCACGTTTTATCAAGTCATTTTCTTGTTTGTCTGTCGTTCCGTGTGGAATTTAATAATTGATTTTAAATTAACATCCCGATGTGCTGGAAACTTGAAATTTTGAATATAGCTCAAATTCGGATTACAATGCAAGAATATAATAAAAAACGTGGTAAAAAAAATAAAAAAGTATACACATGTTTTCTGTAAAATATCTGTTTTGTAAAATAAAAATAAAAGTTTTCACATGTTTAACTGTTTTTGTTTCACTTTGTTGCGTGTTCATAAATGTTCATTTTTTTACTTTTATATTCAATTAGGTTAAAAATCAATTGGATGAATAATTTTTACGTGACGGTTGAAAAATTGGATCAAAGAAGACAGTAGTGGTAATACTAGTATGTTTTGTCAATGATGATCCACATAGCAAGTAATAGGCAATGTAGTTGTAGATTTAATTTTATGATTTCAGAAATTTTTATTTTCCAATCTGTTTAAAAAAAAATCTAACTCCAGTTGTTGCAAATATTACACATCTAAATATATACATACAACGTTACAGTTAACCAAAAACACCAATTGTTAATAGGGAAAAAAATGCGTATCAAAACTAAATGCTTAAGCTGTCAAACTGACAGCTAAAATAACCGTAGCGTTTTCATCGAAACGTCAAATGCTTCATCACTAGCAATTAAATGTCAAGAGATTAAACTTGACATTGCACAGTGACCTTCATCTCGCGTATCTAGGCCACATTTAGGCCGAGAGCTTGCTCGATGTCAATGACTTTGCTTAAACTTTGGATGTTATGAATGGAGAGTATCTAGGTTAATTATGTTTGCTCCGACATGAATAAAAATGAAATAAATGATATAAACAATCATGCTTGTGTATAAATGGATATGTATTATACGCGCGTTATAATCAGCTGCTTTTTTTATTCCAGTTGTCAATATATCTTCCAAACTGCTACTAATTCTTATTGTAATTTCATAAAATAATTTTTATATATTGAATTTTCCTGTCCGTGTGTATGCGACTGAACTCCTCCTAAACGGCTGGACCGATTTTGATGAAATTTTGCGTGTTTCATTTAGTTGATTCGAGAATGGCTTAGATTCACAATTGGACCCGGTAGATGGCGCTGTTGTCGAGATCCAGAAATCATCCGTGCGATACTAGCCGGGACTAATAATACTAGCCGGGGCGGGGCTAGTATTATTAAAAGTACAAGCCGAAATCAAAGAACTGAAGTGAATAGAATAATTTGACATTCTGAAGACTGGGCCCCGACTTTATAATGTGAAATTAATATATTTTTTTAAGACAGCTTTTATTTTTGTTTAAAAGTTAATTTATTGTGAATTTATTTCATTGGTTGGTATGTTGTAAAAAATACTTCGACTTATGTAATGATGGTTTTCCTCGATTTAGATTTGGTCAGAAACTGTCTAGGATCCATCGAACTGCTTTCATTCTCTTAAACTCTTTTTATTCAAATAATGTAATATTTAATTCGCTAACCTGGAAGTAGTATTATTTTATTCGAGTGTAAGTTTTACTGGTCCTTTGTGAGTTACTATTCTTACTAATTTACGTTACGATGTAATTACTTGATGTGATTTTAAAGTGCGAGGTTCTTTAATATTAATCTTCATCTTCTGAGTGTCAAAGAATACATTTTATATAATAATATAGAATTAACGGTCTCATAAAACAAAATCACGATTGCTGGAGCATACTTTGATGAACGCTTCATTTTGTATATTTAATAATAGGATACCCAAAGTCGCATTTTTTACTTTAAAATATGATTTGAATTGTTATTTAAATTTTAAATTAACAACTCAGCTAGTTAAGACAGAACTCGAGATATTCATACTAGTGTACTATGAACAAGTATCTGAAATTACAGTACCTTTTTCTTTAATGAGTCACGCTATTGTTTTATACGTGGTGGAGTCACGCTGCAGCTATATTATGATTGTACCACGAATGGATCGGCTCGACTGGGGTAAGATCACCCTCTCACAGAATACCAGCGTAAAATGGTAGCTTAATACTGCTGTGTTTCGTATGATGAGTGCAGAAAACCGGACACACATTTTACTATAAGCGAGGCATTCCATCTTAGACCTCAGGGGTGACAACGCATCTGCATTTTGATTCTTAATTGAGGATAAATGTAGATGTATATGGGCCACTGCATCCACTTAACATCAGTCACTGTGTGCTTGCTTGTCACCGAAAAAAATGTTTGCATTATTTAATTGTTTGTAATTGTTTGTATTATACATTTAATTGCAATTAAGGCCTTGAATCAAAGTGAAATTTGAATCCGAATTATAACTTGTTGTTGAACTATTATTAGGCTTATTTTGAATACAGATGAGTCGGTCACTTTCTCACAAGCGAGAGTTACTAGAAATCGCGTGAATACATGCCATTGATAGGCCAATTCATTAACAGGTGTGCTTTTCGACGTTTACCGGATACTTACACATCTTAATGGGTGCCAAACTGATGGAAAAGTGTCTTAGCAGAGTGTGTGAATAGGTTCTGAGTTCATTAACTACACAGGACATAGAATAAAATAGAATAGAATCATTTTTATTTAACATAGGTTACAAGAATACTACTTGAAAGTCTTAGCTTTACCACTGGTTCGGAAAAAGAATTCTGTCCTGGGAAGAATCAGCAAGAAACCCAGCAGGACTTTATAGTTATATAATTACATATTTGTTATAATTACATATTACGTTATAATTACATATTCGTTTATCAGTGATTTTGACAATTAATTTCTAATCATTCCTGGCAAATCCTATAAAACTATAATTAATCAAAGCTGGACCAAAAACCTGTAAATTGAAAACACATTACTTCATGCGAGCCATCTTACAGTCTTTTAGCCCAATCCTGAATATAGGTTTTACCATCACTATTTTATATATGTGTGTAAAATAGAGGCACATACACGTCCTCATCTACTTGTACCCGATCTAAGGCTTCTACGATAAACTTTTTTATATAAATAAAAGTAACGAACGGATATACGGGATCTTAACAAACCATTGCGACATGAATACCAATTATTTGTGTGTTTTTTTAAGTATATGGGTGACAAACGAGCACGCAATCCACCTGATGGTAAGCGGATGCTGCGGCCATAGATATCTACGTATATCCTCGATTAAGAATCAAAATGCAGATGCGTTGTCACAAGATGGAATGCCTCGTTTCCAGTAAAAAGGGTCTCCGGTTATCTACACTGACTGTTTTACGCTAGTATTCTGTGAGAGCGTGGTCCTTCCCCGGTCGAGCCCACCTATTCATGCTACATTCATAATATAGCTTCAGAATGGTTCTACCACGTGTGTTTGGACAAAGGTTGTCTCCGGCTGGTATACGAAACCAAGAGTGAGTTAGTAGATACTGTGGCCACTTATGCCAGGCTTCTATATTTAAAAACTTCGCTTCATTTTCTTTTACGAGCCGTTTTGCAGTAAATAAAGTGCATGAAAACCCCTAAGTTGCTGAATAAATAAAACTGTTTTTACATGCACCTTTTATGTAATAAAACGGATCGTTACGGAGAACAAAACGTTTGTTGATTACAGGAATCGGGCATTAGTCGACAATAAACTTGCGACTTCTAACTGTATAACTTAATCCTAAATCTCATGAGATTTATGATTAAGTTTATAGTTAGAAGCTTCAGTCATGACTGAATCTTAGCAGTCAGTAAGACGATAATATTTGTGCAATGAATGTCACATTAAGCTGAGGAAAGCCTAAGGAATCCAAGGAAACGCATTATCGACGGTGGTTTGCCTTTCCTAGTGTAGTGGTGTTGGGAGTAGTGGTTTTGGAAACTCTGGTGATGGGGATAGGGACGTCGTTAGATGCTCTTCAAACTAGGTAAGTCATATCATTATGATTTTTACACGTATCAGAGTAAAAAAAATTAACATCTTTAATATAATGGATGTCCGCAAAGTAAAGCATGAATATATTAAAATTCTAATGAGGAGAATAAATATCGGTCTTTGATTGAGCTGTAAATTTTTATTACCTCGTTTTTATTAAGTCACTTTCTTGTTTGTCGGTCTGTATGTCTGTCGTTCCAGGTAGAATGTTGCAACTCAAATTTCGAGCACTTCCCGATTAGCTATCCAGCTGAAACTTTCGGTGTAGCTTATTTATTTATTTATTTAGGCTTACCAACTAAACACATACAAAACATTCTTAATAAACATTTGCAGTTATTAACAAAATTATAATATATATATGTATTTAACTTAAAGGTATGCACAACATTTCAACATGAAACTTAAAATTAGTTATGAAATTAACAGATAATAAAATATGATATAAACACAAAGACACTATTCTATGCAATACAGGTAAGATAATAATTTGGTAGAGAGCTTAACATTGTATAATTTAAAGTTTTAAAGTTTTATAATTTAAAGTTTTAATGTTTTAATTTTTTATAGTTTTAATAGCTTATGAGTACAACTCGATGACAATGTAAAATACAAATACGTGGTATATTCTATTTTTTAGTACAAAATTTAAAATAATAATCACATCATGTTTCGTTTATTATGTAATTTATTCTAAAACGATTTTGCTGCTACTTCAAGTGGCAACTTGAAACAGCGTCTTTAGATGTACAAATATAAATCCAAAGTGCAATGCGGACAGTACAACGGTACAGTTCCGCGTTTAAAAACTCTAATGCCCTTATTTGAGCGTTGTAATTAACGTTGATTGCTCGAAATTTGCGCAATCACGAGAACGGTTAAAACTTTTATCGGATTTTAATGATTTATGCAGCGGTTGTTCAATTAAGACATGTAAAGATACTCTACCAGATAGACATATTTTTAGACTTTTGGATTGCATGCTAACACCACATCTATATTTTAGTGAAATAAAAGTATAAATAAAATAAAAAAACTTTTTATTTCTTGCATTATTACACGGTTATCTTATTTATAGTAAATATATTATTTGATTAGTTAACTTAGGTTTATTGTTAGTTTTGTTAGTGTTTCTTTTACAAAAACCCCAGATTGAGTGAAGACTTTCCTACAAAGATGTTCATTTGTCTCCGTGTTGTGCTATTTTAGACGGTTCCGTGGTGCAGTGGCTTAGCTATGAGTTGTTGCGCTGGGGGCCGCGGGTTCGAATCCCGCACGGAACAAGTATTTGTATGGCCTACAAATAATTGCTCCGGGTCTGGATGTATGTCCCTGTGCAATTTATGTTTGTAAACTGCCTCCATGATACAGGAGAAAATCCTAGTGTGGGGGTAACGTTAAAAGAAGAAAAAAAAGGAAACAAAAATAAATTTGGGGCCAGCTATTCTTTTTATCTCGTCTTCCCATCGCGGCAGAGGTCTCTCTCTGGCTCTTTTTCATTGAAGCCCTATTCACCTGGTTGCTTTTACGGTTCATCTCTGTGACCTGTCTATTTCCACTTTAGTTTTAGTGCATAGCTCAAGGCATTCGTTGCTGTAATAATTCTTATTCTTGTATGTCTTAATGTGCCTTAACCATTGTATGTGTTCCATCCTTGTCAAGGGAAGTGCTAACCGTCTCTCCTTTCAATAGACACAAATAAAAGTATATGAATCAGTAAATAGCATCGAACTATTCTATATTTTTGCACTCATCAAAGTCGGATGAAGGTATATGTGGGTTACGATGGCTCTCACAAACTCTCCCACAAACTTCATTATTATCTGGTTCGTCACACTTAGGCTTATGTTAAAAAAATCATTAATTAAATACGATGACGTCGTTTCATATCTTTAGGATCGATGCAATTTTGAACGTGGTATTGTTATACGCACCTACCATTTTAAATTAATTGCGCAGAATATTTTAACGACTTAAATGTAACACTTTCTTGGTTGGATTTTTCACTTGGAATCAAATTGGAAGTTTAATTATCGCTGAAGAATGATTAACTACATTTGGCGAACTTTTTTAAAACTGCAGTGACAAACCAAACAGTTTTAAATAAAAAAGTTCAACAATTCACTGATATTAAGTTACTACTGCAGCCCACGGACACCTCGAAAAAACTTCCGACAAAGCAGGCAATAGATGCAGTCACCTCTGAGGACTAAGCTGGAATGTTTTACAGCCTGTAATTAAACTGAACTTTAGCGGTCAGCCATCCCAACGTTTATTTCTCCGGATAGTGCCACGTTTAAAGGCGAAACACTTATCGTACTATCAACGGTGGTGTGCCTTTCCTAGTGTAGTGGTGTTGGGACTAGTGGTGACAGGGATTGGGAAGGCCGGAGGTGCTCCTCAAACTAGGTAAGATACGTCATTTTGATTTTTTATGCGGATCTTAGATAAGTAATTTTTAACATCGAAATTTTTTACATTGGAAAGTTGTATAGGTTTTCATAACTGAAAGTCTAATTTTTAACATATTATTCATATTTTCTGCATATTTTAGGAGAGTTTTTATTCCATTGTTTTATAATGATGTCTGTAAGTTCGAAAGCCACACCTTAAACTTTTTAATATTAATTCGGCCTTTGTCCTAATTTCATCTATGATAGTAAAACTGTCGTAACGGGCGTCTGTTCGTCACAACAATAGGTCAATGGCGTATGCACATGCAACAATGTCACGATAGATTGATAGGGAAGTGACCCGATTCCTTAGGCACCTTAAGGCCAGTAGGGTGATAATGATTTCTATAGACCAGTTGACCAGTTTTGACCAGTGTAAGACTCAGGTGTCAGAATATTTGCTTATTTGTAGGTAATAATATATAAAAACTTAAATTATAACTTTTTGGTCTACCACGTGGCTCTACCACGTTAAGATAAAGTAAGGGGAAAAATTGTATGTTAATAAATATAATATTTAATACAACAATACTATATCGTAGAACAGGGTCTATAGAATCTATAGAACATATTATAGAATTATAAATATCTAAAAATCTATAGAAATATAAGAACAGAATATATAGAAATATATCCGAACCTAAAATAATCAGAACGACGTAGATTTCAATATTAATAAGAGCAATAAATGAAAATAAATAAAAATAATCTTTGAATTATGTAGCAGTTCTTGTTATTCGTTATAATAAATCCAGTAAATTTAATTGGCATATCGCCTATCTTTTAATAAATAATGAAGTGGGTAATGTCCAAGGCGCTTATCGGTTAAATATAAATAAATACAAAGAGCTGGGTCCTGTTGTTCCTAATGGAGTTTCCGAGTCTGCTTTGTCGCCTCTAGCTATTCTGTAACTTACGCCGTGGCCAGGAAAACTGCGAATAGTCCGTTTGTACAAAGCACATCATATTATGTATTATTATTGTGTCATTGTATACCTTCTTTACATGTTATTTTATTAAGTTTGTATAAATGATATTGTTTGTATGAATTTGTTTATATATAAATTATTTTTAGATCGACTGTGCGGATGTTCAAATTATATCAGTAGATTAGAGATAAACACACCGAGGAGCTTTATGATTAGAAAATTTAGGAAGCCTCATTTTTATTTAACTGTGAAGACTAGGTAGCACAAAGGACATGCGCTTGCTCATACAAATACTTGTTCCAAGCGGTTCTATTCCGCTTGGAACAAGTATTTGTATGAGCTACAAATAATTGTTCCGGGTTGGTTGGCTGGCTGTTTATAAATTATACCATTTATGTAAGTAATATTACGTAATATTACGTACGTAATATTGTTACGTAAAATGCCTCCAGGATTCAAAAAATTCTAGAGTGGGGTTACATTATATTTGTTTAAATATGTTTGTAATTTAACAAGATATAATAGGTCGGGGAAAAAGTTTCTTCGTATTTCGTTTGTATAAAATTGAAGAAAAGTCTCCTTGTATCTGTTTGTATCTGGCTGGTTTTAATATCAATACATATAAAACATTAAGAAAAAGAAAAAGAAAAAGAAAGAACACTTTCCCGCCATTTTCAATTGTTTTTTATCCGCCAAAATGAGTAAATCTAACGAAGAAATTCGATACATTCTGAAGTTTTATTACAAAAAGGGAAAAATTCGACTAAACCCGCGAAAAAAATTTGTGACGTTGACCAAACGAGCTCACTGAAAGAAACCTAATGAATCGTGTACTCATTTGCAATTAACGTAACGAACATAATGAAACCGAACCATTTTTGAAAAGATTGATCACTGATGATGAAAAGTGGATCATCTACAACAAGAACACAGACTGTAGCGAATCCCGGTTTAACACGCAATAAGGTGATGCTGTGTGTATGGTGGGATTAGACCCTTCCATCCTTTATTGTGAGCTTTTACCACCGAGCAAAACCATCGATTCGGATCTCTACCGCCAACAACTAATGAGACTCAAGCAAGAAATTGAGAAAAAACAGCCGGAATTGACCAACAGAAAAGGACTGGTCTTTCATCATGATAACGCCAGACCACACATATTTTTGGCCACTCAGCAAAAATTGAGAGAGCTTGGTTGGGCAGCGTTAATGCTTCCACCATATAGTTCTAATCTTGCACCCTCAGATTTTCACCTGTATTGGTCTCTTCAGAATTATTTGGGTTGTGTTAGGTTAACATCAAGAGAGGACTGTCAAAACTACTTGTCGCATTTTTTTGATCATAAATCCCAATATTTCTACAGCAACGGGATTATGCCACTACCTACAAGATGGCAACAAGTTATCGAACAAAATTTAACTACAGTAATTTCAATAGAAATTAAATACCATTAATGATCGTTTATCGGCGGTGTGTGAATATCCACTACTCCATATCGTCCCTTGGTTATCGTAAAAGGCGACAGAGGGAAGCAAACTAGGAGACGGGCAGCGACGTCTTCTTAATAAAATAAAAAAATAAAAACTGTGGTTGCCAACCCGCTTGGCGTGGCAACTATCGCTAATGATATGTGACAATACATACATACAGGGTTATTTTGCAGTAACCGGCCAAATTTGCAGAGAAGGTTCAGAATAAATAATATAGGCAAATGGCGAAGAAAAATTACTTAAAAAAATCTCAAACATTCTTTCCTTTTTATCTTTTAAATTCAAAATGCGTTGTGATGCATTAATTTAACTGATTTTACTGCGCACGCACACTTTCGTAAGGGTAGATCGGTAGGCAAAAACATTGTTGCCCATAAATCACATTCAATTTGGGATAATAAATAAAAAGTAGAAGCCTTATTTACTCGTGTTTTCAAAAACTGCAATAACGGTATACATTATCTATATATTTGAACTTAAGTTTAGATTTTGGCTTCTCTTTAAAAAGTAACCTGTATAGGCCCATCTACAGGAGGCCTATGTCCAGCTGTTGAGTTTTGATAGGCTGTGACGGTAACGGCTAAATACCATCAGTCCACTCAGATACTTACTTAGATACTAGCATATTTAATGGCCACAAACCGAGAGACAATGCATGGTATGTAAAGAGATCTTTATCTTTGTCTATATATAGTTGGGAATTTAACAGCTTAGAAAATATATCCAACGGCTTTCACGTGTTTCCATGCGATTATTTTAATACAATTTATGTTACGTTTTGAAATTGATCCTAATCGCTAGTAGAATACAGTGGACATTCATTTGATGCATAATTCTTGAACGTTTAATTTCTAAATCCTTTACTGGGAATGCTGATTATTTAATTCATTTCATGTTTGCAATTTATTAGGGTTATAATTTGGAAGATACGTGCTGAATACCAATGAGAAAACCTATAAATATGCAAACCGTGTTTCTTTGTACAAAAAAGTTGCAAAGGTTACAAAAAAGCTGTTTCTAATTTATTTATGACTATGAAGAAAAACTAATATGTTCGCAATCGAAAATTTGGAAATAATTCCGAGATTTAACTTATTTAACTTTTTGACAACTTGAGTCTTCTTTATCGGAAAAGAAAAATATTCTGAAAATCGTTGATTTGTAAAAAAAATATATTTTTTATGTGATATAACTATATCACTTAAAAATATTTTTTTTTACGATAGCAAATTTACATTTGCGGTTAAAGTATCGACGGTGTAGTAGATAGATGTATAGGAGAACGTTTTTAAAGTTAAGTTTGTCCTTCAGTTGACTACTTAGATAAATATTCGGTGCTTGCCTTACCCATAATGTTATAAAAGTTTATTATTTTGGTGACAATAAGTACTTACTTATAAAAATGAATATTATCTTTATTTATTTACGGAATTGATTATCGTACCGGTAAGCGAAGTGTAGGGCGAACCCCATTAGATGGAGTGGTGAGCGATAAGAGATGCAGGAAGTCGATGGATGCAGGTGGCTCAGGATCGTGCTTTGTGGCACTCTTTGGGTGCACTCAGCAGTGGACTTGTGAAGGGCTGTAATGATGATAATGGTTATTTACGGCATTCGCGTATCGGTATCGAGATTTGATTCCCAGGAAGGGTGAACTATTTAGATATGTAGATAATTAAATTTATTCGAAACTTTCAAGGCGTCAGTCCTATTCGCTCTTGTCCGGCTTTTTTGGTTAATATCAATAATCAATTTTATGCAATGATAATATTTAATATTTATTACAATAAAGAAGAACTAAAAACTAAAACTATCATATTGCAGTCCTACTGCACGCGCTGTAGTGCCAAGAAAGTTAGCTGCTTTTCCTCGTTGAATGGTTGTAGTTAGTCACTGGGCGAGACAATAAACCAGCTCTCTTGTATCCCGTGGCGGCGACCAGCCGTGAATACAGTTGCTTATGAAACTTTACCGCGTTTGATTCTATGAACCAATAGTGTCTACAGTAAATGGCAGAACGATACTCTAGCCATCTATCAGAGACTTCTATAAACTTGCGACATTCACTCGTTTCAATGCCTCTGATGCCGCCCTGGCTCTAAACGAAGTGCCGCCAAAGTGTCTACGCACGTCGGATTCCAAACCACGGCTTTGCCTCTCTCTAAAATTACTAAAACTCAAATCATGTCGGTGGGGTTCCTGCCATTGTCTCTAAATCTATACATAAAAATAAAATTGAAGTATCTGTCTGTAATATCGAAATAACTGCCTTATATTAAGGGGGGTTTATTTGCATGCCATTAAAACATGAATAACCATTTTAAAATTTTTGTATGTTTTTCTGTCTGTCTGGGATAATCTTCAGAATGGACAAACCGATTGCAATATAACTTCATGCAAAGCTAGAGAGCAATGCCTGGAGTGATCTAGGCTAGATTCTATCCGAAAACCTGTTTTGTTTTAAAAAAAAAGAAAAGTAGAATAGATAAATGGTCTTTGATTATCTTAAATCTAAATAACGTCATATTAATAGATCCTACCTAGGCGAAGCCAGGGCGGGTCCCAAGTTATTTATTCTATAAGGTTTTAAATCCGAAGGAATATTTACAAAGATAACATCGTTGAGAGAACCGTGACTAAACATCCTATCATCACTATTTGTATATGAAAGTAAATTTAAATAAACACGTAATAATGATAACCGTTTCTGTTTTCCAGTGGCATCAATATGCGAAGGTGCTCGCGACGCAACATGTCCGCGTATTTGCGGGCCAACACTACAAGGGGAACCGGTCTGCGCGACCGATGGCTACATCTATCCCTCACTCTGTGAAATGAGAAAGAAGACTTGTGGAAGAGGTATGGTTATTAATTTATTTATTTTTTACTAAAAACAAAATTCCATCATCTTCATCATCATTAGAGCCCTTTACAAGTCTACTACTAAACATAGGCCTACTCCAAAAACACCACAAAGCACGGTCCTGAGCCACCTGTATCCATCGACTGTCTGCATATCTTACCAGATCGTCTTTCCATCTAGTGGGAGGACGCCCTACACTTTGCTTACCAGTACGAGGTTGCCACTCGAGAACCTTACTTCCCCATCGATTGTCGGTTCTACGAGCTATATGCTATAGCTATAGCTATATGGCCGGCGCATTGCCATTTCAGCTTACTAATGCAAAAAACAAAATTTAACACGTCAATGATTTAAATTAAAATAAATTGATTATTTAATATCGCCATGTAGTGGCGGCGTAAGAAAATACACGACTCTTCCGATCCCATGAGTATCGTAAGAGGTGATAGAAGAAAACTAAAATGGAGACGTTCAGCAGCAAAACTGCGGTTGCCAACCCGCCTATCTTGATCAGGCAATCAATGGGAAGGCCTATGTTTAGCAGTGGACTTTGATAGGTTGTGATGGTGATGATGATGAATAATTGATAAAATCAGAGACATCATACGACATTTAAAGAAAAATAACTATAAATAAAAAATGTGAAAATTATGTAGCTAAGCTCCGCTCGCGCAACAAGTGATGTGAGTTACCTTGTTTGAAAAATTCTCTTTTCTGCTACAATTACGCCCCATCAACGTTTAACCCAATAACACTATTTTCAATAACACCGTAATCCCTTTGTCGTATCTCCTCAGTTTCAGGACACTCCTCTTGTTGCCTCAGCCAGTATCGGAATCCTCGGCGTCAACATATCGAATGACGTGCAGTTTCATGATCACTTGGATGAGAATGCCTAATTGGCCTCTAAAAAGCTTGGTGTGCTCAGCATTACGTATATCAAAGCGGATAGTCCTTTCCTATCCGCTTTGATATATGTAAACAAGCCTCTATAGTGCCATAAGTCACTCATCTTCTTAACCACTTAACCTAACCGAAAACTGTTTTCTTTTAATCGGTTTTCGATACGGAATCAATCATATTTATAATTAAGCTTGTGTTTGAGGCAAATATTGACTTCCGCTAGGATCAAGATCATGTAGTGGTCACATTCACGATATCGTTTTGTTGCATCGTGGCAAAATTAGTGGGAATCCAAAGGATATAAATGAGAAAATTTACAGAATAAAATACAATAAAACTTTTTGCAAACTCGGATAAAACATAAAACTTAAACAGGCCATCCGGACTGCAAGAAGTCTGAAAAATAGGTTTTTAATTATCTATTACTGTCCACTGTAATTGAGCTAGACAGACGAGAAGCAAAATTAAAATTGACGAAATCATTTTCTTTTATTGTCTAAGGGTGACAATCAGCATCCACTCACAAATATAGAAAAAATATTGAATTTCATGCAAGTGCTATAATAAAGAAATTTTAAAATCTACGGACATTTTTTATAGATTGCGAACAGTGCTACTGTCACTGATGCCGGTACATTACATGGTGTTATACTGCGGCACAGATTTTATAGAACGCATTGTTCTATTCTTCCTATCACATCTTGTGGTGTAGTCTTCCGTTTTCTCTCTGCATAATGACACTAGAGCAAATATTTTTTTACAAAATTGAAAAAAAAGCGGGACAGTGTTTCATGCCAGCACAACGCCTGCAACTTTACAAAGCGCAGGTTTGGCCTCACATGAAATACTGTTTCTATCTCTGGGCCGGGGCTCCCCAGTGCCAGCTCCTTCCATTTGATCGCATCCAGCGCAGAGCGGTTTGAATCGTTGCGTTTTTTTATCGCATCTACCACGGGAAGTGATCTGAGGAAATGTTCGGAACTCCAGCCGCTCAATTTCACCATCGCACATCGCGACAAAACTCGCCATACCATCCATACCATCTGGATGATTGGCTGTCCACCACTGTGCTATTTACAAGAAGTTTTCTTCCTTGCACAACTTCCTGGTGGATAAGACTTATGGGGGACCTTTAAGAAAAGTGCCCACTCTTTTTTGAAAGGTCTGCAATGCACCTGCAATTCCTCTGGTGTTGCAGTTGTTCATGGGTGGCGGTCAACACTTATCGTGATGTGAGCCGCATGCTCGTTTGCCCCCACTTATATAAAAAAAAAACCGCTTCAATAGAAGACACACCACCGTCGATTCTTATATAACAAGTGACATAATATAAGCCACAGCATCCACGTACCATCAGGTGAACTGTGTGCTCCCTTGTCATCCTTATACTATAAAAAACGGCCATGTATTTTACAAAGCCTGCCAGAAAAATTAATTGCATCAAGTATTGAAATGGTTTTGCCTTTTATTTGTATTAGGCGCTTATTTGCTGCTATCATTGAAGATAAATATAAAATATTATTTGCGTTTACTGGCTGCAACTATATGTATGTAACATAACTTAACATAACATACGTTTTTTTTTAAATAAATTTATTAAATTTATTTACATAACATAATATACAATATTTTATTATATTAATATTAAAAACTATAATAAAAAATACATACGTAAATAACATAAGATTTCTTACCATCACTCGGTCACCACAGCTTAGTTCCAACCAGCAGGGTATGCTGTAAGTTAGATTAGTTGTAGATTATTATTGTAATACCAATAGTTAATATTTATTATTTTGACAAAATTTAAATTATATAATCAAATGTATAATCAATATATCTATACGTTTAATATTTAAACCAAAAATAACCTTGGACTGATAATTTTTATTTCCAAAAAATAACATAATCATCATTTTATTTATTTGTTTTATATCATAAGATTGATGAAATTAAATAAAGATATGCGAAAAAAAATTGATGAGATCACTTCTAATAACATGCGAACTTCTACGACCAGGTGTAAAACTAGCCCAGGATCAAGGTTCTTGTTCCCGAGCGCAAGGATCTAAATGTGAACACCGGTGTACATCTGAACGTGACCCAGTATGCGGCACTAATGGACGGACTTACCTGAACAGATGTATGTTGCAAGTAGAAATATGCAGGTACGTAAAAAGTTCCTTTAAACTAATCTTTTGTAGCAAATCTACAAGCCCATCTCGTCTTGTATGTGCCATAAGAGGAGACCATAAGTTATGCCAAAATGATCGTATGGCTTCAGATAGATGGCTAAACATCTCGTTTACGCCAGGCGTATAATACCCAGGCTGGTGACGTATAACAGCGTCAAAAGTGCGAGACATCTGTTACTTCCAACCCATCTACCAAGCAGCAAATATTTCTTACAACTGAATTGTCATAGGGCGGACATGCCAGTAATAGTCGATTGTAGCGGAATGTTAAAGAATTTTATATTGCCATTATTGGATTACACTATAACGATTGCTTAATGTCTAATATGGGTTCAATAACAGTTGAAGATTTATGATATACTTACTGTTTAATTAAAGTGAATATTGATTTCTGCTCTGGATTTTAATATTATCCGGCTCGAAGGACCGAGGATGTTCAAAATGTGGAAAATATAATATTAAGTAATACAAAAAAGTTTTAAATTCAACACTGATAACCATATTATAATTCCAAAAATGTTTTGGGGTATGGTATGGTAGTGGTATAGATTTACAAGATTACATACTTAAGAATTATTAAAACTTTCCTTCAACAGAGTTGGCATCGGTCTGTCTCACCTCGGAGCTTGCAACAATATCAGCGCCCACCGCGAGAACTGCCCCGTTGACTGCTCGCAGGCGCCCTTAGACGGGCCAGTCTGTGGCTCGGATGGAAACGTGTATAAAAGCACGTGCCAAATGAAGCTTTTTACGTGCGGGTATGATTAGAGCATTAATACAATATACGATTAGTTTAAGAATTCTAGAAGCTCAGCTATAGAGAAAATATTGATATCCTTTATTGTTATTAAATATGATCCAGAAAATAGGCGTTAATCACTTATTACCAGACTGTGGTGGAAGTACCCCAAAAGAAGGGCAATATTTTTGGCTGGTATGTATCTACGTCTAATTCTTTGTTCGCTCGTATTTCCTGAACTATGTAGTTGTCCGATTTTGACAAAATAATACAAGAAGTCAACATAAAATATAGCAGACAAGAACTGTCAATGCTATCGACCTATTAAAATGAAAGCTAAGACTATACTATAATTATAAAATAATTCTCATAGATGGAATCTTTTTTGAAGGTTCTTAATTATTTTTTTATTTGCAGGAGTATTTATTTATGCCACTATCACACATTGAATCTGCTTGACAATCTATCATTTATATTTAACTAGCTAGTACCCGGCGCGTTGCTGCCGCAGAAGAAACAATTGTGGAAATATCGTTTTAAATTTGGAAGAGTTATATTGTTTAATTAGGAATGATAATACATTCATTGAAATTGAATGATATATAACTTTCAAATAAATTTGTCGGTACGAAACGCGCGCCACCTACTGTAATCTTATTGTACTATGCCTATAACCTTCGCGTAAGTGCCAGCAATAAATTTGACAAAGTTTTAACGCAATCTGATGAACGGTATGGCAAGGCATAATATATGAATTAAATTTTTTTTAATATATTAGATATTTTCTTCATATATATCGACCGGAAAAGTCCAATGCTAGACATGGGCCTCCCCCATTTTAGGGAGGAATTGTCTAAATTAGGGCTACTAGGCCCAAAATTAAGATTAGCTGCAAAATTTCTGTTTTGTAAGAAAAATACTACAATAATTGAATATATTTTTTAAATTTATTTAATGAAAAAAAAACACAGTATAAACATAAAAACATCACAAAAACCCTTACGGGTTTGTCTGGATGTTGAAAATAATATAAAATAGCGTGTAGTGGTGGCGCAGGAGAATCCACTACACCATTTTTGTCCTGTGGGTGTCGAGAGAGGGAAAGTGAAATAGGAGATGGGCAGCAGCATTTTCCTGATAACAACTCACAATTTTTTTTTTTGGTTACAAAACTTACAAATATAATGTAAATCGTAAATACAATATTTTTCAATAAATTTCTACTTTCTCTTTAAATATTAAAATTTTACCTGATCTTCTGACATGAATGAAATTTTAAATAATCCTTACAGACAAGGTGTAGTTAAAACAAACAAGAAACATTGCCAAACGACACGCCACTGCAGGGAGTCGTGCTGGAGAGTAGCGAGGCCTACTTGCGGATCTGATGGAAAACTCTACGCTAATGCGTGCAGAATGAAGGCAACCAATTGCGGGTATGTATTTCAAAAATTTTAAAATACGATTATTTTACAACAAACTTCAAGTCATTGAGAATCTAACAACAAGGATAGTAAATATTATGAAGGAATACGAAATGAGATTACTTATAGTCTTTGCGTTATAGCATGGTGCGGGTGACAGCTTACACTTTTGGCGGGTCTGGAGATGGAACATTGTTAAATAGATTTAAAAAAGGCGATTAACGATACACAAAGCAAAGCAAAAGTTATCGATTAGCTATCGATATAAAAATTAAAACCGAAATATATATTTCTTTATAAACTACAATGCATGTAAAATTAAGTTAAAGTTTAATACAAATTATAACATAATAGTTACATAATAGCTGTTCCCGGACCTCGCCCGCTTGGTATTTATTACGATTGCATTTCATGGGTTTAAATTTTTTTGAGCGGAATCCTAATTTTTTTTCTAAAATAAAATCAGTCTATGTTACTCCTTATAACATCAGCTATCTGTCAGTGCCAGCTATAAGCCGGAACAAACAGACAGTAAGACAAACATTTAAAAAAATATTTTTGTCTTTTTGTTATAAATACCGTATATACTTTCATATGTATTTAGTAAAAGGCTGTTATTTTGATATTACAAACAGACACTTCAATGTATAGACTATACTATGTATTAATTTGAAAATAAAAATCATCTTCTATTTCATGTTGATTGCAACATTCATATTGACCATTAAACAAATACAATGGCTGCCAGCATCTGTAATTTTCAGTACGGCGTAGACTGCACCGGCAGCTTTTCAAGGTACGAGTGCTAGCGCCTTTTGCTATATGTGTATTAGTTTTGCCAGGTTCAATGAACCAAATATCGGGACGGAAGGTAAAAATAATCGAGAATTTGGTTTATAAATCTAATGAAATAAAAATAAAAAATAGGTTTTTTGTAGCCATTTTGGCCGCCATGAGTTATGATAAAGTCTTTTTGACACAATGCGTAATTTGCTTTACAATTTTTTTTTTGCCTGAGCTGACCAACAAATAATTTATCGTCAATGCATCGGAAACACTGCATATTCGTCTATGTGAGTTTTGTTTCCGTAAATCAGAATTTGTTTTATTTTTTTATTTATTTTTTTATTTTATTTCAAACAAAATCCACAGCTCTTTGTTACATCGTACGTACATCTTATGATCTTAAATTATAGCCAAAACGGATTTACATTATTTAAATAGTATTTTCAATTTATAACGGACATGTTGAAGGCAAAGTAGTAGGGATTAAAATACATATTTTTAAACATCTAGAAAACATTACAAGAAAATTAAAAGATTTTCAACATACATAATGCTTGTGTGCGCCTCCCTCACGCGGGCATATGTGTGTGTGTGTGTGTGTGTGTGTGTGTGTGTGTGTGTGTGTGAATCAATTAAATTTTATCGAAATCGGTCGAGCGGTTTTTAAAAATCAACAATAAATTATTTATATTGAAGTCGGTTGTACAAATTTTTTAATTTTACCAGTTGTCTCGTTTAAGGATAAGATAATATAAATGAAAGACATTTTCACGGAGTTCGAAAGCGAGAAGGTCATACATTTGAAGCATATGTTTGTAAATTCATCGATTCTTCCGAGAAATAGATTTCAATAATTATTCTTTTATTCTTCAGGGGTGGTAGAAAAATAGGGAATGTTTTTTTAATGCTAGTTGCATAAGATGAAATTTAAGTTATTAACTCGAAATTGTGATATTCCTTAGTCAATTCAAAAGGGTAATAAATTAAGCTAAAAAAAAGTAAGAAACGACTTCTTGTACAAAAAAAGAATCAAATAATTTCAACAAAATAGCTTCAGAAGCCGGGGCTTCAATTTCTCGATAGATTATGATCTCAGCACCGACTTCAGAAATATTATGTGGAAATTATATTATTATTTTTTGTTATTAAAGTTATTTTTTGTCATTAAAAGCGGTTTATATTTTTTTAAAGTTTTTTAAAAAGGATAAGGGTGACAAGCGAGCACACAGTCCATCTGTGATGGTAAGTGGTTGCTGCGGCCCATAGACATCTACATCTATCCTCGATTACGAATCAAAATGCAGATGCGTTGTCACCCGTGGGGGACTGAGATAAAATGCCTCGTTTCCAGTAAAAAGGGTCCCCGGTTCTCTACACTCACCATACGAAACACAGCAGCATTAAGCTGCTATTTTACGCTGGTAGTCTGTGAAAGCGTGGCTCTTCCCCGGTCGAGCCGACCCATTCGTGCTACAACTATATAACTAATATAGCTGCAGCATGGCTCTACCACGTTAAATGTGAACAATTTTGCTTTTAAACTTTGGTTTGCATTTAATTTGTAAGTGTAAATACAAGATATAATTAAATTTAGAATAGGAAACAAACCAATAATCCACCTTATAATTGGTTAATGCAGTCCATAGGCAACAGCAACTAACTTCAAACACAAAAATGTGTTGTCTTGAAACTCCTGACGACTAAAATGTAGTAGCTTTTTATGCTTGGCAATTACACTGGCTCTCCTCACCCTTTCATTCTGAACACAGGAGTGAGTACACTTCTTCTTGGCGACACGAATAGACGCGTAGGTAAGGCATTGTAAAACAAATATTGTTTGTTAAGAACGTTCTAAACCTTTTCAAGAGTTTGTTTTTAATTTATTTCCTTTTTTTTAATAGAATAATTAGGGAAAGTCGAGCCCACAGGCCACCTAATAGTAAGTGAATATTGTGACCTATAGATATCTACATCTATCCTCGATTACGAATTATAATGCAGATGCGTGGTCACCCCTGAGGATTAAGATAGAATGACTTGTTTCCATTAAAAGGATCTTCGGTTCTCTACACTCACCACATGAAACACATCAGCTTTAAGCTGCTATTTTACGCAGGTATTCTGTGAGAGCGTGGTGCTTCCCTGGTCGCGCCAATCTATTCATGCTACAACCATATTAAGGTTGCAGTATAGCTCTACCTCGCTCTAATATGACCTTTCTTTACGTTTTCAGCAAACACGTGTTCGAAGTTCCCATGGCGTTTTGTGTTTCACAAGAGAGGACCTCTGGTGGCGAACCTTGTCCTACTGATTGTTCTGACCAGAAAGAGAAAGTGGTCTGTGGATCAGATGAGAATATATACAGGAACGAGTGTGAAATGAAGATGCTCAATTGTGGGTGAGTTAGAAATGATACAACATTTTGTTGTTTTTTTTAAAGACGTTATCCCCACAATAGGATTTTCTCCTGTACCTTTTGGCAGTTTACATTTATAAATTGCGCAAGGACAAACATTCAGACCCGGAACAATTATTTGTAGGCCACATACATATATTTGCTCCTTGAGGAATTCGCATTGTTAAGCTATTGCACCACGAAGCCGTCAAGAACACTTTTCATATTGACAAATGTACTAACAGTTCACCAGATGATAAGTGGCTGCTGCAGTCCATAGAAACCTGCACCCAACTTCAAACGAAGAAGGCCACAGACGTGTGTGACCTTCGAGGACCAAAATGCCTCTCAACCTGTAATTACACTTCCTCTCTTTATCCTTCAGACATTGCTGCTTGGCGGCAGAAGTAGATAACATCTCCGTAATAATGTGTGCGCGTGTGTGTGTGCGCGCGTGCGAGTGTGCGCGCGCGTGCGTGTGTGTATGCGCGTGCGCGTGTGTGTGCGCGTGCGTGTGTGTGTACCTATACAATTATGTCTTACCTAGTTTGAAGACCACCTCCCGCCCTCCCTCAGTTGCGTGCACTATCCCCGTCACCAGTCCCAACACTACTACACTAGGATAGACTAACTACCGTCGATAATACGACACGTGTTTCGCCTCTAAACGAGGCATCCTCAGGTGAAGTAGACTTTGTGGTGGCTGACCGCTAAGTGAATACTCAAGTCTTAATTTTATTACCCGGATCTTAGCTAGTTAATTTTCAACATCTTTAAAATAATGGATTTCCGTAAAGTAACGCCCGTTTCTATTAATTATCATAAGAGGAAGGCGGTAGCCGGGCCTGAGGCTATCATTCTAAAATAACGATATTCCGTGTCAATGTTTTTTTAAAACAGATGACTGTTTCAGCGCTAACAACAGGAAAACAGTGAAGAAAGTTGATATGGAGAAATGCAAGACAAAAATGAGCAAGTGCCTCAAAGTGAAGTGCCGAGGCGATTACGATCCGGTCTGCGGTACCGATGCCAACGTGTACCCTAACTCCTGCCAGCTTAAAGTTGCAAATTGCCTGTAAGTATTTAGTGTAATACAAAGTAGTAATAACGAGACAGTGTGTTTTATAATAATATCCTCCAAAACCGAATTTCGGTTGCGGCGGTAAGTCTCAAATGTGTGTGCGCAAGTAAAGGTGCACTCTCTATTCCCTCATTCTCATAGTCCGATGGGACGGCAATCCGATACGACCGGAGAAATACTAGGCACAGAACCAAAGGCTTTTCTTGCTTTCTGAGGCACCACTTAATTTTACTACAACCGTATAACAAGAAGTGTACGTGTAAAGAGTATCTATCGACTCTGATTGTTCTGTGGGTGTCTTGAAAGTTTGACTAGGGTAAGCCAGGAAGATTTTATGATATCCGCTAATATAATAATCCATTTGATATAAAACTAAATAAGATGTTAACTATCTTGACAGTCGATGGGGAGTTTCGACAAATATTCAAAGTTTGTATCGACCCTAATACACTCTTCCGCAGGGCGGCTCACATCTAGGAGTGGACAATTTCGGGCTAAAAAATGTAAATGCACACTTTTCAGCACATCTCATGATACCGTACCGATGTTTAAAATCATATTCATATTATTTTAATTTTCAGCAAAGGAGTACAACTGGCTCATTTTGGTAACTGCTCCATTCTACCGCGTCTTGAGACCGACTGCCCAGACAACTGTGATAACGCTGTGGAACAACCGGTATGCGGGTCCGATGGAAACGTCTACAGGTGCGTAGTATTTTTAATATTAACGTTGGGAGGAGTTTAATATTAAGATAAGGAGATTTGGCCAAAAGTCCTCAGGGGTGACAACGCATCTGCATTTTGATTCTTAATCGAGGAAAGATGTAAATATCTATGAGCCACAGCATCCACTTACCGTCAGGAGAACTGTGTGCTCGTTTGTAACCCTTATTCTATAAAGAAAAGTTGAGCAGCACGTTTAATGTTATTACTGATGGCTTTTTTTATAGAAGTAAGGGTAACAAACTCACAGTCACTTACATGATAGACCGACACTAAAGTGAATTATGATTGCAGTAGGAATGGGTTGGGATTCAAATGGGGATGGATCACGGCTACACAGACTACCAGCGTAAAATAGCAGCAGAATGCTTTAGTGTTTCATATGGCGAGTGACGATTGTGATAACGCTACTGAATTTTGATTATAAATAGAGGTTCTTATAGAAGTAATGATGACAAACGAGTACACATCTCAACTCATAGTACATGAATGTTGTAGCCCATTAGAATCATCCTCGATTAATAATTCAAATACAAATGCATTATCACTTTAAGAACTAAAAAGATGGAATATCTGGCTTTAGGTATGCGGTTCTTAAAAGTTGACCTAACTGTATTTAAGTCCACTGCTCAACAAAGGCCTCCCCCATAGATTGCTTCATATTTTTAGTCGTTATTAGGAAGACGCTGCTGCCCATATCCTGATTTGTTTCCCTCTGTCGCCTGTACGACACCCACGGGATGATATGGGGTAGTGGATATTCTTATACCGTGAGCGCACGGTTAACAACAACAACATTTACAAAGATACAATTTTTAAGACTGGGATTATTTTTTTGCCTCCTAAATAGAAAAGGATCTTACCACCTAGCAACTACTTTTCAGATCTGAATGTGAACTCCGCCGTCTAACCTGTGGGCAGCACGTAGTGGCAGTAGCAGCATCACATTGTCGCACAACGGCACTTTGCCACGGGTCATGTCCCGACACTCCGGCATTCGTCTGCGGGTCTGATAACCGATTCTATAAGAATGAGTGTATCATGAAGAAGGAGAATTGTGGGTGAGTAACTTCTTTAAAATAAAATAGCCGTGGTAGCTCAGAAGCAAATTCCCCGCCATAAATTTCATAGGATACCATCAACCTAGGTTCAATCCCCGCCGGCACCGATGAATATGTTGATTGAAAATATATTTATTTACAATTTATTCTATACTCGCTGTTCCCTGCGACTTCGCCCGCGTGGAATTTATTACGATTGGATTTCATGGGTCTTTTTCTAAAATAAAAGGTACTTACTCTTTATAACATCAGCTATCCGCCAGTAAAGTTCAATAAAAGCCACTTCGGAGGTTAGACTAACAGACATACAAAAATTTAAAAAATTGTTCTTTTGTTATATGTACAGTTTAAACTTTCATATGCGTTTAGTAAAAAGCTGTTATTTTGACATTACAAATAGACACTTCAATATTATTTATTTGTATAGATCAGACGCCTTAGTAAAATGGATTATAATAAGCGGTTTTATTGCCTTTTGGAATTCTCTCCTAGTCAACTCCCAACGTGTGAAGATAATGTGATAGGTTTTGAAAATAAAAATAACATCAAGTTAAATAAGCGAAACTACAACAAATTAAAGCACTGATTTACCATGTGGTCGGCAGTGGCGGAAAACATCGTGAGAAAACCTGTATGTCTGAGAAATAAATTATTTGTAGGACATGTGAAGTGACGGCTCCATGGGCAGTGGCTTAGAAATAAGATGCGGCGCGATTCGGGTTCCATTCCCGCACGGAACAAGAATTTCTATGGCCTACTAATAATTGTTCCGGGTCTGGATGTTTGTCCTTGTGAAATTTATGTATGTAAACTGCCTCCATGATACATGAGAAAATCCTAGTGTAAGGGACACGTAGTTAAAAAAAATTGAAAAAAAATCCAGCAACACGCACTGGAACGGCGCGGAGGATTAATTACTCCATAAATCTCTTAGAAATGAGTATAAGCCTGTTTCCAGCAGTGGACGTATATGGGCCCTAACTTCCTTATTTAAAGTGTTCGTTTATGTATAACAACGTCATGATAGGTTTTAGTCTTAAAAATAATGGCTCGTGCCAGTCCATAGTTAACCCTTAAAAAAATTAAAAATAATTGACTTTTTCTTTTTTTAATAAAAAAAATCAAGTTTGGTGTTAATTACGTCAGTATCTAATAGTTGAAGTTTACTTACAGCGTGGTGGCGGTTTCAGACTCACGTTATTTCATACCGTGAGTGCTATAAGAGGTGACTATTGGAAATGCCATCATGTCAGATATAAGTCTTATAACAGTCGCTCGTATCAGTCTATAGTTGACCCTTAAACCGAATAATCGCCTTTTCCTTTTTCTAAATTTATAATTTAAAAATAAAAAATCAATATGCCGCTAACTACGTCTGTACCTAATAGTTCAAGTTTATATACGTGGTAGAGCCATGCTGCAGCTATATTAATAGTATAGTTGTAGCACGAGTGGGTCGGTCAGAATAACTACGTAAAATAGCAGCTTAACGCTGCTGTGTTTCGTATGGTGAGTGTAGAGAACCTGAGACCCTTTTTAATGGAAAAGAGGCATTCCATCTTAGTCCTCACGGGTGACAACGCCTGCATTTTGATTCTTTATTGAGGATAGATGTAGATGGGTCACAGCAACCACTTACCATCAGGTGGACTGTGTGCTCGTTTGTCACCCTATCATATAAAAAAAATTGTATGTTAGCGACTTAAGACTCACCCTATTTTATACCGTAAGTGTTATATAAGGCGACTATTGGAAATGCCAGTAAAACCACATATGGTTTTAAGCCATAGCTTAAAATAGATGGCGGCATAACCTTCTCGTTTCCATAAATAAAGACGTAAAATATCAGCGACGGGCAAAACATCTGAAACATCTGAAATATCTGATAGTGTTGTCGTCAATATGCCTACCAAGCGTGACGGTTGAGGAAAATCCTCCCTACAATAGAAAAGACTCATGCCCATAAGTGGACTTTTATGGGCTCATGAAGCAGGGAGATAGAAAAACAAAAAGTAATTAAGGTGAAATAGAAGAAGAAAAACAAATTAAATTAGCATGATGTCCTTTACTTACGATAGTACCAATGTGATAGTGGGTACACGGGTAAACCGGACTTCTCCCTGCACCCACTGGTGGGTAAATCCAGTAAGTATATGGGTCAATTTTCCTTTGCTGTTTATAAACACCAGGCACATGGGAAATTTATTCCGATTATGAGTCAATATATTTTTCTATAGAATAAGGTTGATAAGTTAGTACACAGGCCTCTTGATGGTAAGTGGATGCTGTGGCCCATAGACATCTAAATCTATTCTTGATTACGAATAAAAATGTAGATGCGTTGTCCTCAAAGGACTAATATAGTATTCCTCGTTACCAGTCAAAAGGGTTTCCGTTTCTCTACCCTCACCATATGAAACATAGCAGCATTAAGCTGCTATTTTACGCTGGTATTCTGTGTGAGTGTGATACTTCTCCATTCGTACTCCAACCATAATGTAGCTGCGGCATGGCTTAACCGCTTTAAAACATTTTTGTACAGTAAACACGTCTACGTGGTGCCGTTAAAGAGATGTCTCTCTCGCTTCCAATACTCCGGCTGCGCTCGCGTCTGTCCGGCCGAGTACGACCCAGTTTGTGGCACTGATGACAAGACTTACTCGAATAAATGCTTCCTCGAGATGGAGAATTGTCGATCAAGGTAAGGTCTATAATGGCAACACTCGGATTCTACCTGCATGAAATTATTCTTTGTATGGCCTCGTAATAATTTTTCAATCTGTGTGCAATTTTAGTATATATGTAAAATGTCTCCACGACACAGAAATAAATCGTAAAGTTTAAAAGTTAAAGTAAGCAGATCAAAATACTTTCCTTCGTTATAGTCAAAATTCGTATCAAATCATCAAAAGTAGATTGCCTCATATGGTGGATATTTGCCACAGTTGCCACGCTTGCCAGGCGGGTTGGCCAGCAAATTTTTTATTATTTTGGTTGTTATTAGGAAGATGCTGCTATCTATTGTTTTATTTCTCTCTGCCGTCTCTTACGACTCCCAGAAGAAATATATGTGGTAGTAGATTCTATTTTACATGAAAAATTTATACTTAAGAGTATATGTATCTATGGGTTACTGTTACCACATAGTACATACTTAATACCTTTTCAATTTAAAGTATTTTGTCAAATTTTCATGGATTTTCTAAAATTTAAATACCTTTAAATTTATAAATTTGTCTTTCTAGTCATTGATTTGGGTATATTATGTTATTTGACACAAAGTTATTTGTGGAATTACTGATTTAAAAAAGTTGTATTTGTTTTGGTTCACATGCGAAATCACACTTAGATTTTATCTTAAGGAATAATATGCATTCAGAAATAGTACTAAACACTACGACTTTTTATAATTCTAAAATATATAAAACATTTTGTAAATTTCAAAACGCAAAATGCAACGTGTTACAGGAGCTTGGTGCAGCTGAAATACCTTGGCACCTGCACGGAACCCATCGCCGAAGAGCCGAAGAACTACCTCTATCGATAAGTGTCGATGGAATCCAACTATAGTTCATAAACAGTTACATCAGTCATATATAAATATTTTGCTTTCATTGCATATCGATGCTCAGGGACTCTTGTCCTAATTTAAAGTTAGTGCCAACTATCTAAATAGGTCAAATTATCTAATTCGTATACAATATTGCGTTGGAATCTTTGTTTTCCTTCACTTGACTGTAAATCGCGATCCCTTGTAAAGGAGTACAAAATTGCGAATCAAAATGGCGTCGTAGAAATAAAACCATAGTGTGTAATAAAATTTGTAACTAATGACGTTAAAAAATAGAGAGTGATAGTTAAATTATTACCGAACTCTTTAAGCCGAGCAACCATGATATTTTGTTTTCTGGTAGAGCTGCAACTATCCAAAGAGATAGATAGTGAGACTTTACGTATCGTGTTTGCTTGGCTTTTGAAATAAGAAATAAGTTATTTATAATTTAAAAGAGTGTAAGTTTCGACTGTTTTATTTATTGCTCTATTTATTACGTAAACATAGTTAAGTGAAAATGTAAATAATTACTAGATCTTTCTTCTTTATTAATTTCCACTATTCTTTTTAAAATATAATAATCAATAAAATTTAACGCAGAAAGCTATGGTGGAAATTACTGATATTAATTTCGTTGTCGTTTATATGACAATTTGAAAATTACAGTTTTTAATTAAATCCTTTTTTCAAAAGCTAATCAATATAACTGTAGATTTTAAGTAATTACTCGGAAATACATTTTGAATGTTAAGATAGAATATAAGATAAATATTTGTATATATTCAACAATTTTTTTCCTTCATTTTGAATTGCACTTAAATACTTCTTATTACATAATATATCAGATATGAAGCTTTTGTAATAACATTATAGAAATGTTATACCTACGTCATAATCATTCTTTGTATACTGTGAAAAGTTTGGATAATAAGCTAATAAAATAATAATTTATAAATATTTTTTTTATTTCACTGTACACCAATGACCTAAGTTACTAAAAGGTAGTTTACTTCACAGCGTGGTAACGCTCTCTGTTATTAATTCGAAAGTTATAAAATATACTACGACATGCTATAGTAACAGGTGTTACCATGCCGTGCAAATATAAAGCTACCATTATCACATGTAAGGTCAGAGGTGGACTCAGGTGCAGTTTCTTATAAAAGTAAAGTTAACAAGTGAGTTCACAGTCCAACAAATGGTAAGTGGATATAGTGAGCCGTGTGGGATAGTGTGAACCCACGATGGTGTGCGTACGTTGCGAGACGCTTGTATGAAGCGGCCGCACTCTCGTTCACTCTGCTTGTGCCATGAGTCTCATAAATCTCCATTTCATCCTCGAAGATGGAAAAATCAACAAGTGGACGTTGAGGCTTGTGTCTTAAGCTTTGAAATATTTTGAGCTCTACGTACGTATTAACATACTAAGGATAATATTCATTCATTACTTCATTTCATCTCCCTCCCCCATAGAGTACCTCATAGGTGGGATATATGACATAAATAAATGATGGTTATTATATATTATATGATTATTCCTCATAAACTTCATCCTGTCTAGAAACTGGATTATTAGGGAACACTGCACATGCCACTATAACAGGTGGAATATCTGAACGTTTAGCCTCCGTACATTCTAGAGGCAGAGAAATCTTCTCATAAGTAACATAGAGGCATTGTATGGAATGCCTGCTTCTTATTTGATAATAATTATTATATGCTTCTTTAGAGGTGTCCTAGGATTCAAAATTGGGGTTAATAAATAGGGGCGATACTGATAAACACTATTTCTTTAATAACAATGAGTTAGTACAATTTTATTACTTTTCACGAGTAAAAATATAGTACAATTAACAGCACCCATCACTCTTTGGAATCCAGTTGCATAAAATTCATTTGCCACCTCAAGATGTTCCTCGGCAGTTAACATTTCATATTTGTTGGCTTTGTTGTTACTCTTTACACGATTTGATAAACAGTCAGATGCTTAATATGAAATATGTACGTTGTAACAATTGACAACTGCCTGTAGCGTAAAACCGAAGAGTTATCAATATTTGGTTCATTAGCTGTAAGGATCTATTTAGCTTCATCGGAGGTTTTATTGTGCTGCCTAATACAGATCTCAAATATAACACAGTCTCTTTAGAGACGCGGTTTCGCGCACAAAATTTCTCTTAATATCATTTATTTGACTTTCTGAAGGCCTTTCGTTGTCCGAAAAGGAAAATTTACCGACAAAACAGACAATTTCTTACTTAGAAAAGTATTTGAGACCTCGATAGCACACTCAATTTTAACGGGTACTCGAATCAATTTGACATTGAATTTGAGTAACGTTTCAGTACACCATTTTTAATTAAGTAAAGTTAAGGTGAACGCACATTTATCAGCATCGTACGCGCCGTACGCGCCGCATTTTAGAATTTGTAGTATGAAGTCATATGAAACTGCGCATATTTCACCCGCACCGCATGCTCCGTATTTAATAAAATGCTGTAGGTATCCCAATAATCAAAGCCATTTAAGTAGCCTATATATTTAAATCTCTTTGCCAATAATGGAGGCATGCTGATGACGTCATATAATGTCAGTGTTGCCTAATGTTGCCAACTTAGTGAATTTTCTACTTAAGAGGATTTTGAAGCTGTAAATTTCCATACATAAAGTGATAACGATTTCCCCCCCGTAAATGTAGTCCAATTTTCATAATTTATTAAATATTGTATATATAACAAAAAAACTAGGTCCATACGTTTTTATTTTAAAGAAATATTGCGTACGATATAAGTTATTAGCATCTAAATATCTATATTTTTGACTTAAAACTTCCTCGAGCGTTTTTATTTTTTTAAATTAAACTAAACTGAATTACTAAAAATGTAAAAGATACAGACCTAGATTAAAGTGAACTGAATCTAATAAGACCAAAATTGTCTTATTTTGTAAAGGTTTAGGGGGGTAATAACGTTATAGCCGGAAACAATATTTCAAAAAGAAAATGTAGGCAATTGTCTCCAAGACTTGCAACTCTCTCTATCGCATGATACGGGTCGGGTGGCAGGGGCATTTTGTAGTGATATTGGAGGTGTTATCGATATTATTATCATTTAGGGAGGAGAAAGAAATATCGATAACCTACAAAGATAATACCTCTCATGAAAAGTTAATATCTGTGATTATTCGGTGTTTATCGATTATTTAGTAATTATTTTAGTCTTTATTGAATAAGGACTCTAAATTAAAAAGATTTCGAGTTTACAATAAAGTAGGTAGGCGAATAAATAAAAAATAACAACTTGAAGAAGTTATTATTTTGTTTATTAGTATATATTACTTTATTACACTCTTTCTCGAACTAACATTTTTCTAGGAACTCGAGGGCCAATCAGTTCTGGTAATAAACATTCAAAATAAAATGAGTAAAGTTTTGGCTGCATTTTTGCTGTCCAAAAGTGGTCATCGTACTTAATTTTTTCCTACACCAAATGATATGGTTTATTAAATTAAGTACGAAAAAATGAAAAAGTTGTGTCCATACTACGAAAAAACAAAATTGCCTACCATTGATATGTAATTTTATTATATACAATATTAAAAACTATAATTAAAAAAAAAACTAAAACTAGTAACTTAATTATCATACAGTCCTACTCCCCGCGGTATCGTGCCAAGAACGCTGGCTGCGTTTCCCCTCTGAACGGCTATACTTAGCCTTTGAGCGAGAAAAGAACCAGCCCTCTTATCACCAGCAGCAACGACCAGTCGCGGATGGAGTTCCTTTAGGAACTTCACCGCACGTGGACCCCACGGACCGATAGTCTCTACAGCAAATGGCACAAATATGTAGTCATCTCTTATTTGCGCCACTTACTCAATTCAGCTGCCTCTGATGCCGCCCCGGCTTTAAACGAGGTACCCTTGAGATGAGAGGCCGCCAAAGTGTCTACACAAGTAGCATCCCACACTAGGGCTTTAACTCTCTCCCAAGGGACCAATGTCATACCGTCGGGTCTCCTGCCATCGTCTCTAAATACACCACAAGGCTCTAAAACCGAGGGAACATTTATAGAGACAAGAGCCCTTCGGATGACATCGTTCAAAGAACCGTGCCGTGAAAACCTACCAGCACTTTTCTTACATGAGAGTCCCTGGAGCCCAAATTTGTCGACGCTGCTACCACAGGGGCACTGATGGGATTGACAAATCGCCGCTCCTAGTCGGATTCTTACGGCGATGCGCAAGCTTTCCCCATCAAGTAATGTGCCGAGATTACTTGACGGTAAAGCGTGTAACAGCTAGAAGGCGTGCCTGATCTTGATCACTATGGAAATTGTAAAACAAATCTCTCTGCACGTTCTGTACCAACGGAATATCCCACTGTTTTTGTTGGTTACCTTCCAGTGGAACATTTTCGCAGGGACAGAGCACTCGCCATTATGTAATTGTCCCTGGACCTGATAATAGTAATCATGGTTTATTTTTTCTTTTTGTCCTTCTCGTATCAAACAAAATTTGATCTTTTTTTAGTTATGGCCTCCAAACGTGGCATATTAGAAGCAGAAATAGGACATTTGACTTCATTTAAAGAGTCATCTCCAATAAGCCTATCGGGATTTGCCCGTAAATATAATCATCGGAATCAATAAACAGTCCCACACTCCCAAAATTTTAGATTATGTTTTCTAATCTTGATTCTTTGCAAAATTTTAAATTAATGAAATTGCAATCGAAATGTTTGTGTTTTTTATTTGCGATTCAATCAAATAAATGATTTATTTATACAATTCTTCGCCCGAACAACTTATCTGACTCAATATTGACTAACTCTGGTTCAATAATTAGCTCGACAGTCGAAGACGGTGAAGTATTACATGACTTATTATTATTGTATTCTTTTTGATTCTCTTTGTCAGATTCGATTCCTTCGCCAACTGGAATACATCGTCCTTAGACATTACTGTCCGGTAATTCTTTGTCTATCTCTGAGTTACTGAAAAATAAATAAAATGATAATAGTTTAAATTATATTTTACGGCTAAATAACGCGGACGAAGTCGTGGGCGAAAAGCTACTTTACCTATATAATTCGGTTCATTGTTTAAATTTAGATTAGTTAATTCGTAAATATGTATATTATTATGAATATTAGAAGTTATAGTATAAGGTTTTACCTACCGAGTTTACACTGACTCGGAAAATTTTACCGATCAAATCTTTGTATCTCGAAAATTTTAGCATTTTCCTTGAAATCATCGAAATTTCACAATAATACGAATAAATTTTTCTAACGGACTAATATTATTACTAGACAATTGGTAAAATTAAAATTTTGTGCAACCGATTTCAATAAAACTCAATTACAACATAATATAATGCCCAATTACATCATAATATAATGTAATGGTTGAAGTGATTTCCATAAAACTTATATGGGACCAACTGTGAGACATACACTATCGAACAAAAAAAGAATAGGTATTCAAAATCGGTCCACTATTCACGGAGAAATCTATGAACATACATAAAAAAAAAAAAAACGTACAGCCGCACATAGAACCACCTCCTTTTTTGAAGTCAAATCAACATCAGCTATTCCATACCTTATATTTTGTGGAATAAATTTAGGTCTATCACCTACCAATCAACCTATGTACAATAGTATGTAAGGTGGTAAGGTACTCGATCAAAGTAAGTAAGTACGCGTACTTACCTGTTGATTTTAGAAGTTAACGTTGCCCATCCTTTCGATTTACGAAGCAAATTGCATTTTTTTAGTTTTGTCTATAATCTTTCTCTTCCATTCTAAAAAGTATAAAATTATTTTAGTTTAATGAATATAATACTCATCGTAAAAACAGGCATTTAAATTAGGCAGGTATAGATAGGTAGATACTTACATAAAAAATAACTTCTATAAGGTATATGTAGTAAGTCCCTACTTAATGTCTATATAGACTATGCAATATAATAAAATTGCAAAGTAACACAAACAAATTCATTATGTAACTTGTCGTAAATGTACGCAAATATAGGCTATGAATGAATGAACGCTCCTGTTGCTGCTATCGTAGTGTGCGTGAGAATTAGCGTAATATGTTGTATTTGTGTTGTTCACGCCCGGAGCCCGGAGGGAGGCAGAGCGAGCGGTATGAAACAGATAGCATTTTTGAAAATACCTACTCGCGCCGCGTATCGGCACTTCACAATCCTCTTAAAGTGGTGGTTTCGACTACCCTTCTAATGGAGAAATATTATTTACAGTGGCCAGTATTTTTCTAGTGGTTCAGTAGAATATGGTTTGAATTAATGCAAGATGATCACTCCACCATTAAGACCGTAGTTCTTGAGCGTGGGAACTTGTTATAGAACACCCACATTAACATTTTCTAGTCACACAGACGCATCGCGAAGTGTTGTGAAATAAATTACTTGCGTTGCTTTGCACAAGTTACACAACCATCACGCGTTCGTCTTCGTAGGATGTAGGTCTATGGATAACAGTATCCGCTTACAATCAGGTTGACTATATGCTAGTTCGTCACTTTTACTTCTACATAAAAGAAATACAGATACGCAGGAGATCGATGGATGTAGGACGCTTAGAACCGTGTTTTGTGGCGTTCCTTGCGTGAGACCTATGTTGAGCAGTGGATTTCTGATGGACTGTCAAGATGATGTCAGAATTAAACTGAAACCAGCGATAGGAAGCAGTCCAATCCAGCAGTGAGAGGAGTTAGTAGCGGACTACAGACTAAAAAAGTCGTCATAAAGTTTTCTACGTTTGTGACCGGAAACGGACCAAAATTTGGACTTGTTTGCAATCTATTAATAACTAAGATGTAGTTTATAATAAAATCTCGTAAAATCACGTGTAATTCAACTTGACAGTGACAATAATTTCAACAAATAACAAACCGACTTACCGCATTGAAGAATGAACGCCAACAACCACAGTATCCAAGTCATGCTATTCTCCAATGAAGTAAAATTCATACAACAACTTATTGCAACGTAAATGAATGTTCAATATTAAAATATCACTACTTTTAGATATTTTCAATCCATGGTGTCAACAATTACGTATTATATTAGAATTATATCAAACCGATGATTACAATAAATTTCTTAATTTTTTTATTTGACATTTATTGTCAGTTTAAAGAGCCTTTAATTTTTTTTTCATAATACGTAGGATAAAACTTCTCTTTGGATAGAACGTGCATACAGAAATAATACCCAGTATATCTATACTTGTCTTGTTGAAATTTAAAATGAGTTTGTAATAGGGGTTTAAGCAGTATGTATCCTAAGTCTGTGGATTAAAGTATTAACTTGCCGTTATAATGAAGTGGCCACTTTGAATAAAATTAAATCTGCATTTTCCAATATTCATGACTAATTTTTTTTTACACAAAAATATTTTATATATATTAATATTTAATATTCTATTGTTTGGCTTATACTTTTTTAAACATTTAATATTTGAGTAAAAACTTAAAAATTTGAGTAATTTTAGAGTTTTGTGAGGATACTACCAATGAAAGCACTGTGCGTTTTTGGCTTAATCGTATTCGAGTTAAATCAGACACTGAGGTAAATAACGTTAAATTAAAAGTAATGGTGGAAGCCGAACCTTATCAAAAAACCAAGGAATTGTCGACTTTTTTTATAAAACCGGAGTGACAAACGAACTTACATATAGATGGAGAGTTGCTTGAGTTGAGTTGAGACACCTGCGCCCATCCTCAAACAAAGAAAGTTACAGACGCGTTACCACCTATGAGGACTAAAAAAAAACAGAATATTCTGTGTTTGTATTTGGCGACAAAAATAGGTTAAAATGGTGGCACCTACCCAGACGGACTTCTATTTAGAAAAGAAGTACTACCACCAGTATGGAGTCCTTTCACCAGTGAGAAAAATTTTGATGACATCGTTATCGTATTCGATTTGTAGAGCTTAAAATTTTTCTTAGCATATGAAAGAAACTTAAGTATACGCGTTAATTATTCATAATCACCAGGTGGTCAGTTCCTTCAATAGAGATACTTAATTACGTGGTGGCTCCTAAATATTAGCTAATAAATCCTTATCATGTAAAGAACGTAAAGTCATTGTGAGCCTCTCCGTTGAGCGAACTGTAGAAATAGCATGTGTTTTGCTTGAGCACCTCATTGCTGTCAGTGTTTACAGACCCCCATGTTCAAGGTATGACCTTTGAAAAAATTATGGTATAAGTTTTAGTGAAGCTTAATAAACAGAACAAATCTCTTGTAGTTTGCACGACTTTAATATCAATCTCTTGACTTCTTTCATCAGTATTACCTAAATTTAGCTCATAGTTCAAATCATAATTGTTCAATCTTTATAATTTGTTCTTAAAAGCAACACGTATTCCAGGGTGAAGTTGCACTACACCCTGGAATACTATTATATTAATAATATTTATATAGGTGTTGTACCAATCAACAAATTAATAATTCAAAAATTAAGTTAAGATCACTGTGAAATTGAAAAAATTGTGTTTATTCCGATTAATGCATAACGCCTGGAGAGATTTAGAAGTAATATGGTAAGAAACCTTCTATCGCTTTCTTATAAGAATAATGCAGACTATTTATATGGAGTATTTATTTTCTCTTATAAGCAGTTAATTTAATAAAACATTTAATTCTTAAACATTCTTCAGTAACAGTTGCAATTATAATTAAGATATTCGTGGTTTATTGTTTTGGGAGAGGACAAATACGAACAACCGGACGGAGGTAGGTTCCCTTAGAAGTTCTCACGGTTACTACTCGAACTACGCCATCTTTCGAAGGATGAACAGACTCAACAATAGCTAATGGCCAAGCAAGGGGCGGTTCGTTATCGTTAATCACAATTACAACGGTGCCTGGTGCGATACGCGTAGACGGAGCGCTTCACCTTTGCCAAACTTGTAATCTACGAAGATATCCTATCCTCCACCGATCCCAAAACGACTGGATTAATCCATCAGTAATTATGTTTACTACACGATCACTGCGTGGAGGTACAATTAAGTATTTTTTAGTGTAATCTAATGCGGTTTTCGAGAGGCCTACTCGGCTCAATCCGTTGTCAACGATAGGCCTTAAACGAATGAAAGCGGGTGATCAAGGTTTGTTACCTTTAATATTTAAATATTCCGCTGCAAAGTGTTGTTTTTACAGGGCACGGAGCATTAAAACCTCAGAGAAATCGAAATCAGCAGTCAGTAGTGTTGCGGCGGGGTAATAATTTAGCAAACTTACACACATACGCAATTATACGTAGAAGTTTACTCCAAGAAGAGATGCGGAGTGCAAGCTCATAAATTACAGAATTACAGACGGATGTGCATACAGTGTGCGACAAAATCCTTTTCTCAGGCATGTCTGCATTATCCTGATTGTCTAAAGTATGAAAAGGCCACTGAGATGGATCTAATGAGGTCCACTGAGACCCAAAGAGTCACAGAGGATTTGAAACTTATTTATTTGGCGTAACGCCACGTGAAAGTATGTCAGCGGGATTGTCAGTGCCTGCAACATGATAAAAGTTGTCAGCGGAAATATTGTCAGTGATCTGAAAAACGCGGTTTGCAACAAATGTCTACCACTTGTGTGGCAAACTCTTTATTCAATACAGAGCTACCTTTGAATCTAAAAGGCACAGACCGATATTGCGAGGCCAAGAGAGTAATTGTCGAGGACTCTGCGAAGCAACTTTGAGAGTAAAATCGCTCCACAAAGCTCGAGGCGTGCAATAGATAGTGGCTTTGTTGGTGCGACTTTAGTCTTTGCACAAACCAACTCGACGGTGTTACCGTTAACACTCTTTACATGTATGTAAACTACGGCACCGTATGCGTCCTCGCTGGCGTACAGTTTAAAGTTTAAAGTGTGGCAGTACAGTTTTCGGATACACCAACATGTCGCGGGATACGTAAATCATTAAGAGCTGGTAAATTAGCACAGAATTGCTTCCACATCTTAACAATGGGCGGTGGCGGTATCTTGATATTTCTGTACTGCCAACACTAACTAAAATTTTTGAAAAAATTATTCTTGATCAAATGTTAATTTTTCAAATGTTAATAATTACTTCATAAAATCAATTCGGTTTCACAAGGGTCGCTCGACAACTGATGCTGGTGTTGAGCTGATTAAATATATTTTAATGCATTGGAGAATTCACAGGATGCTTTGGGTATATTCTGTGACCTATCCAAAGCCTTCGATTGTGTTCACCATGAAACATTAATCAGGAAACTACAACACTACTGTGTAAGAAGTAATGCTCTTAAATAATGACGCAAAAGTTATCATTAATAGTATGAGCCCTTCCGGATCGATGGTACAAATGGGCGTGCCTCAAGGCTCAATTCTCGGCCACTTTCTGTTTCTTGTATACATTAATGACTTACCTTACATAGTAGGGGATAACCATGATATAGTATTATTTGCTGATGACACTTCTTTAATTTTCAAATTAAGACGACAATTATTAAAATATGGCAGAAGTAAATAATGCTATATCTAAATTAGTAAATTGGTTCAATGTTAATAATTTGCATTTAAATGGCACTAAAACGAAATGTATAAAATTCATGACTCCAAATGTCAAACAAATAAATACTAATGTGATTTTCTCTCTTCCGGGTCGATAGTACAAATGGGCGTGCCTCAAGGTTCAATTCTCGGCTCCTTTCTGTTTCTTGTATATATTAATGACTTACCTTACATAGTAGGGATAACCATAATATAGTATTATTTGCTGATGACACTTCATGAATTTTCAAATTAAAACGACAATTATTAAAATATGACGAAGTAAATAATGCTATATCTAAATTAGTAAATTGGTTTAATGTTAATAACTTGCATTTAAATAGCTCTAAAACGAAATGTATGAAGTTCATGACTCCAAATGTCAGACAATTAAATACTAATGTAATTTTAAATGGGGAGGAACTGAGTCTTGTCGATACCACCATTTTATTGAATAACACTAGACGCGAAGCTTCAATAGAGCCCCTTATATCAAAGTTAGCAAGCAAACTTGGTTTTGCAGCATATGCTGTAAAAAGATTAGAAATCTTACCAGTGTGGAAACAGCTAGACTTGTTTACTTTAGCTATTTCCATAGCATAATGTCGTATGGTATTTTGCTATGGGGACACGCGACTGATACTGAAGTTATATTTGTTTTACAGAATGCGGAATGCAGAAAGCCATAAGAGCAACCTATGATTTAAAACCTAAAGAGTCGCTCCGATAAAAATTTAAGGAAATTAATATATTAACTTTGGCCTCTCAATACATTTATGAAAATGTAATGTACGTACACAAAAATAAGAGTAGTTATACAAAAATAAGTGATATTCATTCTGTAAGTACTAGGAACAGACACAAGCTAGTAGTACCAGTTACTCGACTCCAAGGAGTCAGTAATTCATTCTTGGGGCGATGTATACGCTTTTACAACAAAATCCCAGAAAATATACAAAATTGACCTGCTCAAAATTCACAAACTTTATTAAACATAGTTTGTATAAAAGGGTTATTATAATATTAAGGAATTTATGGATGATAATAACCCTGGGAATGAGGTGTTCGCTACCAAGCTATTTCTAGTTTGTTTTGTGTGGTTAATTGTGTAACATACATGATTGTAAGCTGTTATTTAAAAAAGTCCGCTGGGTTTCTTGCTGGTTCTTCCCAGGACAGAAGGTTTTTTTTCGAACCAGTGGTAATTAAACAAAAGAGTAACTTTCAATAAGTATTATTTATAATCTATATTGAATAAAAAAGTTTCTGTTTCTGTTTCTTGTCCCAATCTAAATTAAGTTGCCAAAGCTGTTTTATTAACAACTTGGCGTACGCGACTGTGGTTGCAACGGAACCCATTATGTCCCCACAGGCGGGCGACTTAGTGCACGTCACATCACCGGGAACAGATATTTTAAAAAAAAAGCCATCACTATCGGTAGACCAATGCAAGCTCAATATTTTATGTTGCATTGATTTATCGATGATTTTTCTTCTCCTGTAATTTTATGGGAAGCAGGGAGATTATCTAAAACAGGTCGACGATTGCTATTCCATTTTATTAGGTTCCATTATGCACCCTTGAATAAGCCTATCAGCTGCTGAGAGGCGTCACTGGCTTCAGATTCACTGGGCAAAGAGAATGCGATATCGTCCATATATAGCGAAGTAGACACGATACGACTCGCAAGTGGACTTTGCGCCGTCGTCATCGAAAAGCTGTTTTACCGTACGCAATGCATAGTATGGACTCGAAGTTAAACCGAAGCATACGCGATTGAAGTGGTACAACACAAGTGGGTTTTGTGGACGAAGGCGGTATAGGAAGCATTGATAACGAAGATCAGAATCGCGAACAATTATCTGCTTTAGAAGTGTTGCTTTCTGTAAAGCGGTAAATCCTCTTCCAAAAAAATAAGCAATTGGAATTTTATAAAAATAATTAATTGCCACTGCCATAATTACCAATATCTCTTTGGCCCTGTCTCCATGGATACCATTACCCACATCTACATAGCCATGATGATTACGACCGTCAAATTCAATGTGTTCACGGATAGACATTTCGTCGAACGTAAGGGCGATAACCAAATCTTTTTTTTCTTTACTTATAGCCTTTATGGTTTCTACTGCTTCCTTAGTGATGCCTGGTTTACAGCCTACATTTTGGTACCAGCCTCGTAGTGTTCGAGGATGTGGTAGGTACAGGTCAAATTTCATTCTCATGTAATTGTAAGCCCGAGGGCTATAAAAGTGTAAAGTTAGGGCAAATGTCTTTAGTTGCGTATCATACTCTTGTTTAATATTTTTATTTTGTTTTTTCTTAATCACCCTTTCGATGAGATACTACTAAAAATCGTTTGAACTAGATGCCATCACAGCACTAATGTTATTTTGAAGTGAGGGAAGCCTTTCTAGGTTTTTCATCACTTGAGACAACTTTTCCACTTTTTATTAGCCCGTTTTTTTTTGTGCTCTTACATTATTCAGTTTTTTTTTTGTTTCATATCTAATCTTCTTCGAAGAATATCAATAGTTTTCTTCATTTTTTTCTTTCTCGGGGAATTGTCTATAACAGAAACGTTTGCAGTTGAGCTACTGGGTACTGGCAATATATCTCTGTAGACATATGACGATGCTTTGCGTACCGGCTTCAATACAACCTACAAACAAACAAATATAATTAGTGTATACATTATGTACTTATCTATGATTAAAATTAATAAAATAAGGTACCACCCTTTTACCTATTCCTGCCGCTAAACAGCAGTGCTTACACTACCGCTAAACAGCAGTGCTTACACTGCCGCGTTCCGGCCGGTTGAGTATAGAGAACCTGTATAATTATAATCTGTAAGACATTTTATCGTAGTCCTCAGGAGTGAAAACACATTTGTAGCTTTCTTTGTTTGAAGATGACTGTAGGCGACCATGTACTGCAGTAGCCGTTTACCATCAAGTGATACTGTAAGTTCCTTTGTTACTTTCGTTTTATAAAAAAATATACATCATGAGGATGACAACAACAAGTTGTACACATTTGAACATACGCAAACGAAATGAATATATGTACAGTAAAATATATAATTAAGAAACTACGCACGGGCATAAATAATGTGGGTATTGATACAGAACGCAGCTTTACTCTTTGTGCACTTCTATGAGAAAAACATTTTTGTTCAAAGTGCTTGCTATATATAGTTGAATTTTTTTTGGGAACCCTTCCTTCTCTATTTATCATTTTTAACCATTTTAGTTTAACCTCATTATTTTTTGGGAATCTGAAACATTATAAGAGTTTAAATCATCTCATTAAAGTATTTACTATAATACGTAAGTATTTACTATTACGAAACACTAAAAATTAAAAAAAGAAGAAAAAAAAATACGAAGTCACAAGAGGCTGCATCCAAGGATATGCCTTTGCCTGTTATAAACATATTATCGATAAGATGATATTGATAGTGTCAATCCCTACAAAAATTTGATAAGAAATAGCGGGAATTCACGTATTTGTTATTATTTTTAATATAATTCTCACGCATTTAGAGCATTATCGTAATAAAATGCGATATTTTCCCCTGTCCATTTGTATATAAAACATTTGTACTAGTTCTGAAATATTGAATTTAGAGTGCTAAACATTTTAATTGTACTTACATGTGAAATGTATAATTTTGTGGATTTTCTTTTTTCGATGAACTGCATTCAGGTACGGCACACGTCACCATATTTAATCACACCTTGTTAATACTTATTAATACTTCAAAATCAAAGATATCGCGAAAATAAGCGGGATTTGTTTCGTTAAGGATTGACGTCAGCCTGATACAGGCTGATAGCGTGTACGCGTATGGTCTAGCCATTCTATCTCGATCTAACGTAAGCATATGTTATGCCCTTTCTCTTCTACATTGCCAATATAACGCAAGTATATACTAAATCTATGACCCAGTATATCTATACTTGTCTTGTTGAAATTTAAAATGAGTTTGTAATAGGGGTTTAAGCAGTATGTATCCTAAGTCTATGGATTAAAGTATCAACTTGCCGTTATAATGAAGTGGCCACTTTGAATAAAATTAAATCTGCATTTTCCAATATTCATGGCTAATTTTTTTTAACACAAAAATATTTTATATATATTAATATTTAATATTCTATTGTTTGGCTTATAATTTTTTAAACATTTAATATTTGAGTAAAAACTCAAAAATTTGAGTAGTTTTAGAGTTTTGTGAGGATACTACCAACGAAAGCACTGTGCGTTTTTGGCTTAATCGTATTCGAGTTAGATCAGACACTGAGGTAAATAACGTTAAATTAAAAGTAATGGTGGAAGCCGAACCTTATCAAAAAACCAAGGAATTATCGACTTTTTTTATAAAACCGGAGTGACAAACGAACTTACAATCTACCTTATAGATGGAGAGTTGCTTGAGTTGAGTTGAGACACCTGCGCCTATCCTCAAACAAAGAAAGTTACAGACGGGTTACCACCTATGAGGACTAAAAAAACAGAATATTCTGTGTTTGTATTTGGCGACAAAAATAGGTTAAAATGGTGGCACCCAGACGGACTTCTATTTAGAAAATAAGTACTACCACCAGTATGGAGTCCTTTCACCAGTGAAAAAATTTTGATGACATCGTTATCGTATTCGATTTGTAGAGCTTAAAATTTTTCTTAGCATATAAAAGAAACTTAAGTTTACGCGTTTATTATTCATAATCACCAGGAGGTCAGTTCCTTCAATAGAGATACTTAATTACGTGGTGGCTCCTAAATATTAGCTAATAAATCCTTATCATGTAAAGAACGTAAAGACATTGTGAGCCTCTCTGTTGAGCGAACTGTAGAAATAGCATGTGTTTTGCTTGAGCACCTCATTGCTGTCAGTGTTTACAGACCGCCATCTTCTAGGTGTGACCTTTGAAAAAATTATGGTATAATTTTTAGTTAAGCTTAATAAACAGAACAAATCTCTTGTAGTTTGTACGACTTTAATATCAATCTCCTGGCTTCTGTCATCAGTATTACCTAAATTTAGCTCATAGTTCAAATCAAAATTGTTCAATCTTTATAATTTGTTCTTAAAAGCAACACGTATTTCAGAGTGAAGTTGCACTACACCCTGGAATACTATTATATTAATAATATTAATATAGGTGTTGTACCAATCAACAAATTAATAATTCAAAAATTAAGTTAAGATCACTGTGAAATTGAAAAAATTGTGTTTATTCTGATTAATGCAAAACGCCTGGAGATATTTAGAAGTAATAAGATAAGAAACCTTCTATCGCTTTCTTATAAGAATAATGCAGACTATTTATATGGAGTATTTTTTTTGTCTTATAAGCAGTGAATTTAATAAAACATTTAATTCTTATACGTTATTCAGTAACAGTTGCAATTCTAATTAAGATACTCGTGGTTTATTGTTTTGGGAGAGGACAAATACGAACAACTGGACGGAGTTTGGTTCCCTTAGAAGTTCTCACGGTTACGACTCGAACTACGCCATCTTTCGAAGGATGAACAGACTCAACAATAGCTAATGGCCAAGCAAGGGGCGGTGCGTTATCGTTAATCACAATTACAACGGTGCCTGGTGCGATAGGCGGAGACGGAGCGCTTCACCTTTGCCGAACTTGTAATCTACGAAGATATCCTATCCTCCACCGATCCCAAAACGACTGGACTAATCTATCAGTGATTATGTTTACTACACGATCACTACGTGGAGGTACAATTAAGTATTTTTTAGTGTAATCTAATGCGGTTTTCGAGAGGCCTACGCGGCTCAATCCGTCGTCAATGATAGGCCTTAAAGGAATGAAAGCGGGTGATCAATGTTTGTAACCTTTAATATTTAAATATACCGCTGCAAAGTGTTGTTTTTGCAGGGCACGGATCATTAAGACCTCAGAGAAACTAAGATTAGCAGTCACTACAGTAGTGCTACGGCGGGGTAATCATTTAGCAAACTTACACACATACGCAATTATACGTAGAAGTTTACTCCAAGAAGAGATGCGGAGTACAAGCTCATAAATTACAGAATTACAGACGGATGTGCACACAGTGTGCGACAAAATCCTTTTCTCAGGCATGTCTGCAATATCCTGATTGTCTAAAGTATGAAGAGGCCACTGAGATGGATCTAATGAGGTCCACTGAGGCCCATGGAGCCACAGAGGATTTGAAACTAATTTATTTGGCGTAACGCCACGTGAAAGTATGTCAGCGGGATTCTCAGTGCCTGCAACATGATAAAAGTTGTCAGCGGAAATATTGTCGGTGATCTGAACAACGCGGTTTGCAACAAATGTCTGCCACTTGTGTGGCGAACTCTTTATCCAGTACAGAGCTACCTTTGAATCTAAAAAGGCATAGACCGATATTGCGAGACCAAGAGAGTAATTGTCGAGGACACTGCGAAGCAACTTTGAGAGTAAACCCGCTCCACAAAGCTCGAGGCGTGCAATGGCTTTGTTTGTGCGACTTTAGTCTTTGCACAAACCAACTGGACGGTGTTACCGTTAACACTCTTTACATGTATGTAAACTGCGGCACCGTATGCGTCCTCGCTGGCGTCGGAAAAACCCAGAAGTGTGGCAGTACAGTTTTTGGATACACCAACATCTCGCGGGATACGTAAATCATTAAGAGCTGGTAAATCAGCACAGAATTGTTTCCACATCTTAACAATGGGCGGTGGCGGTATCTCGTCCCAATCTAAATTAAGTTGCCAAAGCTGTTTTATTAACAACTTGGCGTACGCGCCTGTGGGAGCAACGAAACTCATTATGTCCCAAAGGCGGGTGACAGTAGATAAGATGGAGCGCTTAGTGCACGTCACATCACCGGGAACAGATATTTTAAAATAAAAGCCATCACTATCGGTAGACCAATGCAAGCCCAATATTTTATGTTGCATTGATTTATCGATTGATTTTATGGGAAGCAGGGAGGTTATCTAAAACAGGTCGACGATTGCTATTCCATTTTATTAGGTCCCATTATGCACCCTTGAATAAGCCTATCAGCTGCAGAAAGGCGTCACTGGCTTCAGATTCACTGGGCAAAGAGAATGCGATATCGTCCATATATAGCGAAGTAGACACTCGCAAGTGGACTTTGCGCCGTCGTCATCGATAAGCTGTCTCACCGTACGCAATGCATGGTATGGACTCGAAGTTAAACCGAAGCATACGCGATTGAAGTGGTACAACACAAGTGGGTTTTGTGGACGAAGACGGTATAGGAAGCATTGATAACGAAGATCAGAATTGATTGAAATATAGAATATTGTTGTCGCTTATTAGAGCCTATTTTAGTGTTCTAATAAGGGCGAGATATCAATAAATGTGAATAGGCACAAAGTGGCCAAACAAAATAAAGTGGCCAAATAGGCGATCAGAAAAGCGATCTTAGATCTGTAGACTTTGGTGTTCCTCAAGGTAGTATCTTAGGGCCGACTCTCTTTATTTCATACATTAATGACATTATGTCACTTCAACTTGAAAATAGTGAGGTTGTATGTTACGCTGACGACACAGCCATAATATTCTATGGTCAATCCTGGTACGACGCCTACTTTTCAGCCATCTCCGGGTTGCATAAATTACAAAAATGGTTAAATAACAACATCTTAACACTGAACACCTCAAAAACGCAGTTAATTTGTTTTCATAAAACTGCAGCGTCTGAACCGCCACCCTCACTTTTTGATAGCCTTAAAGTACACAATAACAACTGTGGTTTTCGCTCCGTGAACTCTCCAAATTGTAACTGTGACCAGATAAATAGGGTCGGCTCCCTTAAATATTTGGGCATTATAATAGATGAAAATCTTAACTTTAAAAGTCATATATCGGTAACATCAGCCAGGGTCCGTAAGCTGATACACACAATGAGACTATTGAGAGATTCTACTGATGGCAGCATTATAAAGTCCGTCTACCTTGCGCTATGTCAGTCCGTACTTAGCTATTGTATAATGGCGTGGGGTGGCATATCCTCTTCTACGTTGATAGTCCTAGAAAGGGCCAGAGGGCAGTTTGAAGGTAGCTTTGGTAAACCAAGGCGCTATCATACTTCAGATCTATTTAGAAGCTCAAGTTTTAAGTGTCCGTAGATTGTATCTCCTGAGGGCCTTTACATTTATGCACAGGAAGCTTCAGAAACTGCCGACGTTTAATACATTAATAAATAAAGAGTGTTTAAGATCCCCACAACCTTAGTTAAAACATCTTTCGCTCGTCATTTCAGACTGTTCCAATTCCCGCGCATCTACAACAAATTAGTCAACTTATACGACTTAAAACGATCCCAACTTTATGAGGCTAAAATAAAAATGAGAAGTCATTTATTGACTTGGGACTATGAGAAATCAGAAGAATTATTGGTGACCCTTAAATAGGTGTTAAAACGGTAGTGGACAGCACTGACGCACGCCCTGTCGTCCGATCCCAAGAATTTAATCGTAGGGCTACCTAACCACTCAACTTATCCCCAATTGCAATCTCTCATCCTTTTACTTATATTTTTTAGAGAATTATGTAACAGGCTTGCTAGCATACGCTCTCTCTCTCTCTCTCACTCTCACACACTCACACACACACACACACACACACACACTCACACACACACACACATACATACACTTACACACACATTCATCAACTCACTCACAAGTACACGTGCGCCCCTTTTAATTAGAATCTGTTTTTATGTCTGTAATTTTCACAAATTTTTAAGTAATTTTGCTTTGCTGCATAATTGTTTTACGTAATTTCGACAAATAGCCACTTTGATCTATTGTAAAATCTTTTGTTTGACCCCACGAGACAGGCCATGCCTAGTGTGGAGTCACAGAACTTATTGTATTTTGGCTAAGTGTTTTCTGGTAAATAAATAAATTTATTATTATTATTATTATTATTATTATTAAAATGTGGCTTATAATTATGATTACTGATGTCACTTATTAGGGCCTATTTAGTGTCCTAACAAGGCGGAAGTTCAAGGTCAATCCGGCGAAGTGACCTCACAAAATGGACGCCAGTAACTTGGGTTTCTTCGATAAAGATTTGTGGACTGTATTGGTGCATAAAACAAGCAGAGTAAGGAAGTGGATGAGAGTGGAATGCACGCACTAACCTTGTGCGGGACTGCCTCGCCTTCCTCCCAGGTATCAGCTAACACAGCAGGTCCGCCACGTGGATCGGCGCACACTCTTAGATCAGTTCTAGGATGTCTCACACTCCTTAACTCTCGACTTATTGTAATCGCGGAAGGCACGTCACATTCGCGAAATTACTAGGACTCAATGTCCGATGATAATAAATATTAAAGAGGAGATCGAAGGACGTAATGTCCCTTGCGCGGTTGCGGTTACTAATTACCGCTGCGTGGTGCTTGCGTCGCCTTCAACGGCTGTACGTGCATATAGGAAGGATTAGGGAAGGAAGGAGTTAAAGATATGTACCAAGTATTTTATTAGATTTATAAATTAAATTGTTAACTGGCGTTACCATCAACAATGAATTAACTGAATCAAATCAAGAACTCGCAGCGGTGTTCGAGAAAAATTTCACTGATATTCCTATCTTGACAACAGAGTCATTGAATATTTTTCAAATGTCGCCAAGTCATAACTCAATCAGAATGTTAATACGCAAAATAGAAGCTCAATTACATCCGATACCTGAAATAGCTACGCCCTGGCATACAATACACATAGATGCAACGGGAAAATTAAGCGCAAGTACGATCAAAAGAATAGGTGTTCGTCCTTATCGATGCGTTCACCAAATATGTCTTGTTGTTTCACACGGTTAATATCGAATCTAGAAGTAGTATTAAGGCGGTAAAGATAGCGTATCATTGTTTGGCAGTCCGACGCGAATAATTGCGGATCAAGGACGATGTTTCGCATGTAAAGAGTTTAGTATGTTTTTATTATACTGTGGTTTAGAGTTCTGCGACTTTAGTAACATTAATTTACACCTGATCACGACAGGATCTTCCGTGCATATGGACAGGTAGAGCGTGTAATGTCGGTTTTAAAATCGATGTTAATGACTGTAGAGACAAAAGACCGTTCTTGGCAGGATTCATTAGGCGAAGTCCAACTCGCTATTAACTGCACGTTTAACCAAACGACGAAAGCTAGTGAGTTGTTAATAGGCAAGGTTGCGCGGCCTCTATCGTTGATGGCAGCAGATGAAGTAGAACTTCAGGTTGACTTAAATACCGTGAGAGACAATGCGTTACATAAAATAGAGAGTGCTGCATCCTATGAAAAACGTATGTTTGATAAGACAAAGGCTAGGTTTAATAAAATTTCGGTAGGTGACTTTGTTTTGATTATGAACGAGGAGCGTAATCAAACGAAGTTAAATCCAGGGCCAAGGGCCTTTTGAGGTTATAGAAGTTCTTGACAGTGATTGTTATAACCTTAAAGCGCTTAACTTTAACCGTACTTACAAATACGCACACGATAGGTTGCGAAAAATGCCGGAAAACCAAAGTATAACTGACGAAATTGAAGTAGAGCAAATTAGTTCTGACATTGAAGAGAGTATTTAACTTTACATGAGGATCGAAACGTACCAGAGGTTAACGTGTACCCGTAGCTCAGTGGAAATCGGCGTCTACTAACTTAGTAGTCCGTGAGTACGCGGTAAGCAGTCAACTCTGGCGGAGGTCGTATTTCAGTGGAAACCATGGAGTCCAGGAGAGACTCGGCGTTCCCATGTGGGGTTCGCATAAAGTAAAGATGAGTGACTGGAGGTTACTGGGTTATGCGTAGTCGTGATCATATGTAAGTAAGCTTAAGTGTTTTTGTTTATTTGGTGTGGATAAGTCTCTTGTGAGATACCGCGATAATTAAATGTCAGTTTTACTTTGAGTTTCCTGATTGTTGATTTTGATATTAAAACATTGTAGTAAAACGACAATCGTGATGATTAATTATTTTCTTTCGTGTTTCTTCTTTTTACATTGTTAGTAATTAGGTTCACTAGTTTAGTTAAAATTAAATGTAGAGTTCTGTCAATATTGAGTTTCATTGAATCTTCGTAAATTAGTTGTCCACAAACTGAAAATTTCCTAGTTTAGGACTGGAATGGACTGAGCTATGTGATACCGTGTGATGAATGTTGTTTCAGAGAAACACACAGGATCGTGTTTCCTGTAGGATGGCCGTGTCGGAGAAGTCATAAGTACGGGAGCTGATTTGACAACGAGGCGGAAGTGTTGTGACGTAACGCTTCGACGGAGTCTAGTCTGTGGATCGCGCGGGCCGAGACACTTCTCGGTTGGCTGTCGTGCGTACAACATCGGGCTAGGAACTGTCACACGACTTGTTGTGTTTATTAGTACCTATTAAACCATAATAAATTAATTGCGTGATCTGGAATACTTTGTTTGTTGCTCGTGACCCTATTTCACCCACACATTATGTTTTCTGAGGAAGACGAAGTAAGGGAATGCCGTTGATAAGTTATCTAACTTATCAACGGCATTCCCTTACTACGATTACGGGAGTACGTAGTACGAGTACTCGTTTCAGGTAGACTGTGTGTTCGTTTGTTAACTTTATTCTATAATAAAACTTCATCTGGATACACCTCTGATCTAAGCTTTGAGTTTGCACGGTACGGTAACATAAATGTTATGTAGGATGTCCTGGTACCTATATATTTTTTCTTTGGTTAAGTAACAAGAAATTATCGTCTAAAATAGTTTGTAAAACTTCTCACAATATACTGATGCGTCACGCGAAGTTTTTGCGAGATTTTGATGACAGGTTATCCACGCGGACAGTCGATGACGGCAGTATCTTAAGTTCTAAGGCGCCTAAGGAAATCTTACGGCAAGCTACACAGTTCTCGTATTTGTTTAAATAAAATTTACGAGTATAAAAACTTAAAAGCTTTTGCACGACTGAGAAGCACATCTATCTAGTAATTAGTTACCCAACGATGCCAGGAACTATTCCATGAAATAGAGACAAAAATATCACACATTTTATATTTATTTTGCACACTAAATTAAAATGTAAATAAAATTTAAATATAGATTATAATATAAATTAATACATAAATTTAAATATTATAAATTAAAAAAGTTTCAAAACCCTCTCAGAAGTGAGAGGAGGCCTGTGCCCAGTAATGAGACGTATATAGTCTGTAACTTTACTTTTTATAAACAAGAGTTTATGATCCTGGAACACGTTTCTTCTTTCACATCCATTTCTATGCACATGCTCGTTGGTTAAGGGTACTATTGATTTAGCCTGTCGTCGATATATCGCCAATTTGGTCTATAAGTATATATGCTGAGAACAGGCCTCCTTTAATTTTTGAATGGGTTTCAGGGCAACAAAAATGTCTTCCGCGATGTCTTAATACGTGTTGGCGTACTCATACAGTATGTAACTTTCTTAAGGTTGCAATCAATCGAGATAAACTTAAAAAATTAAACATATACAAAATTTGAGGGCATCCACGACTTTTTATGCCACCAGATCGGCGCCACTTTGGAAGGAGGTGAAATATTTGACAGATTTCATAACGAGGAAGTTAATTTGTTCGGAAAATGTTAGGGTTAATTTTTATTTCTGTAATATTAGTAACATTTTGATTAGAAATGGATAAACGAAACTACGAAATGTGAAAATAATTAAAGAGCAAACTTAAATATATTAATATAATACTCTAGAAACTTATTTTTTTTAAATTGAAAACTAACTTTTCAATTAAATGATATTGCGTAACAAAAAACATCACCTCAGTCCCAACTAACGACATCTGGTGAGCGTAAGATTATTAGCCCTCATTATAAGGCTGTTTCCGAAAAACCAAGTTCATAATATATACTTACATACATACAAGAATTATTTACTTAAAATATAGAAATAAAATATGCATGTGTAATAATAACGTATGTGCTATTTTACATCTAAAAATAATATATATGTTTGTCTCTTTCATTTAATCATTTTCATATGTGTTTTTACTTGTGTTTTTTTTATAGGATAGGGTGACAAACGAGCACAACACAGTCCTGATGATAAGTGGTTGCTGTGACCCATAGACATCTATATCTATTCTCAATAAAGAATCAAAATGCAGATGCGTTGCCACACGTGAGGACTTACGAGTTGATGGAATGCCTCTTTTCCAGTAAAAAGGGTCTCCGGTTCTCTACACTCACCATACGAAACACAGCAGTGTGATGCTGCTATTTTACGCGGTATTCTGTGAGAGTGTGGTCCTTCCCCGGTCGAGCCGACCCATTCGTGCTACAACCTACTAATATAGCTGCAGCATGGCTCTACCACGTAAACGTTACTTGCGCTGTACATGTTTTTACTTTATTTGGTGTCGTTACCTTGTTCTTAATTAATTAATTAATTTTTTTATAGAGATGAGGGAGCAAACAAGCATGCGGCTCACCTGATAATAAGTAATTACCGCCGTCCATGAACAACTGCAACACCAGGGGAATTGCAGATGCGTTGCTGGACTATAAAAACGTCGCACTTAAGGATACATAGTAAAGTAAACATTATCTATACATAGTAAAATTATTTACTATGTATCCATAAAATAAATAGCATAAGAAAATTATAAGTCACGCTTCTATAGTCACGGTGGAACGTGGATAATGAAATTCTAGCAAAACAATAGACCACGGTCAGAATTTGAATTTATTTTTTATATGTATTATAAAAGTGAAAACATCGTTTAACCGTGCGTGTCCCGTGGGTGTCGTAAAAGGTGACTAACGGAAACAAGCCAGGAGATGGGCAGCTGCGTCTTCCTAATAACAACGACAACAGGAAGTCTGCAGTCTGTAAACATGTGCAAGGTTGTCCCCGCCATTACATCAGATTTGATACACTACAAATCCTCGCAAAAGAACACCGATTCCTACCAAGGATGATACGCGAGGCTATTGAAATTAAAAAACATCCTAATTTCAATAGAGAAGATGGATGGGTGCTGCCATCTGCTTGGGATCCTATAATTAACAAAATTAAATCCAAACCCAAGCATACCACTGCAAGACTTCAAGATACTGTAAGCTCATTCTGCGTAGATCGGACCAAAATTAATATTCAGAAACTGAAGGTAGCCGGGCTAACTATGACATTAGGACGTCAAACACCTCAGTCCCCCCTGTGACCATGGGTGCTGTAAAGCACCCGAAACGTCGGGAATCAAAATTAGTAAAATTAAACGCGATAAAATCCGTAAAAATAGTTTTATTCAATGTGTAGTGTTCGCGTAAATATAAGAAACCATTAAACAACGACAAAGTAAAAACTGCGATTGCCAAACCGCTCGCTAAGTGTGGCGACTGTAGCTAATATTCCCGTTATGAGGCAGTATTAGGGAGTACTTTCAGCAGTGGACTTTGATAAGCTGTAATCATGATGATCCATTAACATTCCATTACAGCCTATAAAAGTCCACTGTTCAGCAGCCTCCCCATAAATTGCGTCATAGGGAGATTTTGCCATAGTTGTCACGATTGGCAGGCGGGTTGGCAACCGCAGTTTTTTAATATTTTGAGTTGTTATTAGGAAGATGCTGCTGCCCATCACTTGTTTAAATTTCCTTCTGTCGCCTCTTACGACACCCACGAGACGATATGGGTTAGTGGATATTCTTACACCGCCACTTCATGGTAGCCGCCACTACACGGTATGATGGTATTCAACATGATGAGTTAAAATTCCACCTTTTTGATCCCACGGACACATGAAAACAACTGTAAATTAAAGAAGTAAATTTTTTGTGTGTGAAATAATATTTTTGCATTTTTTACATTTCAAATGAGTATGAGATATTATTAGGATTTGTGTCGCGGAACGTCTCGTGTCTCGAAGTCCCGAGACTTTTCGTAATTTTAGTTGTCTCGAGTCACGGGACTTTCGGGTCGAGACACGAGACGAGACAAGATTGTCGAAAATGTTATGTAATCATTTTTATTTTCAAATAATTGAAGGAGCCTAGCGCCATCTGTTAGTTTAATGAATAATTACTTGGTCTACTACGTAACTACTGAGTACACAACACAATAAATGCGTTTGAAGCGCCGCTATCATGCCGCCTTAAGACGAGACAAGATTGTCTAAATTGTTATGTTATAATTTTTTAGTTTATGTAAGCAATAAAAAATATCTAAGAAAATGTAACCGAGATTCTGGAAAAAAAAACAAGAGCATCATTAAAATAAAAAGGAGTTTCAGTTGTTTGAAGCAACTTGAAAACGTACAGAAAGTTTGGAACTACTGTATAAAGCCTTAAACACAATTAAACCGACATCTATTGAAAACGAGAGAGTGTTCTCCTTGTCCGGTGGCATTATTACAAAAATCAGAAACAGATGGTCGGAAAAGGCTGTTGACGCTCTGATTTTTAAAAACCTATTTTATTAAATCAGCAAAGAAGTCTAATTAATGTGTATTTGATTATTTAAAAGACTGATTTATAAGTCTGTTTTATTATTTATATTTAGATTATTTAATTATGAAACAAATCTGTGATTATGAGAATTAACAATGTTGTGATTATGACCAATGATTAGATACTAGAATTACTAGATAATAGTAAAGTTATTAAGAATTAGTATGATTTTTAACTAAGTTCGTTTTATAACTATAAGATTTAACTGCTTAAAAGTGAATCTGTGTGTGATTAAAAGAAATAAACAAAGCAATTATTAAGACTGAAATTAACGTTAAAGTTATTAAAACTTAATTTCCTGTTTAGTAAATGTTGATTTTGAAAAAAAAAAATGCCTTTTTTAATACGTTTTACCAGAAATTAACTCAATTAAAATTCTTCAAAAAAGGCTTACAACTCATAAAAAAAAATACAAAAAATAATTTCTTAAAAGTCTCGAAGTCCCGAGAATTCCCGGGACTTTGATTGTAGGCTGTATCGTGTCCCGGGATTTTGAAATTGTCGGGAATTATTAAACCCTAGATATTGTTAAAGACCCACCTCGTATTGCAGATTTGCTGGGGATTGAGATTACAATGTCATAATTATTAATTATTAATTATTTTTAACGTGGTAGAGCCATGCTGCAGTTGTATTATGGTTATAGCACGAATGGATCCGGCTCGACTGGGAAAGAACCACTCTCTCATAGAATGCTAGCGTGAAATAGCAACATAATGTCGCTGTGTTTCGTATGGTGGATGTAGAGAACCGGAACCCTTTTTTCTGGAAACGAGGCTCTATCTTAGTTCTCAGAGGGAACAGCACATCTGAAGCTTTCTTTGTTTGAAGTTGGCTGCCGATTTCTATGACTGCCACTCATAATCAGGTGGACTGTAAGTTGTGGTGGTGGACGTTTGTCACTTCAGTCTTAAATAAATCCAACTGTTCTTACTAAATGTCAGTATAAGACTGCTTAATTTAAGCAGATTTACTACATACGTTTTTAGCTAGATTGTCATAATATGATAAATAAAAGACAAACAGCACCGCTATTTGTTTGTCTTTTAAAATAACTTGATAGATAATAGTAATCTTTTGTCAAATAAAATGATTAATTAATTTGTTTTGTTATTATGATTGTTATATTATGACATAGTGTTCAATGCCAAGTTCAACTAATAACGAATATTGTTTTATACCAGTGGCAAATTAATGCTATAGGCTATAAATGCCTTGTAAATTCTGAGGATTAAGACGGATGCCTCACAGCTTGAAATTGTAGTAAATCTATTTTTTTTGTTTATAGAAGAGGGGGCAAACGAGCATGCGGTTCACCTGACGGTAAGTGACTACCGCCGCCCATGAACAACCGCAATACCAGGGAAATTGCAGATGCGTTGCCGGCCTTTTAGAAAGGTGTAAGCTCTTTTCTTGAAGGTCCGTAAGTCGTATCGGTCCGGAAAAATTGCCGGTGGTAAACAATTCCACAGAGAATTTGCACGAGGAAGAAAACTCCTAGTAAAACGCACAGTCGTGGACCGCAAAGCATCCAGATGGTGAGGATGGTATCGTGAATTTTGACGCGCTGTCTGTTGAAACTGAGGAGATACGACAAAGGGGTTCTTTTTAGCGGTAAACGCGCAATTTTGTGTCTTCTGGGGATTGAACTGGACTAGATTTAGTCGCCCCCAATCCGAGACTTTGTTCAGCAAAGACTCGACTTCAGACACAAGTTTGTTCCGGTACTCAGCGACGTTTTCCCGAGAAATATTGGCACGGCCGGTGTATAAGGCATCACCAGTGCTGTCGTCTGCATAGCAATCCAATATATCATTGATATGCAAAAGAAACAGCGTTGGTGATAGCATGCAGCCTTGTGAAACACCAGCGTTAGTAGGCTTCTAATCAGAGCATGCATCGTCTACTACGATCTTGATGCTCCTATCAGCAAGGAAACTGGTGATCCAATTGTACAATTTCTTGGGAAGCCCATAGGAAGGGAGCTTCGAAAGAAGCGCTTTGTGGCAGACCCGATCGAAGGCCTTCGCTATGTCCAAACTAACGGCCAATGCCTCCCCCTTGGACTCTACTGCCTTCATCCATCTATGGGTCAGGTAGACCAGAATATTACCAGCTGATCGAACCCGACGAAAACCGTTTTGGCGGTCACTAATCAGCTGGTGATCCTCAAGGTACCTCATGAGCTGGCAGTTTATAGTAGACTCTATTAGTTTGGAGAACAAGGAGGTGATGGCGATAGGCCTGTAGTTGGACGGGTCTGAGTGGTCGCCTTTTTTAGGGATCGGATGGACCAAAGCTGTCTTCCATGAATTCGGGACTACGCCTTGGGAGTAGGAGTACCGGAAAAGACGCGTTAAAACCGGTGCCAATTTCGGAGCACACGTCTTCAGCACAATGGGAGGGACTCCATCAGGCCCACTCGACTTGCTGACGTCCAGGGAGAGGAGTGCTTTGCGAACCGAGCGCTGCGTAAACCGCACATCCGGCATGGAGCACTCACACCGCGGGATGGTCGGCGGTGTGTTCCCCCCGTCATCTAGAGTCGAGTTGGACGCAAAGAGAGAGCCTAACAAATCGGCTTCCTCCTTTGCGGCATGGGCCAGTGAGTCGTCCTCTTTGTGCATAGATGGAAGAGATGGCTGACAGAAGTTTCCTTGGACAGCCTTGGCGAGAGAACAGAATGCACGGGTTCCCGAAAGAAGGTGAACTAGCTTCTCGCCAATTCTGCCGATGTGCTCAGACCTTGCCTTGGCAATGACTCTTTTGAAGGACCTGGAGACGCAATTATACTTCTTTTTAAGAGCGCTGGTGTTTATATCCCGAGACGTTGATGCGTCAGCCCAGGTCCGGTAGCACTCCTGCTTATAGCGTGATGCTATTTTACAGGAGCGACCAAACCATGGCTGAGATCTGCTTCCGATGGGCACCACAGAGGATGGAATAAAAAGTTCCATACCCTGAAGTACCACATCAGCAACAGAATCACCAACAACGATGGGATCTTCCGGCGAGAAGCAAACCCGCCCCAAAGGGTAGGGTGCAAAAAAAGACCGCATCCTATCCCAATCGGCCGACC